>CM046876.1:113583698-113948950 GCA_025667525.1 Glebionis coronaria | reverse complement strand
AAACGAAAAAGTCTTTGCTTGATACTTGTTAATCAATTTGATAAAATTCCGAGAACAACGAACTTGTACTAAAAATAAATTATTAAATGGCGTCGCTGCCGGTTCTTTTCGTGAAGATTGACGGTTTCTAGTGAGACATATCGGATTTTGGGATCCGTTCACTTTGTGAACGTTATTTTTGTTGCTAATCAAAAACATAAAAAAATAAAAAATATAAAAATAAAAAAAATCACAAAATCACAAAATCAATTCTTTTCCTAAAGAATTGAACCAAAAAAACTAAAAAAAATCCAAAAGTAACTATTTCCTAAGAGTTACACCAAAAAGACTACGTACATATTACTATACATATTATTTTTCTACTTCGATTTCTCTCTCCATTTTTTTGTGAATATATTCTCTTTAAAAAATAAAAAATAAAAAATTATTTTTTCTATATTACTATAAGTAATTATTACGTATACGTAGATATAAACAACCAATCCACCTACTACCATAAGTATTGCATTTTAATACACTGTTTGTGGCGGCGTTCCGGTGCCACTTACGTGTATCGATCAAATTTAATTAAGGCACAATAGATAAATACTGTAAGCTATTTGATCTAGATAAAGAATCTACTGTGTGGAGGGTATAAGGAGAGTGTATTTCACATCCGAAAGGAGAAGGATCTTAAGTCCTTCGCGCCGCCTTGTTCCTTCGCTCCCTTGTGGTTCTTTCAGAGGTGATAATAGTAAGTGGTGTGCCACAAAATTAGTATTGCGTATATACTTTCTTGTGGATATTAATTAATGAACCTCGATAGGGATAATCTCTTCCCTTTCAATGTTGACCAAGGGCATTCCCCTTATTCCTCGTGTTTAGTTGTATGCGCACTCGAGTGCGTACACACATACCAAGTGGTGTACCTTGTCCTCTCAAAAGGAAGAACAAAAAAACCGTTTCTCAAGATGATCACGAGCATCGCGCTTTCGACACTGCTAAGAACGTAATCATAGATAATCGACCTTTGTGGGAGATTCTTCAATCCAATGTGGATGAAAACACGGATGCTATTGTAATCCCTGCTATAGCTTACCTTTGAACTTAAGACATGTATCATTCAAATGGTTTCCACTATACCTTTCTTAGGCAAACCCATGGATGACCCTCACGACCATATTAAGAGATTCTTATCCATGAGTAACACCATTAAGTACAATAGGGTATCAGACAAGGTTATTAGATTCATGCTATTCCATTTCTCTTTGGAGGGGAATGCTAGGATTTGGCTAGACAAGCAACCATCAAATAGCATACTCACTTGGGAGGACTTACAGAAAAAGTTTGTGAATAAGTTCTTTCCACCATCACATACCACCACTTTAAGGAATCAAATCATTAGTTTTAAACAAAAGCAAGATCAAACCTTTAGTGCTGCTTGGGATGAATTTAAAGAGTTGTTGAGAAAATGCCCTAATCATGGTTTTGACCAAGTTCACCAAATTACTACTTTCTATAATGGTTTGATATCTCACCACCAAGATTCCATTAATTCGGCCGCGGGTGGAAACATTCTTGCTACGTCCACATAAGTTGCATGAGACATAAGTGAAACTAAGTCCATGGTGCAAAGTAATGGGGAAAGGGATGAAGTGGCAAGTGTTGTTCAAGAGAGTGTTCCTACTTCAAATGAAATGCTTTTACTTACTAAACAAACACATCATATGATGCAAAAACTTTGTGAATTTCAGATGAGCAATCCTTCAAACAACACTCTCAATGCCATACAACAAAAATGTGAGACTCGTGGTGGACCTCATTCTTATTTAAACTGTGATAATGTTTATAATGACCCCCAAGAATGCTATGCTTTTAACGATGATGGGAGGGCACATTTCAAACCCAATGTCAACCCTAACCACTTGTCCTATAAGTCTACCAATTACCTTGCCCCACCTAGTTTTCCATCCCACCACCTACCACCACCTCAAGGTCACAATAACCAAGTTAAAAATAGGAACCAAGGCCAAAATAGGGGCAACTTTCAAAGGAATGCCAATGTGAGGGGTCAAAATAATTTTCAAGGTCAAAATAACTTTCAATGTCCAAATCAAGGGTTTCAAAACCAAGGTTTTCATAATCAAGGCAATAACCAAGGTTTTCCTAATCAACCTCAATTTCAAAACAAGGTTTCCATAATCAAGGGTATAATCAAGGGTTTAACCAACGGAATTTGCATAATGAATCACAAACTCTTGAATTACTTGCTAAGATACATCAAGAAAATAAAAGGAGATTTCAAGAAAGTGAAAGGAGGTTTAGAGAAATGCAAGAGGAAACAAATAAGAAGTTCATATTGCTTTTGAACCAAAGACCTCAAGGTGCATTTCCCTCAAACACCCAAACTAACCCTATAGCCAATGTTAATGCCATAACTACAAGGAGTGGGAAAACCACTGTGGGACCATCCATCCCTCCGCCAATAAAGGAGGGACAAGGCCCGAAGGTAACAATGAGTTCTACTCCCCCTTCGGTGACTCCTCCCACAACCCCTCTTTGTGACATACCACCTTTGACTACCCCTTTACCTTCTTAGACTGCACCTGTGCCTGCACCTGAGATTGTGCCTGAGCAGAGTCCTCCAAAACCCTCTCCTCAACCTTCTACCCAAAAAACCACTTTACCATACCCTTCAAGGTTGAGGAAGGAGAAATTAAAAAAATAAAGATGATTTGTAAGTGTCCAATTTTTTGAAAATGTTTAAACAATTGAATATGAACATATCTTTTGTTGAGGCTCTTGCTCACATGCCTAAATTTTCCAAAATGTTTAAGGACCTTTCATCTAACAAAGAAAATTTGGTTGATTTGCCTAACACTTCATTAAATGAAAATTGTTCCGTGGTTTTGTTAAAGAAGTGACCTATTAAATTTGGTGATCCTGGGAGGTTTTTAATTCCATGCAATTTTCCTGGGGTAGAAAATTGTATGGTTTTAGCAGATCTTGGGGCTAGTATCAACTTGATGCCTTTATCGGTTTGGAAACGACTTTCCCTTCCTGATCTTTCCCCCACTAAAATGACCTTGGAATTAGCCAACCGTACGGTTGCTTATCCAGCGGGGTTAGCGGAAGATGTCTTTGTAGGAGTTGACAAGTTCACATTCCCCACGGACTTTGTAGTTGTGGAATATGATATGGACCCTAGGGTGCCTTTAATTTTTGGGAGACCATTCTTAAGAACTGGGAGAACTCTAATAGATGTGGTTGAGGGAGAGTTAACTATGAGAGTGGCAGATCAAAAAGTTGTGTTTAATATGGGAAAGCTATCTAAGAAATCTAATGAGCCTGAGATGGTGAATCATATTGATGTTCTTGATGAAGAGGTGAATAACATTGATGTTATTAATGAAGTTTGTAATGAATACTTTTATGAAGCTTGCAAGAGTGGGAACTATGATCTTCCCCATATTGAGACTATAGCTTACATTGCTTCCTCATTCACTAGTTTTGAAACTAAAGAGTCTAACAATGATGATATTGAAGAGGTTTTTATAAATCCTTTTGGAACTCAAGAGTCTACAATTGATGATTTTATGATAAATTCAAACCCATATTTTGAGCCACCAATTTTTGATACCCCAATCTATGATGACTATAGTGATGCTGCTTCTTTAAGTGATCACACTACTTTGGGTTTTGATGAGATACCTTTTGAGGCATCGATTTTTGATACCCCAATTTATGATGACTATAGTGACGATGCTTCTCTATGTGATCACACTACTTTGAGTTTTGATGAGATACCTATTGAGCCTTCTATCTTCTCTACGAGTGATCCTCTTATTTGTGACCTTTCTATGGACCTTTATAGTCCTTATTTTGAAGTAGTGACTTTTGAGGAGGATCCTCCACTTTTAGAGATCGACCCTACTTTTGAGGATCTCACTTTTAAGGAGGAATTAGAAACGTTTATAAATTCCTATTTTCCTCATGAGGATGAGTTTTCTTATGACTACGATGACTCTTTTGTCTATTCATCGAGTTTGGATGAGGACGACTCTCCCACTTTGGACTTAGATGATGACTTTTACCCTCATTTGGACCTTAATGAAATTTTTTCAAAAGGAAAAGAAAAGGAAGACCCGAAGGTTCATACTACTTATGTTTTAACACCTCTTTTTCAACCTTCGGTATCTAGTGATGTGAATTTTTATAAGGGAGAATCTTCTAAGGGAAACACTACTTGTTTATTTCCCCTAAAGGAAAAGGTTTTTGATCCTGGTATAATTTTTTTTGAGCTATCTCAGTATCCATCTGATGAAAAAAAAGGAAAACTTTTTGGAAATTTGGGATCATTACCTTATCACCATACCATTCATCTTCATTGTGACCATCTTTTGCCTAAGGGAACCTCGACTACTTTACCCTTGTTTGTGATTCCCACCTTGGGGGTGTGCTATTATTTGGATGAAAATCATGTATTTGACCCTGGTGGACTTTCTTCTAGGCTTCCCTATATGGGCATGACTTTTCACCTTATCATAGAGAGATTTTCCTTTCTTGGAAATCTTTGCTTTTCCATGATTTTCCCTAAGAACTAGTTCTTTTGGGATCAAGTCGAGCTAGAGACTGTGGGAATAAACTCAAGCATCAAATAACTAGGTTTAGATTCCTTAGATTTTTTCCATCAATAAGAGGGTTTTATAGTAGAGTTGAAGTGGAGGAGTTGTCTTTCTTCGTCTTTTCGTGTTTGTTTCAAGCGTTTCTCTCTCTCATTTCATTCATGGAGCTTATGGAGGAGGCCGGTGTAACCGGTTAACTTTGATTTGTTTTTGCTATTGTGATATTCAACCTTGCTTAAAATGAATTAACATTAGTTGTCTTTTCCTTAGCTCAAGTTAAACAAAGTAATTGATAACGACCTAGTTATACATATTCAATCTATCATTATTATGCCACTTTGTAGTATAAATAAGAGCTTTCGATACTTAATATGTTGTGTTTTGTATGCAGATATAAAGTTTGAAGGAGCAAAGTTAATACATACAAAGAATGGTCCTCAATATGCAAATAAGCCAAAGTTGTTGATAGAAGATTCTGGATCACCCAAAAGTGCGGCGCACAAACTCAGATGTGCGGCACACATTCACGTCTCCAAAGTGCGGCGCACATTTGACCCCATACAACACTATAAATAGAGGCCACTTCTACTCATTTTACACACACCTCTCTCTCTCAATACTCCATAGCTAGAGTATTTTAGATTTCTTAGTAAAATTGCAGTATTATCCACTTTTAGGAGATACTTGTAACGAGAGTATTCTAATCTTCTATTCTTTGAGGAACGATACAATCGTGACACTTGTGTACTCGTTTATTCAATCCAATCTAAGTATGATGTTCTCTTACTCTTTTCCAATTGTTACTTTGATTACTATGTTAGGCTAAGCTATTTGTGACTATATGGGTATGTGACTATAATTAGTGATGATGCTATGATATGATCCTTTATAAATGATTTCAAGCTAATGTTGTAGAACCATTTTACCACCTAGCTCTACAAACCATATTTTATCTAAGTTGATTTGTTACGATAGTTTGGCGTTGAGAAACACAAATTGTTATAATAAGTTTTTAAGAACTTGTCTGTGGTCATGAATCTTTGGTTGGAGAGATCCACTTAGAAACTTGATAAAATATTAAACTCGTTGGCAACTTGTTTTGAGCTTAGTCGCTTAATTAAACGTAAGTCTTGAATCAAACCCAAGTATATTGTGTAAACGCCGTTTTGACGAAAAAGGATTATCACTCTTTACCTACATAAACATATCTCGATCATTATTATCATCATCACGAACTTATACGAACTATCCCATATTAGCCATACTTGTTACTATTGATATCATTTCAACTAATTCTTTCTTCAATTATTATCTTGATTACCAAAATGAAATTAAGTCTCAGCGAACGATCCTGGCTTACCACTACAAAGCTATATTACGAACGAAATGGTATACTTGCCCGTGTTTGTCTTCTAGTCCCTTGTTTTGTCTAAACCTTGTAATATAAATTTAAGACTTGCAAACGAACATCAAGTTTTTGGCACTGCTGCCGGGGACTTATAATCCTGTTTTTAACCAAATTCGTATAATCCTTGAAGAATTAAACCATTTACCACTCATTTTCAAACCAAAATTTTTCTACAGTACATAAAGTACGCCGCACAAACCAAAAAGTGCGCCGCACTTCCTGTAGCGAAACAAAGTGCGCCGCACAAACCCAAAAGTGCGCTGCACATTTCCACTGAAAACAACAAAAACCTTTTTGGATGCACACCCGTTCATCTGGAACACCACCAATGTAACACCCCCAAATTTACACAATTCAATACAGCGGAAGACTCGTTGGTGTTACGGGATAACACATTACTCACATCATAGACAACACTTAAAAATCGCGTCGTTTAATAATAAAGCATTTCCATTCATAAATATTAAATTTACATAGGTCCCAAATCATTGTATTTCATACAAGTTTTACAAAGAATTTGAATGGAAATTATTATTTAAGTGCGGTCCATGAATTCTTGTTGTCTTCCCGAGAATTACCTTCAAGTACCTGAGATAAAACATGTTAAAAGAAAAGGTCAGCGAAAACGCCGAGTGAATTCATAGAGTTTAATAAAACCATCAATATAACATCGGTATAAAATTATTACCGAAAATCATTTTGTACAAATCTTTGTAATGGGCCATAAAATAGTCAAAGTCATTTTATACAAATCCTTATCAAAAATCATAATATAGGCTTTTGCCTTCAAAATCATTATACGAACCAAAGTCGCAAAAACATCATACAATACGTTTTATAACGTTGTATAAAGTTAAATAAAACCGTTATACGAATATGGTTATGTAAAACCAAAACACGAACATCAAATCAATAATATGACCCCGTATTGCTAGTCAGGCAATATATCGTAATTCGGTGCGTATAGCAGTATTTTGTTAATTGGATTATTATAAGCCGCATGACATTGTTACCTTACTATAACAAACAACGGGTAGCTAGCCCGAAACTCAATTTGCCCATCTAAATTAGCGTGTCGTCACAATAATCACGCTTGTGTAAATCTTCTCATACATAAATTCACTTACCAATCAATGTGGCACGACGGGGATCAACCGTCAAGGCGCGAACTGGAGTGATCATCCCCAAATAGTACTAGTATATGCATAAGCGTCTACCAAATCCCGATAGTTCACAATTCATGCTAATGGGACTTTTTGTGACATAAGCTAACTTTAATAATCCATTTCATTTCATCTATCGGGTCATATAATCATACATCGGGTCATACAATCATTCGGGTCCAAATCAATAAACAAACAATCGGGACAACTAGTGTCCTATTTTATAAAAACTAACATGTTATCTCCCTCGCGGGTTTATAAAACATTTCATAAAAACATTTAAAAGAGTGCGAGGCTATGAACTCACGTTGATGTGGGAAGGCGGTTATCGGCGATTCGGATGTACGGTACGTGCTTCAATCACGGAATCCTAGACAAATAATACTCTTCTTAGACTTTTGTCCAATGACTTTATAAAAATAACAATTATGTATACATATGATGATTTTATAAATATGATGATGATCAAGTGGGTTTATACTCTTTACTCATTATAGTGTTTATGTGTTGGTAACATTTTTATACTAGTTATACTAGTTCAATTTAATTACATTTTGAAGGCCCAATAGGCCCATTACCAGCCCAATACATTTTATTAGCCCAATTATACTTTTATTATCAGTATTATACTTTACATGTTGGGCCCAAGTGGGTTAAGCCCAATAAGTAAATTTATAAGTGTTTTACTAACTAGTTGGGTTTATAGTCCAATAAGGCTACTTTGGCCCGTTAATGTTTATATGTTGTAAAGCTCGGGTTTTATCGGTTTTTACTTGTTATATAAGTCTATATATCAGTATGTCATTTTATAAAAGTTCACATTAGACGGGTCCGACCGTCTTGTTGATCCCAAACTTAGATCGATTAAGCTTTGTGTATACGAGATTAGATCAAGTACTACACGTAGAGAAACCTTTGCTTATGAATAAAGTAACAAAGTGTTATGCGGAATTAACACTTGATCTAAAACACAATGATGTTAAACAAACTTTCACTTGTATTAGAATAATCGTGTTGATTACAATGAAAGGTTTAACTTGCGAATACTATGAAAACTGATATTAAACATTAACCTAAAAGATCTTCTTTTATAGAACAAGAAGTCTTGTACAATAAGCTACGAATCAACTATTCTAGGTAAAGATAAACATAGAAAATACATTGTCGTTTCTATCCTTACTAGAAGTAATCTAGAATATAATAAACGTGTAGCTCACATCTTCCATCAGTGCTTGTCTTCAATCTGTCAACGCTTGACTTTAACTTGTCAACGCTTATGCTGTTAGCGCTCACTTTGCTCTTGTCAACGCTTAAGTTGTTCTTGTCAGCGTTCAAGTGTTCTGGCCTAAATTTATTCCCAACAATCCTCCCCTAAACTTGATATCCACTCTTATGATCAAGTTTCTGAATAAACACTAAGAACTTGGAGGAGTCTGACAAACCTTGTCATATTGATGTTAAATAAATCTGATCAAATTCTTTGCCACGTCACTTGTATAGTCTATCTCCAACTGGGTGTCCTTCATCTTCTCCAAAACAGCCTTGGATATGAAATACTGAGCATCTACAAGTAAATACTCAACAAACTTTGTAGAACTCAAATGGTATACACCAGCAGCTGAATATAACCTCCATTGAAGACCACTGAGGTCATCTTCAAGATCCTTCCATATTTCAGGATCTTCTTCTTTTGTCCCACACATTCTTTTGAATGTGGTCCAAAGTTTTATTCCATTGGCTGAAGTTGGTGCTTCAGCCTCATACTTGGTCTCTAGTAACCTCCAAAGGTCCACCAAGTCTTCTCTGTCACAACTTGCAAATAAAGATATGAGAGTGGTAAAAGTGTGTACCTCCTTGCCAAATCTTCCAATTTTCCAGAATCCACATTCATCTTCCTCATAACTTACAATTGGATTCCTGGAATCTAATGGTAACACATGAACCATATCTGAAGCTTCTAATGGGGAGAGCTTAAGTCTCTTTCTAATGATTGCTTCACTTGGATATAGTTGAGACATATCTTTTGGAAACTCAAGAATAAATCCCTTCTTTACTGGTCTAGGAACTATCATAGCTTTCTTGATTGCCATCTCTTCTACAAGTTGCTCCTTTCTTTCATCTGAAAGAAGTCTGAAAGTGTTTTCTTCCTGCACTTTCACCCAAATAGGATAAGCCCTATGTTCTAACTCATCAAATGTCAAAGCCTTCAGCTTCTGATGTGTCCATCCAACTCCATGACATTTGAGCAACATAAAGTAGAGCTTCCTTCTATCCCTTTTCAATTCAGAGAGAATGTTGCTTGCCCTGTACTTCAACATCACCTTACAATCCTGCTGAACTCTAAGAAGAATTTCCAAACCCCATATTTGATCTGAAATGGTCAAGTCTGGATTATCCATACAGCTTTCTTCCCAAGAATTGTACATTTGAACTACCTCTGGCATATCAAAATCAATTTGCAACTTCAAATCTCTCAGCCTTTCCCTAGCAAGCTCATCACCATACTCAAGTCTTTCTGGTTCAACAATCATCACACTTGAATTTGAGCTAGCTCCATCACTTTCTTCTTCAGAAGTCACAACAAATGGTGACTTTTCCTTTTCACCTTGTTCCATCATTTGCTCAGCCAATCTTCTATCAAATTCAACCTGAGCTGCATTCTTTGGAACAATTTCTTCGACCAACTTACCCTTACCCTTATCTGTTGGTTCAATTGTTGGTAGGGTAGATGATAATACCTGAGTAGGAACGTCTTTGATGATAGATGATGACTGGAATACATCACCTCCATATGCAGATCTGTCAACGCCCAAATTTCCTCTATCAGCGCCCAAAATACTTCTGTCAGCGTCCAAACTTGTCTTGGCAACGCTCAAATATTTTCCCTCAGCGCCTTGTGTAACCTCCCTCAACATATCTGTAAATGATAAATTTAAATTTGTTGGAGAGATTAAGGACGTATCAAAACCTTTTTGTTCCTTCAATGTAGTAAGAGCTTCAGCAATATCCAATGATTGACCATCTTGACTGCTCTTATCACTCAGATTTCTTTGATCTTCCTCCCCTTTGGAAGACTCCTCCATACCTCCCCTTGAATGAGCACTCTCCAAAACAACAATCCTCTCCCTCAATTCTTTGAGTTCAAGGCCTTGGTTACTGACAATTTGTACTAAGTCTGCATTTTGCTTTTGCAAGCTAATGCAGACAGCCGTCAATTCTAAAAGCGTCATTGGTTCCAGTCTGCCCTCTTCCAAAATGGGAATTTGACCTCCCAAGTGAGGTTCATTGGGCATGGATGAGGACTTAATTATGGTGGGACTGTCTTGGCCAGCTTCTAAGCCAGAACCAATAGTCTCAGCCTCATCCAGGTCACCAGCCACACTTGTGGTGGTGGTTCTCTCTGCTACATGGCTAGGACCACCAGAGGAGAACACTCCAGCAGTCCTTTGGCGTTTAATCAACCTATATTCTGGTGGTGTGGAAGATGGTGTAGAAGAAGGTGTAGATGTGGGTTGGTTAAGGGGTGTTTGGGATTGTGATGGTTGGGTGTCAGCGGTTGAAATAGGCATATCAACGCCCACATTAGATGTGTCAGCGTCGAAGGGATTTTGGTCTATTTGCATTTGGTCAGGTGAGGGTAAAGGTTCAGGGATAGGTTCAAGTTGTGGGTGAGGGTCAATATGAGGTTGGGGGTCTGGTTGGGGTTGTGCTGCTGCAATAACAGCAAGCATGGCTTGGGTTAATGGTAGGTCTCTATGAGGTGGTGAATTCATCTTGGTAAAAATAGCCTTCTTTTGTTCAGGGATCTTATAAAAGTCATTGTGATCCCTTGAACAATATCTTTGAGCATCAAAAACCATTTGCAGAAAACGGGGACAAGCTAAAGTCATTTTTGTCCCCTTGTTTTTACACATTCCTTCAAAAATCATTTTAGACCAGTTATAATTTTGCCCTGTTGCAATACACACAATAGCAGTTGCAATGGATCTATTGATCTCATTGTGTGCAGTACATTTGGGACTCAAACATTGAAGGAGAATGTGAATTAGGTACTTCCAGGCTGGGGGAAATTCCTGCTTATGGTACTTATTAAGAGTACCTTCATCAGGAATAGGGTATCCCAAAGCCCTAAGCCCTTGTTCTATTTCAGATATGGGAAGCATGGTTATACCATCAGCATCATTAAGATGCAAGGCCTGGCGTACCAAGGCCTCAGTAACCACCCAAGGTCTCCCATGTACAATAGAATTCAATGTTGTCACTCCATTAACTGTTGAGGAACTGACAGTGTTCCAAAACTGTTTAATGTGTGTGACTGGAATGAGTGGTGCATGAGAAAGAGCATACCTTAATGGGGATGCATTCAAATACTCCACCATCTCTGTGTATTGAGGGAACAAAGTATTATCAGCAACAAGATAAGCAATCATGTTGTGTTGAGACTTGAACCCCAAATCCAATTCTGCTGAGTTAAATCTTGGTGCCATTGATGAAAGCTGTTAATTCGATGTATAAAAGATGAAGGTTGATAAGAGAAAAGTGTTAGACAAGAATTATAGATACCCTGTTTAAAATAGGAGCCAAATTTATAGGAGTGGATGAATGCACGTGATTGGCCCAAAAATAGGCAAAGATTTTCAAAAATCAATCATGAAAATATTGAAAAAGTTTATAAGTTATCTCATGCATTTAATGAAAGTAACAACTCCTAAAATTACGGCTTGAAAATATGTCAAAAAGTTACAACTGGGTAGGTCCCATTGTTTGTCAACGGTCAAATATAACCCATCAACGCCCAACGGCTATAATCCTGTCAACGTTCGCCTAAAGCCATGTCAGCGTCCATTTTGGTCACAACAACGCTTGGAAAAATCTTGTCAGCGTCCAAAAATAAAATTGTTTTAAAAAGTGAAAAATGACCTTAACAAGTAATTTATCCTAGAGAAGATAACCAAAAGCTGATAATTATCATAGGGCGGCAAGCACTGTCCAGTTATGCACACTTGCATAAGCAAGATAGACATAACAGTCCTCTAGTGTCCCTTGCTAACCAAAATTCTTAACAACCAAGTTACCTCATAAAATCCTTGTTACTCCCAGGTAAAACCCATATCAAAAGGATTCCCAAGCCTCCCAACAGACCACAACCAATTCTAGGCCAAGAATGTCTTGGCAGCATGCAAAGTTGATATACTATGCATGCTACAGTGCCTCATGGTTTAGTAAAACTAACCCATACTCACCAGTGGACACAATCTAGAATTGTGATGAGAGTATTCTAAGAATACCCAAGAGTCCTAAAGGTTCCTTAAACCTCCCCTCAAACTATGATACATGAGTTCTCAAAATATATATATGAACAATAAAAATTTATGTCAAGATAGGAATATAAATATTCCAACCATCATCCATAAACAAAACATGTCCAAATAGCTCTTCAAAGATCCATAAGCAACTCTGTATCCAATGGCATAAAGCTACCATTACCTGCACATTTAGATGAAAAACCACAAAACTAACATTTGCTGCTGACAGCGTCCCGACAACACTTATCAGCGTTGAAGGAACTCTTGTCAGCGTTAGACAATAATATCTCCAACAACGGCAAAATAACACTTGACAGCGTTACAGTTACCTTTGTCAGTGTTAGAAAAATAATGTGGAAAATCTAAATCATCACAAAGACCAATAACAATGCATTATCCTGTACATACTTTTACAAAAAGGTTCCAAAACACATATTAAGTGAGATTAACCATTCCAATATTTGTTACCAAATATTGAAATCTTCCAGCATCAAAAGGTTTAGTTAATAAATCAGCCACATTGTCCTCTGTGTCTACCCTATCTGGTTGTATTAAACCTTTCTCAAATCAATCTCTTATAAAATGATGTCTAATTTCTATATGTTTGGTTTTAGAATGATGTACAGGATTTTTAATAATGCATAAAGTACTGTTATTGTCTACAAAAATCTTGGTATGCATAAAATTATACCCATAATCCAACAGCTGGTTCTGAATCCATAAGACTTGTCCACAACAAGCAGCTGCAGCCACATATTCTGCTTCAGTTGTAGAGTTTGCCACCACTGTTTGTTTCTTGCATTGCCAAGATATTAATCTGCTCCCAAGAAATTGGCATCCACCAGTTGTGGATTTCCTATCAAACTTGTCACCACCATAGTCACTGTCTGAATATGCAATAAGGTCCAAGGGAGAATCTTTTGGGTACCACAATCCAAGATCTGGGTAACATCTTAGGTACCTAAAAATTCTCTTCACAGCAAAAAGGTGACATTCTTTGGGAGTCACTTGATGGCGTGCACATGCACACACAGCAAACATGATGTCAGGTCTTGAGGCTGTAAGATACATCAATGATCCAATCATTGATCTATAGTGCCTAACATCCACATCCTTTCCAGCTCCAATTTTTCCCCAAGGGTGTTGTCTATCCATAGGAGTGGAAGCCTCCTTTTCATGTGGAGAAAAACCATATTTCTTCAAGATTTCAGCTACATACTTGTCTTGGGAGATGAAGATACCATCTTCTTTCTGCTGAACTTGTAAACCTAGAAAGAAGTTCATCTCACCCATTGCACTCATCTTGAATTTATCTGTCATGAGCTTGGAAAAGTCCTCACTCATTTTTGGATCAGTGGACCCAAAAATGATATCATCAACATAGACCTGCACAAGCAACACATGTTTTCCTTTCTTCTTTGTAAACAAGGTCTGATCTATGGTGCCCCTCTTGAAACCATTTTCCACCAAGTAGGTAGACAATGTACCATACCATGCTCTTGGGGCTTGATGAAGTCCATACATTGCCTTCTTCACTCTATAAACTTTGTCTGGATTCTCAGGATCTTCAAAACCAGGAGGTTGCATGACATATACCTCCTCAACAATTGTGCCATAGAGGAAAGCACTCTTCACATCCATTTGATAAACAGTGAAGTTCATGCAAGATGCATAAGCTAAGAAAATTCTGATAGCTTCAATTCTTGCAACTGGAGCAAAGACTTCTTCATAATCTATGCCTTCCTCTTGTGTATAACCCTGAGCTACCAAACGTGCCTTGTTTCTGACCACAATGCCTCTTTCATCTTTCTTGTTCCTTAGAACCCATCTTGTCCCAATTGGTCTCACATATCTAGGACAATCAACCAGCTCCCAAACATCCTGTATAGCAAATTGGTGAAGCTCATCCTGCATTGCTTCCACCCAACTTGGTTCTTTGAGAGCATCAAAAATTTTCTTGGGTTCTTCCTGTGACAGAAAACAGGCAAACAAACATGCTTGTACAAGAGGGGTATCAACCTTCTTGTGTATATTGGCAATAAATCCACCAAGACCTTGATGGGATCTTCTTGTCTGAACTGGAGCCATAACATCACCAATGATTTGAGATGTGGGGTGATCCTTTGCTATGGAAGTGAGAACTCCTCCTTCAAAAAGTCTGGTGTCCTCAACTTCACGCTCCATGTTGCCAATATCTTCTTCAGATTCTTCTTGATCAACAGAAATCTCTTCATGGACATTAGAAGGTCCACCTTGTTCAAAATGAGAAGAGAAAAGCTGTGTAAAGGTGTCCCCAAAGTCTGATCCTTGTTTATCAGCGTTTGGGCTAACAACGCTTGAACTGGTGTTGTCAGCGTTGGAGCCATCAGCGTCTGAATTGGTCGTGTCAGCGCTTGATTTCCCTTTGTCAGCGCCTGAAGAATCATGCATGTTTGAATTTGATGGTATTTGAACACCACCATTATCTTTCCTTGCAGCAGTAGCAGCAGCATAATACTCATCTGTCCATATAGGAAGTGTAACAAATTCTTGTGTGGGAGATGATTTAGCTGCTGGTGGTCCATCCTCCTTAGCAACCTGTATACCTGAAACATTACCAATTCTCTTTTCCAAAACACTTGAAGTTACCTTCACAATGTCTGGATCAGTAACAGGCATATAATTTAAAGCTCTAGATAAAGGTTCTAAGTCAAATAACCAATTTGGACCACTCTCAGGATCACTAGGTTTACTTTCTAAAAACCTAACATGTACCTTTTCAAGTATACGTTTTTCCTTTTTAATGTAAACCCTATATCCTTTACTCTGCACTGAATAACCCATGAAGTAGCCTTCATCACCTTTTGAATCAAATTTACCTAGGGCCTCACTAGTTTCTAGAACAACTACATGACATCCAAAAGGCTTTAGAAAACCAATATTTGGCTTCCTTCCCCAAAGTAATTCATAAGGTGTCTTATTATGTATCTTGTTGACCAATGCCCTATTCTGAACATAACAAGCTGTGTTAACAGCTTCAGCCCAAAAGGCTATAGGAAAGTGGGCATCAGCCAACATGGTTCTGGCTGCTTCAATAAGGGTCCTATTCTTCCTTTCAGCAACCCCATTTTGCTGTGGGGTTCTAGCTATGCTAAACTGCCTAGTAATCCCTTTCTTGGCACAAAAATCATCCAACAACTGATTTCTAAACTCACCCCCATTGTCACTTCTAATAATTTTGACCTCATTACCATTCTTCTTTTCAATCTGCTGTTTCTTAATGAAACGCTGACAGAGTATAGTGCAACGCTGATAAAAATGGACGCTGACAAGATTGAAGGTTGGCGCTGACGTGTGTAATTCAAGCGCTAACAGGAAGGGTTTCGACGCTGACAGGAATAAGTCAACACTGATGGAGTTGACAGTGTTGTCCGATATATGTACTTCAACGCTGACACGTATTGTCCGATATTGGACAATATATCTGCCAAAGATATTGGACAGAAGAGATATTGGATAACACACTGATTGCTGCTGTTTGAGAAAATGGGTACGTTTTAAGCACACAAAAAGGAGGATTATACACACAAAGGTACATGGAATCTCCGTTTAATTCAGAATATCATTATGATATTTATGGCTCGGATATTTTTAAAAGGATTAATGATTTTAAAGTGAGTTAGCAATTATTCGTGGGAATTTGATGGATATTTAAACTATGTAATCGGGATAGCCTTGCAAAAGAGTTATTCAAATAACACTTTTACATATGGTATGAAGATGTTATTTCATTCAAATTCGTCATGAAGAAGTGTTAGCTTAAGGGGAAGAATTCTTATGGTAAGTTTTGATGATTGAAGAAGATTTTCGCGAGTTTGTGTTCTATCATATCTTAAAGTCATGGACTTCCAGCCACTGACTTTAAAGGTAACTTGTTCGTGCTTTACATGGTTGGTGATGAAGACTTGTCATAAACACTTGAAGGAGTTACATTATCGTGCTCAGTGTCTCACAAAGGATGAGAATATTGACAAGGGATCGAGGTCTACTTATATTTTCTATCTGGTATAAGTTCTTCATCACATGGATAAACAAGACATGGAACATAGGTTTGGGTTGTTTTACTTCAACATCAAGAATACCTTATTTATTTTTCTTCAGGATCATTACATAGAGCTACTTTTGGAGAATCTACAAGATTGCATACTTTCACATATTCCCTATTGATGTGTCAAAAAGGGGAAGAATATGTGCTATACTTAAGGGGAAGCTTCTTGGAGATCATGTACTACATACAAAGGATTCATGCTTAAGAGGAGTGTTTTGACATCATCAACTAGGGGAAGATTGTTGGGTCGAATTATTGAGTTGATAAGTCAAAACACAACAAAATAAGAAGACAAGGGCTAAAAAGTACAAGTTGTAAAAGAACAAGCCGTTGGAGTCTTTTTATTACTTTAGCTTTCTTTGTAAGCTATGTTTTCTAGTATATAAAGAAAACATAGGACGTAGGTTTTACAATATCATTCATTCACAATGTAAACCTAAAGTGTGTGTCGACTAGACGTGGGATTCAATGTATACACGTCTAGTGATTGTTAGTTATTAATATAATTAGCAATCCAATTGTGTTTTAATTCGTGTTCTTTGTGCCTAAACACCTTGTCATGATCATTGTTCTTTTCCGCTATGTTATCATATGAACGATGATCAACCTAGATATATGGTTCCTAACCATTGAGTCGAACGATTAATGGGATCATCACGTCTAAGTTTTATTTGACAAAAACGTTAATCTTTCGGTTTTAGCCGAAAAGACGTAAAACTTAGTATATAGTTTTATAACTTGGAAAGACATTTATATTTATACTTTATATAACATAATCCATTTTAATATCAACATTTATATAACTCTTTTATTATAATCATTATCAACTAGTGGAATTTGTATTTATATATATTTTATATAAATTTTTGAGTGCTTATATTATATATTATTTATACAAAATCAGTCCTAAAAATCTAGTTTACTAAAATGGTCATATCTAGAGTTCTACATGGAGATAGAACCCCAAATTTTTATCACAGAAACTAAATGATATGTGCTTCTTTTTGTTCCTCTATAGCTACTGATGAATCAACCTCTAAGTATTTTATAAAATTCGTCCAAAACAGTGTAGTCAGATTTGCACTCTAAACTTGTTTTAATTATATCTCACTCATTATAATGATTCCATTGTATGGCCAATTCTCACATGTGTATAACACCTAATACTTACTGTATATTGATTCCACTTTACCATTTTATCAGCTTAACATTTGGTTACTTACTGTTTTTATACAGCCATAATTTTTAGCAAGATTTTAACCTTGTTACTTATGGTTTTTCATCTTTTTAATCATATTTATCAACACTTGATCCCCACACAACATTTTTATCATCATATATTAATCATATACATATACAATAAGAAATAAAATACATGATTACATAATCAAAATAACAAAAAGGATAGGAAGAAGAATCGCTATACCACCATTAGTGATGAAAAGCTGAGGTTGATGAACAAGGCTTGGATTTTGATGGTAAAACATGTGATATACCAATATCAACTTCAAGATCACCTATCTTCATGAACATCTTGTGTAAAATCAGCCCCAAGAAACCAACAAATCTCTTCCTTGGATGTTAAAATCACCACCAATCAACAAAGCTTCAAAGGGGCATCATCATATGTGTAAATAACATATGATTTATGGTTGATCAAATGGAGGTTGTTTTGGGTGAATATGGGACGAAAATAAGAGAGCCAAGAGAGAGAGATTGTGAGTTTGAGAGGTTTTGCATGAATGAGAAATGGTTTTGGTTTTTGCTAGTTTTGTGTTAAGTGGTTTGTAAGGCACTAAGGACATGTGTCCATGGAGTATATATAAAGTTGACACCACACATGGTGTTGGCTACTTATGGCCGGTTTTTATTGGGGGTGGGGCAAAAGTCATTTTGTCTTATCCCTATTTATTTACGGGTACTCCTCGATTCTAGTTTCCTCGATTTACGTGCCCTCGGGTCGTTTTACGAAAACGTTTTTATAAATTATGAATCAACGACACAAAACGAATCTAATAAAAATTGTCTCATCAAGAACGGAGTTCGAAAACGTAAATACGTAATCCTAAGGTTTCCAGTTTAGTCGTAAAGGACGTTAAATTATAATCGTAAGTCCTAATCTCTTCTCGTAAATTTGTGAGTTTATGAATCAATGATGTAGTGTTTTTGCTACCCTTTAGGAAAAGAGCAACAAAATAGGGCAAGTAGGCACGACGATTTAGGAAAACCGTGTGTGAATGACCCTAAATGAAGTGAGTTCGTTCTCGAGGAGGCTAGTGCATTGTGTAACGAATTGATTAATGTTTGATTATATTGAGAAAAAGAAAAATATTAATGGGGTGAGAAGAGAAAGACGGTTACGAAGACAGATCGAGCTAAGACGAAAAGGCGTTCACGTAAAACCGTAAAAAAAACTACAAAATTTAAAATTTTAAACCTAAAACCTAATTAAAAGCTAAAATAAGTCTAAAATAATATAAACAAGAATAAAAATCCAATAAAAATATTTTAAAACCTTTTATTAATTAAATATTCAACTTTAAATGCTAATTAAAGCCCTAAAATTAAATATAATTAATCAAAATGTCCAAAATATTATTTTATTGAACAAATAACTTACTTATATTATCTAAAGACTAAAAAGTATTTTTCCTAATTTTTAAAAACAATTTTTCTATTTTTAAATCACTAAAAACTATTTTTAAACTAAAATAATTATAAAAAATAATAAAATAATGCTAAAAATAATTTACCAATTTTAAAAATCCTAGTTTACTCTAATGAACAGTAGAAAAATGAAAAAGTTTGAAAAATATTAAATTTTTCACTAAAAGACAAAACTGATTTAAATTAAACCCTAATTAAACTAAATTAATTTTAAATAATAAATAAAAAGTGAACAGTAAAAACTTTTTTGAACTGAAAATCTAAAAATGTTTTTCTAAGTCTATAAAAATTTTTGAAATCTAAAAATTTTAAATTTTTGCACTAAAGGACAAAAATCAGAAACTTAAAAGTAATTAAAAATGACTATTTAATCTAAAAAATATTAAATGAACAGTAATAAAAATTCTAATTAAACAGAAAAATCAAAAAAAAAATTAGAAAAATAACAAAACAATTTTCAAGTCCTAACTCTCAAATTTGGGCACTAAAGACAAAAAATGAAAGTTACTGAAAGTGACATGTGACCCAGTTTTGTCTGCTAGTTGAGCAGTACTAAAAATTGTGCAAGCAGGGGGAACTTTGTTCCCACTGCTAATGTAAATTCAAGGTCTGGTGACCTTTTGAGCTTAGGAAAGCTCTTGGCTTGCTGATTTTTGGCAAACAAGGCACCCCTATACTCAGTTGAGTATAGGGAGTCAATAACAACACAAAAAATCACAAGTTACTTCACAAAATTTCACACAAATGGCCCCACAAGTTACTGATTAAGGCTATGAAGGTCTGTGAACAGTTTGCTGGTTTTATATGCACAAAAGTGAATTTTAAGAGCTCAATTCTAGCACCTAAGCTCACCAAATGACATACAAATGATTACCAACCCTGCTTGGACCTAGAATCTAGCAGACTACCAAATTTGATGGCACAAAAATCGCAAAATAGTCAGCAATATGACTTAAGGTGTTTGACTGTTTTTACCAAACAAATAGCATACAAACTTGTTTTATCCTCTACCAAACTGAAAACTAAGAACTGAGAACATGTAATAACAACAAAAAGAGCATGTTTAGGTAGCTTTCAAACCAACAGCTTATCAAACTCCTACCTGAAAACCTAGACCCAAACACCCCTTTATTTTCAGAAAACCAATTTTTTCAAACCAAATCAATTCAAAATCTATTCAAACTGATTATAAATACTTCTAACATGCATAACAAACAATAAAAGACCTAATCAAGCAGAAAAAAACACACAAACAAGCAGCTTCACAAAAATTCATTAAAAATCACTTAAAACTGAAATATTCAAAACTCAAACAAAGAACAAGGAGATTACCTTGTGGGACCCACATCCAGGTCCCACAGTGACAGCAAAGTTACCTCCTTTCAGGCTGGGGCCTTAGCAGAACCTTGGCTATTGGTATGGAGAGTTGTTGGTACAAAAATTGGACAAGAAATGTATAGGACTGAAAGCTTGGTTCCTTTTTGTTTCCTGCACACCACAACAAACCAACAGGAAAGCCAAGTATCAAAATGCCATAAGCTATAAGCTTATGACTTTTGATTCAGTTAAACTTAGTACAATAAAAATGGTAAAAACTGATTTTTCTTCTCAAAAATCTTTTGATAAACCTTTGATACCAACAACCTTGAACCCAATGAACACGTTTTAACACAAGTCCAAAATCAGAAATCCAATGATCCAATCCACTTTCACTTCATGAACCTTGGATTTCTGAAAACCTTAAAAAACTTTTTGAAACCTTTGAAAACTGAAACTTCAAATTGTATCACCAAATAAATGGAAGTCAGATTCTCAAGCATACACCAAATTTTTAAAAATAATAAAAGGAATTACAATTTAACCAAAAAATACCAACTTTATAATATTTAAAAAAAAGATTACAAGTGCTTGAGTAAAAATCTGGAACAAAGAAATACAGCCACATACGGCTTGTATTTACACATGTGAATAGAAGAAACTAGAACTAAAACCCTAATGAAGTAGAATTCCAGTCCTGTCCTTGTGTTTGAATTTGAAATCTTGGTCAATATGTCTCCCATGTGATGATTGTGATGGCCAGCTGTTAGAAGTTCATCCTAGACGTGTATTCATGCTTGGGGACAAAGAATCTTGATATGGAACGTTGATGCTGTCTCCTTTTGGGGTTTGGGGACAAAGACGTGTGCAGGGGAGGGCCCTACCCAACACATGGGTGTGTTGGGGTCATGTTTTGTGTGTGGGTTTGGGTGAGGATGGGGTGAATCAAGGATCTGGAAAAGTTAAACAAAAAACCCTTTGTATTTAGTTGGATTGAGTCTGGGATTAATTAGGGTTTATGTGAGGATTAGTGGGTGATTAATCCGTTTGGGGAAAGGGTTAATTTAAAAAGTGTGTTTGGTGGGAAAACTTAAAAAGGTTGACTGGGTTGTTTGACCAGGTTTATTAATAAACCTGGTTGGGTGTGGGTTACGGGTTGGGTCGGGTAAAGGGTTTGGTAAATGGGTGGGTTTAGTGAGGTGTCAGTTTTGTATTGGTGGATGAGAGTTTACTGTCTGGGCAGTAATGCCCCCCAAGTTCATTTGTTTCTTCATCTTGTAATAATCAGCAAACAAACTCCATTCCTTTGTAAATAAGTTTCATCATCTTGTCAATTTTGGCACAAGTTTTATACAAACTTTTATAAAGACTTCTTTTGTACTTTCTTCATTCTCCAAGGACTGTTCATGTACAATGCTTAAACTTTAGGGATTTTTCTTGTACAATTGACTTCTCCAAGGGCCTTTCTTGCCAAATCTTCAAAAATGAGGGACCAATGTTGACAATCTTCAATTCTTCAAGGACCATTTTGGAAATTCTTGATTCGGGTCCGGTTCATTGTGCGGCTTCGTTTCCCGTGTTCGTTTTTGAATGATTCTTGTGATCTTTTTGTCTTTTCCTCAATATCCGTACCTAAAATACACAAGCAACAAACACGAGCATATATTTGGTAGTTTTAATGATATTTAATGCATTTTAAGCCCGATTTGGACGATGAGACTATGTATAAAAGCAGTCTCATCAATCAACTCAAAATTAAAATCCCAAAATAATATTTACGGATAAATTTATTTTCTGAAATGTCGGACTGTCACCAAAGACGGTGTATGTAAACGTAAGCACGTAACGTAGAATTCTCTGGTTTAGACGTAGTCGATGCTACTTCAAGATGTAAATCAAAATTTCTTCCAAAAAATAAGTGAGTTCATAATATAACATTAAAATAATATTTTTAAATAATATTTGAGAATAAAATATAAACCATAAATTGATGGATTGTCACAGCATTTACCCCTAAACAGGATCTTTGTCCTCAAAGATCATCTTATCTTACTACTCGCTTCTTATAGAGTTAAAGCCATGTGGGTATTTCCTTCACATTCGGTCTTTTCTCACAAGTCTAATTCATTACAATACGCGAGTTTCATCAAACATAACTACGGGAATAAGATCAGGCTTAATGTTGACTTACTTTCTCTATCCATGATGTTCACGGGTTTTTGATGAATGCAACTTATCGCCGATCTAAACTTTATCAAGAAGTGATCAGATTCTCATTTGATAGATATTTTATCAAGTTCGATATACGAAACATAATTCACGCAGCCCTTGAAGTCATAGGGTAGATCCAGCTTATATGCCTTTCAAACGAACTTTTATATCATCTCAATGGTCCCATACAACGGGGACTTACTTCCCATGATCTTTCAGATCATTAATTCATTTTTCCAAGGTTAAAATTTTTGGCATAACTTCGCTACCCATTCTGCACTTCAGGATCTACATTTCATATTCACATAACCTCCTGCCTACTACCGGCAGTCAATAATCAGATCCTAATTTCAACAATCATTTCAAGTCTCGCGGGTCGGGTATTTTGTTAGGTTAAGTTCGCCATCTTAGGAACCTTAAACCTAAAATACATGTCCAACTCACAATGGTTGTATGTCGGGTGTCTTCATCCCAACTCCTGCTTACAGATGCTCCAATATATATCCTCACAAGATTCGATCTTGATCCTAATACGATAATTATCAAGGATAATCTCTCCAAAGGAAAACGATTTTACAGTTTATTGCCAAAGGTCAATCATTCAAACATAAAACAACACTTATAGTATTTTGTATCCTTACTTTACCTCGTCCCTTCGATTGGGGTGGTACAGTACTCTCATCAAGATTCGTTCTCAATGACTTCTGAGCAAATCTCTAGAAATTCGATGCGAAGCGAGGATCTTGATAGAGATGATCGATACGGGCACACCATGTTTACACAACTCCTTTAAATA
The DNA here is from genome assembly GCA_025667525.1 of Glebionis coronaria. Taxonomy (NCBI): domain Eukaryota; kingdom Viridiplantae; phylum Streptophyta; class Magnoliopsida; order Asterales; family Asteraceae; genus Glebionis; species Glebionis coronaria. Next base: position 113,925,391 of record CM046876.1, on the reverse strand, counting down.
CAAAAGAGTCAATTTCTTCATCAAGAATCTATCATTAACAGGAATGATATTAGCAGATTTGGTCAGTCTGTCGATGATGACCCAAATCGAATCAAATTTAGATGATGACCTTTGCAATAGTTATACGTTTACTAATGTATGAGGCGATGTCTGCCTTCATAATTTGCCATTAGTACAATTTCTTCAGATAAAGATACATTTACTCAGAAATGACATGAATAGAATACTTATACTTACAAGATTCTAACATAACTATATCTCACAATCCTCCATGTTTAGACAATCACAAGTGGCCTTTTAATCATTTTGGCTCCATCGGCTCCTCAATTCTATTGGTTCACATTAGCCGTGAACCCCTTTTATTATTTATATTATCCTTCTTATAAGCATCGGCTATATTTTTATATTGTTCGGAAATTTATTTTGCACAATCATTATTAGGGAACACATCCTAATTGGTTCTTTTTCCTTTCTATATAATGTGTCGGTATCTACATTCACCTTTCCTGATGATATAATTATCATGTCCACAATTTACTCAGAAATTCTTTCTTCATATTTTCTAAGTCTTAATTCTATCTCAACTATTATTTTTATCAGTTTTGCTCAATCTGACTTTTTAAAGCGTCGATAATTATTACAAGTAAATTAATAATAATTATTAAATTTTTATGAAGCGTAAACGTAAAAATTTTAAATTTCTTAGTTCGACTAATTATATAAAAAGAAAATGTTCAAAATAAATTTGAATTTAATTAACACGATTTTTGTTGATTTATCGAAAATAATTAATAAGATTCGTAAATGTTCGAAAGATTCTTTGTTTATACTTTGGTCGAAATTCTCTTAGTTGAAAAGCAAAAATTGTCATTTCAAATTTCAAGTCATAGTTTAAATGTTTTCCTCAATCCCTTTTAGGTAGTCTTGAGGTATACACAAACATTTACCCCTAAACAGAAGTTTAGTTAAATGTTTTAGTTATAAGGAATGATTCCTTAAAAATCCTTTTGATAAAACATTTGTCAAAACACATTTGCATTTTCTTTTTGGTAAAACCCAAAGTCTTAAAAGGGCTCTTAATTTTTGAAGAGTCAACTTATATTCCATTATCTATTAATCACACGGTCAAATAATGTAAAGGATTTAGTCTTAAATCACACGTTTAAATATTCAGGGTACAGGTTTTCATTGTTCGGCCAATTCAGGGCAATCTATAAATAATTATTAACTGATTCTTATTCTTATAAACAAAACAAATGGTCCTTATTGATCACGAGCATGAATTTATCAAATTACAGCCTGCACACGTGATTCACCAAATTTATGAATGCTACATGTGCATTGGTGAATCCAAACGACATAACATGAAACTCATAATGGTCATTACAAGTTCTGGATGTAGTGATTGGAATAGATAATCTTTTTCGCGGACACGAAGTTGATAATAACCATGCCGTGAATCAAAATCTTTTTCGCGGACACGAAGTCGATACATCCAATCGGGTATCAACACTCGGTAATCAGATACTTTTCCCAAGAATCTCACTACGGGAGAATTGGACAAGAAAGAATGTCAATTGTCAAATAAGACAATTTCCACACATGAGTAAATTCGACTCAGAAGAATAGATGCTACAGGCACATATGTAGGTGTCCCTAACACTATGTCCTTATTTTTCACTTCTTGTAGATCTCATAAATTTTAATCTTTCACAATCTTCAAAGAAAATTTAGTGTTTATTAATTATTTCATGGTGACTACTAATCAGCCTTGCATGGTCTCTTCCAAATTGTATGTAGGCGCGCAACTATATACAGTTTCAAGATTAACGATGCAATACTCAATTCGTCAAAATTTTATCATCATGTTTATAATAAAAACATTTTCATGCTTAATTCTTAAATAAGAATCAAAAATAAATTTACAAAGATTTTCTTTGTTATGAAAACAATTAAGTTTTCCAAGGTGTTTTATAAACAACTTCATTTCGATAACAATCACTTATAAATCTCACTTTGAATAATCCTTATAGTGATGAAAATAAGGATACGGTTTTAACTTTATAAAAACAATGTGTGATCTGCAAAAGAGTGATGAAGAGTTGTTCACCAAGAACTAACTACAATATAATAGGAAATGAGCTTAGGCACTTTATCATGAGGTTCATGACCTCGATGGCACTCAGGAATACAAAGAGAATAATCCACAACGTAACTCAATTCGAGATGAGTACTTGTTCAATGGTTGCATCACTAATGCGAACATTAGGAACAAGCAAGAAAAGATAGATAACATCGATACATGTAGAATTTAGCAATCAAAGGTAGTCTTTTCATTAATCACAAACAAGTCTAAATTGTACTGTAACACATTACGTGTCACTATGTCATACAATTCCAAGAACTCATCCTACCAACTGATGTCTCAGTTAAGTTAGGGATTATTTTTAAAAGATACCACAATGAATACTAATCTACAAGAGTCATTCCACATGTCCCAAAAGATCCATCGGTCTCAATTCAGAAGAAGATTTCTTCAATTTATTTATTGGAAACTGGGCATCCTCGTTAGTGGACAATGGCTTAGGAACAACCCTTAACACGATTCGACAATCAATTAAAACCTTATAATTCAATCACAGGACTTAACGACTTCCTCTTAACAATATTATATTCCATACGGGTTAAATTTTACTTTATTTAAGTTTCAACCAAATTATACTCACTTCGATATCCTACCTCATTCTCAAATACATTCAATCTTATTCTTATACCTTGAAGGGCAATAAAAGCTCGATATGAACAACACTGAATTTCCAATCCTATAGTTTCTTACGACAATCGTTATCAAATGAGTCACTAGTATGAAATGACTCATCATTCAATTAGACTTCTCGGAAAGGTACTAGTGGCATGAGGCTTTTGGGTAATGGTTCCAATGACAGCCTCAAGTGCAACATTCACCCTTTCGATTTCAAATTTAAGAATTGGGTGACAACGAATCAGATGACATCTTTCTAGGTGGTAACGTTTTGTCAAACTCCACTCTATAAGGAAAGATCGTCATGACATCGATATCAGATTTAATCTCGCCAATTCTTCGTTAATATCACAATCAACTAATATCAACATTTCTACGAACGTCAACCATTTTGTTGAGATCAAAAATATCCATAACTTGGTTTAGATCTAGGATAGCTAGAATTCCTACGAGAATAACTTTGATTAATTTACTAGGGGATTTAGGGTTCCTTGTGACAATTCTACGTCGTATAAATACCTCGTATAAATATCAAAATAATCATCAAACAATCATGTAATAAAATTACATCATATATATATATAATCCAAGTTATATATATATTAAAATAACACTTCTCAGTCTGGCCTTGTCGGTAACTCGGGAATTCTTCGGCACCGTTATAGTCAACAGATATTTAGTCATTTTTAGAAAAATGTTTATAGTTAAAAGATTTTGAAATGTTTATTCAAAACCTTGGTTCAATGGTTGCATCACTAATGCGAACATTAGGAAGAAGCAAGAAAAGATAGATAGAATTTAGTAATCAAAGGTAGTCTTTTCGTTAATCACAAACAAGTCAAAATTGTATCGTAACACATTATGTGTCACTATGTCATACAATTCCAAGAACTCATCCTACCAACTGATGTCTCAGTTAAGTTAGGGATTATTTTTAAAAGATACCACATTGAATACTAATCTACAAGAGTCATTAGGTGTTCCACATGTCCCGAAAGATCCATCGGTCCCAATTCAGAAGAAGATTTCTTCAATTTATTTATTGGACACTGGGCATCCTCATTAGTGGACAATGGCCTAGGAACAACCATTAACACGAATCAACAATCAATTAAAACCTTATAATTTAATCACAGAACTTAACGACTTCCTCTTATCAATCTTATTTTCCATACAAATTAACTTTACTTTATTCAAGTTTCAACAAATTTTATACTCAATTCGATATCCTACCTCATTTCCCAATACTTCAACTTTATTTTTAAACCTTAAAAGGGCAATAAAAGCTCGATATGAACAACACTTAATTTCCAATCCTATAGTTCCTTCATCAATAGTTATCAAATGAGTTACTAGTATTAAATGACTCACACATTCAATTAGACTTCTCGGAAAGGTACTAGTGGCATGAGGCTTTTGGGTAATGGTTCCAATGACAGCCTCAAGTGCAACATTCACCCTTTCGATTTCGAATTTAAGAATTGGGTGACAACGAATCAGATGACATCTTTCTAGGTGGTAACGTTTTGTCAAACTCCAGTCTATAAGAAAAGATCGTCATGACATCGATAGCAGTTTTAATCTTGCCAATTCTTCTTCAATATCACAATCAACTAATATCTACATTTCTACGAATATCAACCATTTTGTTGGGATCATAAATATCCACAACTTGGTTTAGATCTAGAATAGCTAGAATTCCTACGAGAATAGCTTCGATTGATTTGCTAGGGGAGTTAGGGTTTCTTGTGACAATCTACGTCGTATAAATACCTCGTATAAATATTAAAATAATCATCAAACAATCATGTAATCAAATTACATCATATGTATATATATAATCCAAGTTATATATATATATATATATATATATATATATATATATATATATATATATATATATATATATATATATATATATATTAAAATAACACTTCTCAGTCTGGCCTTGTCGGTAACTCGAGAATTCTTCGGCACCGTTATAGTCAACAGATATTTAGTCATTTTTAGAAAAATGTTTATAGTTAAAAGATTTTGAAATGTTTATTCAAAACCTTGGTTTTAAAAATCTTTCGTTCTCTATAACGAGAGCTCTGGTACCAAACTGTAACACCCCCAAATTTACACAATTCAATATAGTGGAAGACTCGTTGGTGTTACGGGATAGCACATTACTCACATCATAGACAACGCTTAAAAATCGCGTCGTTTAATAATAAAGCATTTCCATTCATAAATATTAAATTTACATAGGTCACAAATCATTGTATTTCATACAAGTTTTACAAAGAATTTGAATGGAAATTATTCTTTAAGTGCGGGCCATGAATTCTTGTTGTCTTCCCGAGAATTACCTTCAAGTACCTGAGATAAAACATGTTAAAAGAAAAGGCCAGCGAAAACGCCGAGTGAATTCATAGAGTTTAATAAAACCATCAATATAACATCGGTATAAAATTACTACCGAAAATCATTTTGTACAAATCTTTGTAATGGGCCATAAAATAGCCAAAGTCATTTTATACAAATCCTTATCAAAAATCATAATATAGGCTTTTGCCTTCAAAATCATTATACGAACAAAAGTCGTAAAAACATCATACAATACGTTTTATAACGTTGTATAGAGTTAAATAAAAACCGTTATATGAATATGGTTATGAAAAAACAAAACACGAACATAATATCAATAGTAAGACCCCGTATTGCTAGTTAGGCAATATATCGTAATTTAGTGCGTATAGCAGTATTTCGTTATTTTTGGATTATTATAAGCCGCATGACATTGTTACCTTACTAAATCAAACAACGGGTAGCTAGGCCGAAACTCATTTGCCCATCTAAATTAGCGTGTCGTCACAATAATCACGCTTGTGTAAATCTTCTCATACATAAATTCGCTTACCAATCAATGTGGCTCGACGGGGATCAACCGTCAAGGCGTGAACTGGGGTGATCGTCCCCAAATAGTACTATTATATGCATAAGCGTCTACCAAATCCCGGTAGTTCACAATTCATGCTAATGGGACTTTTAGTGACATAACCTAACTTTAATAATCCATTTCATTTCATCTATCGGGTTATTTAATCATTCATCGGGTCATACAATCATTCGGGTCCAAATCAATAAACAGACAATCGGGACAACTAGTGTCCTATTTTATAAAAACTAACATGTTATCTCCCTCGCGGGTTTATAAAACTTTTCATAAAAACATTTAAAAGAGTGCGAGGCTATGAACTCACATTGATGTGGGAAAGCGGGTTATCGGCAATTCGGATGTACGGTACGTGCTTCAATCACGGAAACATAGACAAATAATACTCGTCTTAGACTTTTGTCCAATGAATTTATCAAAATAACAATTATGTATATATATGATGACTTTCTACATATGATGATGATCAAGTGGGTTTATATATTCTTATTCATTATAGTGTTTATGTGTTGGAAATTTTCAAGACTAGTTACACTAGTTCAACTTGTTTACATTTTGAAGCCCAATGGGCCTATTACAAGCCCAATACTATTCATTAGCCCAATTATAATTTTATTATCAATATTATACTTTATATGTTGGGCCCAAATGGTTTAAGCCCAATAAATAAGTTTATAAGTGTTTTACCAAATTAGTCGGGTTTATTGTCTATTAAGGCTACTTTGGCCCGTTAATGTCTATATGTTGTAAAGCTCGGGTTTTATCGGTTTTTACTTGTTATATATGTTTATATATCAGTATGTGAGTTTATAAAAGTTTACATTAGACGGGTCCAACCGTCTAAGTTTTATTTAACAAAAACGTTAATCTTTCGGTACTAGCCGAAAAGACGTAAAAATCATGTTTATAGTTGTATAACTTGGAAAATATTTTATACTTGTAATTTATAAAAATGTCTTGTTTTATATCATAATATATGAAATTCTTATTTATAATTAATTTTAATTGTTAGTGGGTTTTCATGTGTATATATTTTATAAATATATAAGTGAGTGCTTATTTTATATAAGTTTTTATTATAAAAATCTGATTTTAAATTTTATGTTCACCAAAACAGCCATATCTAGAGTTCTATATGGAGATAGAAGCCCAAATTTTTATGGCATAAACTACATGATATTTGCTCCATTTAACATTTCTATGGATACTGTTGAATCAGCTTCTAAGTATTTTATAAAAATCGTCCAAAACAGTCAATGCAGATTTGTACTCTAATATTGTTTTGATCATATCTCACTCATCCTAATGATTCCATTGCATGGCCAACTCACCACATGTGTAAAAATCATATACCTTACTGTTTCTTTAATAATCTATGCCATTTTACCAGTTTATCATAAGTTTCTTCACTGTTTTATACAGCCTAGTCCTTACATCATGATTTTAACACTTTTTCATGTAGATTCTTATCTTTTTAATCAAATCTATCAACACTTGATCCCCACACAACATTTTTATCATCATATATTCATCATATACATATACAATAAGAAAGAAAATACATGATTAGATAATCAAAATAACAAGAGGATGGGGAGAACAATCTTTATACCACCAAGATGATGTAGGTTGTGATTAAGACATGGATTTTGATGGAAGAACTTGTGGTAGATCAACACCAATCTTCATGGCCACCAATACTTGTAGATTTCATGTAGAAATCAGCCCTTGGACATTACCAAATCACCTCCTTGGATGTTAGAATCACCTCCAATCTTCAAGGCTTCAAAGGTTTTTCACCATATGTGTAGATAACACATGGTTTGTGGTTAAAATTGATCAAATGGTGGTGGTTTAATGGTGGAAGTGGACGGCAAGGGTGGAGTGTAAAGAGAAAGATGTGTGGTTTTGCATGTAAAAATGAACAAATGGTTTTGAGATGTGTAGTTTTGAGGTAAGTTTAGCTTACATTGTAAGCTTGTATGACAAGTGTGAATAACTTGTTAAAAATTTGACACCAAGTTGGTGTGGTGTAACTTTGTGGCCGTCCCATGTGTGGGGGTGGGGAAAAACTTGTTTTGTCTCATCCCCAATTAACTACGGGTACTCATCGATTCTAGTTTCCTTGATTTACGTGCCCTCGGGTCGTTTTACGAAAAATGTTTTAATAAATTATGAATCAACGGCATAAAACGAATCTAATAAAAATTTCCTCATCAAAAACGGAGTTCGAAAACGTAAATACGTAATCCTAAGGTTTCCGGTTTAGTCGTAAAGGACGTTAAATTATAATCGTAAGTTCTAATCTCTTCTCGTAAATTTGTGAGTTTATGAACCAACACAAATTTAAAATTCCAAAATAATATTCAGGGGTAAATTTAATTTTTGAAATGTCGGACTGTCACCAAAACGGTGTATGTAAATGTAAGCACGTAATGTTGAATCCTCCGGTTTAGACGTAGTCGATGCTACTTCAAGAGGTAAATCCAAATTACTTCCCAAAAATAAGTGAGTTCATAATATAACATTAAAATAATATTTTTAAATAATATTTGAGAATAAAATATCAACCATAAATTGACGGATTGTCACAGCATGTGTTTTGTTTTGTTTTGTAGCATGCAGGAAAATAGCAAATTGGAGCTCTAAGCTGGATTTATCTCTCGAAGTCCCACAATTTTCTACTAAGCCCCGGGAAGTTCTCGTTTCCCTTTGCATTTTCCTATTTTTAATGTTTTTATCAGTTATCACCTCGAAGACGATGTTCAACTTAAGTGTGGAGGAGGTGACAAATAGAAAAAATAAAAAAATAAAACAAATTTCTCCACATGAAAATCTTTTTGAAAAATAATAAAATATATATGTTTTGTAAATAAATAAGTTTTTAGCAAAGCAAAAATCTCATTGATTGACATTATAATTAAGCACAAAAACCATCACCCAAATATGTTCGAAAAACTTAGGCTTATGTTTCTCTGTTTTGTGTGAAAGCCGATAATCTAGTATGCTTCAGAATTTGTGCTTGATCATCATTTACTAAACCGCAGTGAGGTTAATTTATAGATATTTTCGAAAAGAGGCAAAATAAAATCACCCATTTATCATTTTAGTTAAGCTACATTGGCTTACTAAAATATGTGGCACTTGTACGCACGTGTTATATTATCCATTGTGCAAATATCCTTATATGTTATGCCTAACCACTTGTCAAGTCATAAAGTTTATGATGTTCTCTTAAAAAAAATGATGAATGAAAAAAAAGAAAAAGAGTCAAGTATTCTAGTATAGTTTGTTCTATGACTTTGACAAAGGCATACTTTTTTATCCTACACCCATATCATTTATCACGTTTTGCTTCTTTGAAAATTTATCTGGTGCTCACGCCGCAACGGTTGTGTTTATGTGTCATGTACAAACCAATGGTAGTTATCTATTTTATGTCCGTGCTAATTGAGTGTTATGTTACATTTACCCTTTGTCATTGACATTTGTGTGAACTTAAAATCCAAACACTATCCACGTGAGGTGCTGAAATTATTTTGTCATTTGCTTTTGCTATTCATAAAAAATAAATCATTTTTCTATCATACTTCACAACACTTAAAAGCATTTTTAAAATTGAATTTGTTTTCTCGCTTTGATTGCTTGAGGGCAAGCAATAGCTAAGTGTGGAGGAATTTGATAACGACCTAATTATACATATTAAATCTATCATTATAATGCCACTTTGTAGTATAAATAAGAGCTTCTAATACTTAATATGTTATGTTTTATATGCATATATAAAGTTTGAATGAGAAAAGTGAAGACATACAAAGAATGGTCCTCAATATGCAAATAAGCCAAAGTTGTTGATAGAAGATTCTGGATCGCCCAGAAGTGCGGCGCACAAACTCAGATGTGCGGCGCACATTCACGTCTCCAAAGTGCGACGCACTTTCGGAGAAGTGTGGCGCACATTTGACCCCAGACAACACTATAAATAGAGGCCACTTCTACTCATTTTACACACACGTCTCTCTCTCTCTCCCAATACTCCATAGCTCGAGTATTTTAGCTTTCTTAGTAAAATTTCAGTATTATCCACTTTTGGGAGATACTTCTAACGAGAGTATTCCACTCTTCGATTCTTGGAGGAACGATAAAATCGTGACACTTGTGTACTCGTTTATTCAATCCAATCTAAGTATGATGTTCTCTTACTCTTTTCCAATTGTTACTTTGATTACTATGTTAGGCTAAGCTATTTGTGACTATATGGGTATTTGACTATAATTAGTGATGATGCTATGATATGATCCTTTATAAATGATTTCAAGCTAATGTTGTAGAACCATTTTACCACCTAGTTCTACAAATCATATTTTATCTAAGTTGATTTGTTACGATAGATTGGCGTTGAGAAACGCAAATTGTTATAATAAGTTTTTAATCTATTGTCATGAATCTTTGGTTGGAGAGATCCACTTAGAAACTTGATAAAATATTGAACTCATTGGAAACTTGTTTTGATCTTAGTCGCTTAATTAAACGTAAGTCTTGAATCAATCCCAAGTAAATTGTGTAAACTCCGTTTTGACGAAAAAGGATTATCACTCTTTACCTACATAAACATATCTTGATCATTATTATCATCATCACGAACTTATACGAACTATCCCATATTAGTCATACTTGTTACTATTGATATCATTTCAACTAATTCTTTCTTTAATTATTATCTTGATTACCAAAACGAAATTAAGTCTCAGCGAACGATCCTGGCTTACCACTACAAAGCTATGTTACGAACGAAAGGGTATACTTGCCCGTGTTTGTCTTCTAGTCCCTTGTTTTGTCTAAACCTTGTAATATAAATTTAAGACATGCAAACGAACATCAGTAAACAATTTCATAAGTGTAGGGGAGTGTGTAACACGCCCAAATTTCGGTCATAACAACGGAAGGGTCATTGGGTGTTACTATTATGGTTCAATCTCCTAATCACTGAAAACGGATTAAAACGAGTCGTTTTGATAAAAGCATCCTTTCATTTTCATTTAACAATAAAACTTTTCACACGGTCCCAGATAATTTAAAGTTTTCAAACACAGTAAATAATAAAAGATTCTTTGAATGGATATAATTTATGAAAGTGGGCCAAAACATTTCAAATAAGCAAGATTCACGAAACCGCCTTCCTCGAGTGCCTTCCCAATAGACCTGAGATAAAACATGCTAAAAAGTCAGCAAAATTTGTCGAGTGAATCTTTAGAGTTTAATTTAAATAAAGAGAACACAAGTATTCAAAATAACCTTCCATGGTTAATAATTTATCAAAGACAAATATGTTGTATGGACATAATTATCGTGTCATTACATAAGTCTCGTGACATTGAACGTTAACATATATTATTTCAGCCCAACACACCTAGCCAAGTGCGTATATTTCTCTTATACAATGCATCCGATGTTTCATTACTAGTGCATCACAACACCACGTGATAGCTAGTCGCGACCGGACTGGGCGTCACCCCGATAGATCTATCCATAGCATTAGCGTTACTTTGATTAACAATTCACGATTCATGGGTCTTTTAAGGCTAAACAAACTTATGTAATAACTTCCATCTAAACATACAATTAAGTTTCTTGTGTTCAATTTTAAAACAATTGAGTTTACCACAACTTATAGTTGTTCATTTCAATTTCAATTTCAATAATTACTTTTCAAGTAAATAGGGTTCCCACAACTTCTCGTTGTACCTATTAATAGGGTTTCCACAACTTCTAGTTGTACCCTTTATTTTAATAAAACAAGCATGTTATCCCCCTCGCGGGTTTAATAAAGCAAGTAAACATGTTAAAGGCGAGGCTATAGACTCACCTTAGCCAATAGTGGTAATGAGACGATCGCCGACGATTAGTGTAGCCCGTTTAAACACGAAAACCGCAACCTACCAAATAAGGCGCGTTCGTTAATAATCGACTTAAGTATAAATCATACTTAAATAATAAAAAATCAAAATTACAAAACCAAGACAATCCTGAAAAATTTAATCATACAAGTGTTATTACTATACCCTTTTATTCAACAGTATTCTTTTAAACACTTGCACTCACGATATTGGCCCGTCTTAAGACGCCAAGTCAACGCAAGTCAAATTATCATTTTACTTCCCTCGGACCAGTAACTAATTCATTTATATAATGACTTAACACTTGAGTAAATCCCCATGTCCAATGGCGAATACTCGACTCACGCCACATAATTGTTGAACTACATGTCCAAAATACCAATCAGCATGTACACTCCAAATGTATACACCAATCTACCCTATCTAGACTTGTCCGATTTCGACGAAACTTGGTCACAAACTCACATATAATATGGATAAGACTCAGTTTAAATTTCATTCAAAAATATTACTTCTAAGAGCTTCTGCCCGATACACCTTCGTGTTATAAAAACCGGACAGATTTACGTCTTCAACTCGTAAAACCATTTTGACATATCTAAACAACTCCATTTATAAAACCGACACTCGGGTTTGAAAATACACTCATGACCTGAGGTTTAGACTCCAACATCGGTCCTTGAACATTTTCAAAACTCATTCTATAGTCCCCGAGATTTGATCCAAATATCGACAACAATTTTCGGATTGTGCCGATACCCGTCTCCCGGTACACAAATACTAAAATTGTTGTAACTTCGCACTCGTTTGGAGTTGGAAGTGCTACTTTATATCAAATCGAAGCTAAGAAGATTCTCTACAACAATATCTAATTAGTTAAACAAATATCCAAACTTAAGACATCCAAAATCTGCCTTAAAGTTACTGCCCAAAATTACCTACTAAAAACTCATACAAAATCATATTTTTAGTCAATTCTAACCACTTTTCTCATCATCCTTAATGTTAAGGATTTTTAGTCCAATTAATGCAATGATTGTTCGTTTTCCTCGACTCGACTCGAATTGATTTCCAATTAACGTAAGATTATATTGTTTTTGGTAACTAAATCTTTTTGATTTTTTAAACTATTTAAAAACAATTTAATTAAAATCTAATTAATTAAAAAATTTAAAACTATCTTAAATAAATTTGAAAACTAATTTTAAACTAAAACTTAAATAAAATATTCAAATCTAATTAATTTTAAACTAGTAACTTTAAATGAAATCTATTTTTAACTTTTAATAAAACTTAACCAAATTTTAAACTAAAAACTTTTAAATGAAAATTAAAACTAAATTTAAAACTAATTTAAAATTATAAAAGTAATAAAATATATTTTTGTCTTTTTGTATTTTTTAAAACTTTATAAAATAAATCTTAAATAAATTTTTTTTAATTAAAATAAATAAACTTAAAGACTTGTATTGAAACTAATTAATTTAAACTGCCAGCAAAGCTTTAATAGCCTATATTAATTTAATGATGCAAAATAAATCACAAAAAAGGTCCTAGCTGAATGGTTATGGTGTATGTCTGTTTAGCGAGAGGTCTAGGGATTGAATCCCACCCCAGACGCTATTTTTGCTATATTATATTTTTTGGACTATTTAGAAACCTCAAACCAATTGAGTCTGAAACTTAGAACAAATAAAATCAGCAAACAAAGGAACCCAAATAAGCAATAACACGAAACAAATAAGCAGATCGAAAGCACCAAAATAAGCAAACATGGATTAAGCTATAACAGTCTAAATTGATTAAGCAAATGATGAGCACCAAATAAATGCATAAACTATTAAATAAGCAATGAACTAATAAGCTAAAACTATATAACCCAAATAAGCAAATTAAACACTAGCAACCAAAACTTAAACACTAGCAGATATAATAAACTAACTAATAAAAACTTTATCTAATAAATCTAACAGCTAACAAGTCACGCAGATCCAAACTAATACAAAACCCAAACAGTAATATTAATCAAACAATCAAGCAGATAAATAAAGAAGTTCCAAACTCCAAATAAATAAACACAGTATATAAACTTAAGCAGATTCGAGCAGTAAACAAAATCTAAATAAAATCACAAGATTAATCTAAAATTAACAGTAAAAATAAAAAGAGATGAAAAACCTTTTGATGATTTCCGTTGGGTCGAAGGATGGCGCTGAGCCACCTTGTGAACCGAAGCAACAAACACCACCTCAAATCATCAAAACCAACTCGAACATCAACAGATTCCTTCAAACAGTAATCGAACCAAAAAGTCCTACTCGAACCGAGAACCAAACTTTGAACAGTAACTTTAAATCTCCCAGTGGGGAAGATTTAATTCACTTTCCTTTTTATTTTTTTATTTTTTATTATTATTTTTTAATCAATAAAAAACACTAACAGTAATATTAAAAAGACAGATTCAAGATGAAAATAAAACTTGACAGGAAATTTAAATGAGACGAAAATAACTAAAAATTACTTTTCATTAATAATAAAAAGGGTACAATTACTGAAAAATAAAAATTACATTAATCTAAAACTAATTTGCAGAAAATAAAATAAAGAAAAAGTGCTCTTGAAATTACACTAATGATGGGGTTTTTATAGGCAAAACCCCAAAAAACTTCTTCATGAAGCTTCGAGAGTGACCAATTAAATCTGAGCCGTTCTCTTCATCTTCTCTTTCTTCTTTACTTGATCAAAGGCTGAAAATCACCCAAGCATCACACGGATCGCCCTCGTGGCATGTATTGTGCTTGTTTGTGTTAGTTTTGGCTGAGGTGGAGTATCCTTATTGGATGGATTGGTATTGGTGATGAGGTTTAACCAATCAAAGGAAGGAGAATAGCCACGTTGCACTTGATATGAGGACCACAGTTGGTGTTTTCTTCCGATAAAGATGGGGATTTAATCCCCATCCGTGTGAATCACACTAATGGATTAAAATCCCCAAATATTGAGTAAAAATTGGTGATGTAAATTAGGGTTTTTAGGGTAAATGGAAATGGTGTCTGCGTTTGTGTTTGTGGGAAGAGAAAAGGGAAGTGGGTATTTACCTTGTTTGTATCGTTAGGGTGAGTGGGGATGTGGGGTAAATAAATAAATAAAATGTTTTATTAATAAGTGTAGGTGGGGGAAACACGTGTGGGAGAGGGTGAGTTGTTTTATTCGTGTGTTGGAGTGGATAAAGGTTGACCGAACTTTGACCTAGCACTTCTCATCTTCCGTTTCATTTGTTTCAAAAAAATTGGGCTAGGCCCAAATTAGTGATACCATCCGTTGCTTCCTTGTTTAAGCCATTTGGGCTTTTGGCCCAATCTAACCTTTAATCCGAATTATAACTAGTAAATGGGCTTTTGGGCTTGTAATTTTTATCAAGCAACTTTTTAACTTCCAAATGGACTTTTGAGCCCATTAAACCGAATGTGGGACCCACTTGGCTCGAAATCTTCGTAAAATTAAATCCACTAGAAATCAAGCTCAAATTTGGCTTTGTTGATCATTTCTTCAAAACCGTGTCGGTTTAGCCGGTTTTCGTGAACTTGGGCACACTTTTGGTCTTTGACTTTGTCTTCGTCTCTTTCTTGGACTTTTCTTCAACATTTGACTGTGAAATCCCGTGTTTTCTCTTCTTTTGATCATTTGTACCTATTTAACACAAAAACACAAAACCACACGTAATTCCGACTTTTACGACATTAAACACATGATTAGGTCTTGTTTTTCCTTGATTTTAGTTGTAAAAGGATAAGTGTTTACACACTTATTAATCCTATACCCCTAATAACAACATATATTCATCCTAACACTTGTATGAATCAAATAAATAAAAACCCAAATTAAAAATCAAACTTTTATTATCAAAATAGCATGATCTTTTCAAGATCATTACATGCAAAATCATAAAATACCTTCAACAAATTTCTTGTTTTTATCAATTTTCAAAACTTATTGCATGTAGGTAAATTTGGTATCAAAATGATCACCTTTGAATTTGTGGAATGGTTCTTAATTTAGTTTTCTTGGATTCAAGCTTGTTTTTGAAAAATCAATGTGTTTGTGTGGTGTTTTTGGGCCGTGACTTCCAAGAGAGAAAAGGGAGAGATTGTTGAAAATATTAAATGAATAAAATGAGTTGTGTGTGTTAGTGGGCACTATTTATATAGTGGGATGAGGGTAGTTTTTGCCAATTTGTGATAGTTTTGGTCGAAAATGAAGTGAAATAGTTGTAAGGGTAGAAAATATAAATATTACTCCCTCCGTCCCAAAATTATTGTCCACCGACAAAAAACACACAGTTTAAGAAAAGTACCACATTTTCAGCTTTCTCTCTCTTACTTTTTGCAGAAAGACAGTTTTACCCTTAACCAATTAATTTAAAACCTTTTTAAAGTTTGTAATTATGCTTTCAATTAAGGGTAATTTAGTAATCTCGATCTAAAATTTCTACCTATTTTTAGAAGTTTTAGAGGTGGACAATTAAAATGGGACAAACTAAAATGGAAAGGTGGACTATAATTTTGGGACGGAGGGAGTATATTTTGAAAATATTTACGTGACTCGGGTTTCGTAAAAATACTTTTCAAAAGTTAAAACGCTTCAAAAATATGATAATATAACTTTGACACGACTTAAAACGTAATTAAATCGAGAACGTCGAAAATATTAAATATCGAGACAATCGATTATAAAACGTAAATTTTTGGGCATCCGTCGGTATCGCGATCATTAGTAGTTCTCGTCATTCGTTAAAACGTAAAACACGAGAAATAAAGATAAATATAATAAAAATCATTCTTATGGTAAATTGAGAATATAATATCGATACCTAACGTATTCCTTGCCGGTTTTCATCTAATCGACATTCTTACGCTAGTTTCAAGTCATAACCTTCTCGGTTAGTCGATAATTTAAAATTCTCATTAAAGTAAACATGTAATACGTAATAGTCGAGATTAAAAGAACGACCTGAAATTGATGGATTGTCACATTATCCCCACCAAATTGGGATCTTCGTCCCGAAGATCAACTTGCGTTCTTCCTCGATCGCTCGTTGAAATCAAAGAGTTAAATGTATTTTGGTCCTTGTCTTGAGTTCCATTACACATGACAATAGGAATTCGACTTAGCTTCGGTTGCCTAACTTCCTTATCGATAATATCAACAAGTACTTTGATGAAATGCAACTTACCGCCGATTCATACTTCATCAAGAGAGATAATAAGATCTTCGTCAGAAAGAAATTTCTTTAGGTTCGACATATGAAAAGTATCGTGAATTCCTTGTAGCTCTCGAGGTAATTTAAGTTTTCATGCCGTCGGACCTACCATCGATATCATCTCGAATGGTCCAAACTAACGGGGACTTAACTTCCCACGTTTTCCAAAATACATAACACCTTTTCAGGGTGATAGCTTTGGCATAACTTTTCCACCTACCTCGATTTCCAAAGTTTTTCGCTTCACATCGTCATAACTTATATGTCTACTACGAGCAGTTAACAAACGATTCTTAGTTCGCGCGATCATTTTATTTATCAGAATAAAATGAGCAGAGTCAATCGTTCAACATTGACGTAAATTAAATTATATTCAGACTGAGTTTTCAGGAGATTAACAATGAATCCATTGTAATTTGCTCCTACCTCTCAAATGATAACGAATAATATAATCGTAATCACTTAAAGACTTATTTAGCTCTTATTATTCCAGAATACATTGTAGGCTCTTACTATCGGTGGATACCGTACATTAGTGCCATACAATTAATGTCTCAATAGACGAAGAGTAAAATCACCGCACCCAATTACAAGTCATGGGTTGTGCAGTTTCCTCATTCTTCCTAGGTTTCCTACAAGCATATACAAATCAAATAGCTCTAAATCCTTCAGAGATGCATCACAATAAACAATAAAATCTTTACTTCTTTCAGGTAACGATAAGATCGGCGTGCTGCAGAGTTTCCCTTTCAGAGTTTGAAAAGCTTACTCTTCATCATCGCCCCACACATACGGTTCATTCTTTTTAGTTAGCTTAGTTAATGGTTTTGATATCAAAGATGATCCTTTAATAAACCTTCGGTAGTAACCAACCAAACTTAGAATTTGTCGTACTTCAGATGGAATAGTTGGAACATTCAAATTTTTTATGGCTTCGATTTTCGCAGAATCAACATCTATGCCACTTTTTTCAATCACATGACAGAGAAGTTGTACAGAACCAAGCCAAAAATCACACTTTAAGAATTTTGGGTACATCTTTTCGTTCTTTAACAAGTTTCAAGATAATCCCTAAGTGTTCGGCATGTTCTTCCTCGCTCTTCGAGCAGATTAGAAATTCATCAATGAAAACAATCACGAATTTATCAAGATACGGCTTACACCTATAATTCATTATGTCAATGAATATAGAAGGTGTACTGGTCAAACCAGAAGGCATAACCCTAAACTCATAATGATCACCACAAGTTCTAAACGCCGTAATAGGAATATCTTCCTCGCGTATGCGAAGTTGATGATAAGCAAAACAAAGATCAATCTTGGAGAAAATACCAGAATTTTGGAGAAAACACGAGAGTTTTAAAGTTGATCAAATTGATCATCAATTATTGGATGCGGATAACAGTTCTTGACCGTTAGCCTATTCAGCTATTGGTAAACGATACACATACGAAACGAACCATCTTTCTTCTTAGCGAATAGAATATGAGTTCTACAAACTGATGAGTTCGGTCGAATAAAACATCTAACAGATAGTTCTTAAAACTGCACAAATAATTACTTTAGCTCGGAGGGTGCTAATCGATATGGCGCACGTGCCACAGTTGCAGCACCATAAATTAGATCAATTGAGAATTCTATTTGCCTTGGCGGCGGAAAAACCTGGAAAATCTCCCACAACACTTCGGGATAGTCACGAATGACTACAATATCTCTACTCACTATCTTTACGATTCCTTCTACGATACCTAAGCCATGAATAATCCACAACCTTTTTCGATATACTTACGAGCTCTACTGCACGAAAAGAATTTTCAATTTGGAATTATTTTTCCCTTCAGTGACCTTCTCAGCCTTGCCTTGAATTATGTGTCCCATGAGTTATCAGCCATGCAGACAACTCCACAAATAGTAAATGGCTTAGAAGAAGTCACATCACCGCATATATTTTTGGTCAGCCGTAAATATACTGCTTGACCTTGACGGTTCGGGTTCCACAATTCTTGGATATAAAGGAGTCAACTTATAGAAACACTTGATATATCTACCAATGTTAGTTCCCTTCAGTCTCAGATTGTACAACACTTGCTCCATACTTTAGAAATGCTTCGAGGACAAGCTCCTTAGTTAACCGTTTCCTCACCTTAGTCCATGGTGTCCCATAAGTCACGATACCTATGGAAGCAAGTCTGCCATCCCACCAAATTAATGCACGACCTTGGAGACTAGCGATTTCAAATTGCACCTTATCCTCCTGATTAGGGTCACTGATTCGAAAGACTGACGTCAGCTTTTCAACAACTGACACAATCCTCCATCATCTTTAGTCCCCTTAAGAGTCTGTAGTTTGAAATTAACGAATGAAGTGTAGTTATAGCTTCTAACTTCGGACACATTTGTTCCATCCGTTCCACGAACATTATCGGCTTCAGCTTCAGCTCCACTGGTTCCAGTTCCACCAGTTTTAGCTTTAGCTCCAGTTCCAGATCCATCATTCATGTTGGCCATGAATTCAACTAAAGATTCAGCAACTTACTCAATAATAACTTGGCGCATTCGTGCTTCAGTCATAGCTTTCATTAACTGCATGA
Source organism: Glebionis coronaria (assembly GCA_025667525.1). NCBI lineage: Eukaryota > Viridiplantae > Streptophyta > Magnoliopsida > Asterales > Asteraceae > Glebionis > Glebionis coronaria. The sequence continues at coordinate 113,905,941 of CM046876.1, read as the reverse complement.
TTCTAATGCAACGCAAATCAAATCATAATGAGTATTCATTCAATGATTGCGTTATACCACAGGAATTAAAAGAGAAAGCAAAGAAAGATTAGTATAGAACGATGTAGACTTAGGAATCAAAAGATACTCATTCCACTGATCAGAAACTAGTACAAGTCGTATTGTCAACATTATGGATAATCATCGTCTAATGCCATACAACTTAAAAGACTAGTCCTACTAACTGTTGTCACAGTTTAGTTAGGGATTTATGAAAAGATACTACAATTGATAAAATAATCCACAAGATTTACTAGGTAATTTACATGGCTAAGAAGGCTCCTCGGTCCCACAAGAAGAAGATTTCTTCAGTGTTTTTCAGAAACGCTTGATATCCTCCTCAATTGGCGGTTTTGGAAAAACCCCAATACAACCATTTCACGATCAAAGAATTAGAGGAACAAAATCAAAGAATGAATCGAGCAAACGAATTATGAGTCAATAAGAGTTTAATCACGTAGATGCTATATGCTTAAGCCCACACAATTATGAATCATTATTTCCATGGATTGATCAAGTCCTTCTAAATAAGATTCAGAAATTTGTAGTTCAACAATTTATAATTTCCTGGTTCAAATAAATGGCCAATTTATTTCAACGATTATAAATCACTTTATTTAAGCATTGCCAGCTCAACGCAAAAGATCAAGATCAAAACAAATGAGAAACTGATTTAACAGAAAAATGATTAGTGATATGATATGGAATCCTGGTTGGCATGTGAACACCATAACAATCAATCTCAATTCCTAACAATCAATGGTACCATCTCGGACAAACTTGTTTTTATCAAAACAATATAATGTCGAAGATTAATGAAAATGCAAATTAAATTTGCTAAACGAAATGAACGGATCGATAAATCAAGAATAAGAACCAAGGAAATCAAAATCCTTGTAACCAAAAGAATATCAGCAAGAATATTAACCATTTCATTGGGATCATGTATATCCACAACTTAGTTAATCTCGAGGATAACAAGATTCATTTCAGGAATAGCTTCAGCGCTAGCATTAAAATGACTAGAGTGGCTTCGTGACAATCTACGTCGTATAAATCTCGTATAAGTACAAAATTATCATTTATAATTAAATAAATGAAAACATACCTTGTAATTCACAAGTTCAAATAATCGATAAAGATTACAACATATTTATAATCCTATATATATATAAATACTTTCATTCTCGTCCATTGGCAACTCGGAGGTTTCACTTGCAACAGTTATAGTTAAAAGATTTCAAAAATTCATTTTCGGAAAATCTTTTCGTTCTCTATAACTTGAGCTCTGATGCCAATCTGTAACACCCCAAATTTCGGTCATAACAGCGGAAGGGTCATTGGGTGTTACTATTATGGTTCAATCTCATAATCATAGAAAACAGCTTAAAACGAGTCGTTTTAAAAAAAAACATCCATTCATTTTCATTTAACAATAAAACTTTTCACACGGTCCCAAATAATTTAAAGTTTACAAACACAATAAATAATAAAAGATTCTTTGAATGGATATAAATTATGAAAGTGGGCCAAAACATTTCAAATAAGCAAGCTTCACGAAACCGCCTTCCTCGAGTGCCTTCCCAATGGACCTGAGATAAAACATGCTAAAAGGTCAGCAAAGTTTCCCGAGTGAATCTATAGAGTTTAATTTAAATAAAGAGAACACAAGTATTCAAAATAACCTTCCATGGTTAATAATTTATCAAATACAATTATGTTGTACGGACATAATTATCGTGTCATTACATAAGTCTCGTGACATTGAACGTTAACATATATTATTTTAGCCCAACACACCTAGCCAAGTGCGTATATTTCTCTTATACAATGCATCCGACGTTTCACTACTAGTGCATCACAACACCACGCGATAGCTAGTCGCGACCGGACTGGGCGTCACCCCGATAGATCTATCCATAGCATTAGCGTTACATTGATTAACAATTCACGATTCATGGGTCTTTTAAAGCTAAACAAACTTATGTAATAACTTTCATCTAAACATACAATTAAGTTCCTTGTGTTCAATTTTAAAACAATCATGAGTTTACCACAACTTATAGTTGTACATTTCAATTTAAATTTCAATAATTACTTTTCAAGTAAATAGGGTTCCCACAACTTCTCGTTGTACCCATTAATAGGGTTTCCACAACTTCTCGTTGTACCCTTTATTTTAATAAAACAAGCATGTTATCTTCCTCGCGGGTTTTATAAAGCAAGTAAACATGTTAAAAGCGAGGCTATGTACTCACCTTAGCCAATAGTGGTAATGAGACGATCGCCGACGATTAGTGATGCCCGTTTAAACACGAAAACCGCAACCTACCAAATAAGGCGCGTTCGTTAATAATCGACTTAAGTATAAATCATACTTAAATAATAAAAAATCAAAATTAAAAAACCAAGACAATCCCAAAAAATTTAATAATACAAGTGTTATTACTATACCCTTTTATTCAACACTATTCTTTTAAACACTTGCACTCACGATATTGACCCGTCTTAAGACGCCAAGTCAACGCAAGTCAAATTATCATTTTACTTCCCTCGGACTAGTAACTAAGTCATTTATATGATGACTTAACACTTGAGTAAATCCCCATGTCCAATGGCGAATACTCGACTCACGCCACATAATTATTGAACTACATGTCCAAAATACCAATCAGCATGTACACTCCAAATGTATACACCAATCTAACCTATCTAGACTTGTCCGATTTTGACGAAACTTATTCACAAACTCACATATAATATGGATAAGACTCAGTTTAAATTTCATTCAAAAATATTACTTATAAGACCTTCTGCCCGACACACCTTCGTGTTATAAAAACCGGACAGATTTACATCTTCAACTCGTAAAACCATTTTGACATATCTAAACAACTCCATTTATAAAACCGACACTCGGGTTTGAAAATACACACATGACCTGAGATTTAGACTCCAACATCGGTCCTTGAATATTTTCAAAACTCATTCTATCGTCCCCGAGAATCGATCTAAATATCGACAACAATTTTCGGATTGTGCCGATACCCGTCTCCCGGTACACAAATACTAAAATTGTTGTAACTTCTCACTCGTTTGCAGTGGGAAGTGCTACTTTATATCAAATCGAAGCTAAGAAGATTCTCTACAACACTATCTAATTAGTTAAACAAATATTCAAACCTCAGACATCCAAAATCTGCCTTAAAGTTACTGCCCCAAATTACCTACTAAAAACTCATACAAAATCATATTTTTAGTCAATTCTAACCACTTTTCTCATCATCCTATACCCCTAATAACAACATATATTCATCCTAACACTTGTATGAATCAAATAAATAAAAACCCAAATTAAAAATCAAACTTTTATTATCAAATTAGCATTATCTTTTCAAGATCATTACATGCAAAATCATAAAATACCTTCAACAAATTTCTTGTTTTTATCAATTTTCAAAACTTGTTGCATGTAGGTAAATTTGGTATCAAAATGATCACCTTTGAATTTGTGGAATGGGTCTTAATTTAGTTTTCTTGGATTCAAGATTGATTTTGAAAAATCAATGTGTTTGTGTGGTGTTTTTGGGCCGTGACTTCCAAGAGAGAAAAGGGAGAGATTGTTGAAAATTTTAAATGAATAAAATGAGTTGTATGTGTTAGTGGGCACTATTTATATAGTGGGGTAAGGGTAGTTTTTGCCAGTTTGTGATAGTTTTGGTCCAAAATGAAATTAAATAGTTGTAAGGGTAGAAAATGTAAATATTAAATTTTGAAAATATTTACGGGACTTGGGTTACGTAAAAATACTTTTCAAAAGTTAAAACGCTTCAAAAATATGATAATATAACTTCGACACGACTTAAAACGTAATTAAATCGAAAACGTTGAAAATATTAAATATCGAGACAATCGATAATAAAACGTAAATTTTTGGGCATCCGTCGGTATCGTGATCATTAGTAGTTCTCGTCATTCGTTAAAACGTAAAATACGAGAAATAAAGATAAATATAATAAAAATCATTCTTATGGTAAATTGAGAATATAATATCGATACCTAACGTATTCCTTTCCGGTTTTCATCTAATCGACATTTTTACGCTAGTTTTAAGTCATAACCTTCTCGGTTAGTCGATAATTTAAAATTCTCATTAAAGTAAACACGTAATACGTAATAGTCGAGATTAAAATAACGACCTGAAATTGACGGATTGTCACAGAGTGTACACTCTAATACTCTTAAACATTGAGGACAATGTTTATCTTAAGTGTAGGGGAGACTTCTATTGAAGTGACCCTGCCTAGACCATTGCCTTTACCTTCATGATAATCGGGAAAATTAAAATTTTCAACATTTTTAAAATTTTTGATCTACTTTGGCCACAAAAATATTGCATTCATCATTTTTGCATATCATTTTCATTTGCATACACCTTTTATTGTCTTTTATTTATTTTGTTCTTCAAAAATATATAAATGAAAAGGAAAAAAATATATAATAAAGGATATGGTTTAACAAGTTTAGACGTCTTTGACATATTAGCCCCATCATGAATATTTTGACTCAACCTGAGTTTACTTATTCAAGCTTACTCTAGCTAGTATCCTTAAGCATGTAAACCTTTCATTTGGGTTATTAGGATAGCATCCACAAGTCTCATAATTAGAGATTTTAAATTGTGGAGAACGAGAGATGATAGAGTTTGAAGTAAGTGTAAAGGGATAGATAAACTTCATATTAATTACTTGTGTCTATTTTACCCCCTTTCGCAACCTTTACTTTCTTGTCAACGCATGTATATATTGTTAATAAATAATCAAGAACGGTTTTAATCGGTTTGTAGTCTCTTATGCATTTTTGACTAATCATTCATTGTTGGTATAAGTACGTCTTAAGATTCTAAGTTAGAACGTCTTATGTGTACTACACTTTTGTCATGCTTAATTCACAACGGAGTTTTTTCTTTTAATTATTTTTCTTTTATTTGAGAGGATCAAAGAAAAATAAGAGCGGCTTAAAAACAAAATCAGTGGTTAGAAAAAAAAAAGAAAAAAATAAAAAATCATTCAAGACTCCTAAGAGGGGCAGTGTGGTGTTAATTATAGTAGCTATTGAATTCCAATATTACTCTCACAAGGGTTGTAGGAATTTGGTAGTTGCTCCAATCTAATATTACTCTCACAAGGGTTGTGGGATTGAAGATCGAAGGTCTCAAAAAGGCGGCAGATATAAATTATTACGCGAGTTTTATTTTTCTTTTCTTGGCGAGTGAGTAACTACTTATTAAAGCATGACATAAGTTTCTTACACATAAGGTGAATGAGTTATTATTTTAGGTCAGACTTATATCAATTATGGACGGTTTTTCGAGTAATGGATAAGATGATTATCTATCATTAGAACCGTGCTTCCTTATTTTCAGATTTTATATTTCTTATATTTCACGCCAAATAAATACAAATTTTCTCAAAAGCAATTTGATCAATTAAAATTAGATAGAGGAAAAATAAGTGGAGGTATATAGTAACACAATTAATTTTTATGAATAAGTCGATGAACTTTTACTTATGAATGACAATGATCTCGTTTTTAAGCTTGGTATGGGGAACGTGAAACTTGGGGGTGATAAATATTCATGGTACCAAAAGCCCTAATTATAGTCATTGATTTTTTTACGAGTTATTTCCATCAAATCATTTCAAGAAAATACAAAAATAAAATAAATAGAGTTTATATCTTGCATTGCATTCTTGAAAATTTAAAAATCATACATCATGTAGCATAGTATAGTAAATTAAATTATAAAATGGCCAATGTGGATTAATTATGTGAAAAGTGTAATCTAGAGCTTTGAAGTATTGCATTGCATGTGGGCATGGCAATGGTCAAGTGGAGGGGATTTGATAAGTGTGAAAACACTTATCTTTAATAACCCAAAACACTTAAAACACGACCAAGAATATCAGTTTATATCTTAAAATATCAGAATTACGCGTGTATTCTTGTGTTTGTGTTTTTAGGCAACATAGGTACATTTGATATAAAGACGAGCTTTCACGGGTTTTATCCGAAGAAAAGACTGAAGAAAATGACAAATAAAGATCCAAGGACCGTTCTTCCCATAAGGATGAAGATTCAAGGACCAAAGATGCTATATTTCCATGAGTAAAAAGGCTGAAGAAGATATTGCACAAGGATATTAACTTCAAGGATCAAAGCTGCCAACTTTGGGAACTTCTTATTATAATAAGCCAAATGGGCCAATAATATGCAAGCTTTGCCCTTCACATGGATCAATAATTTGAGCCAATCATATTTCAACAAGATGATAGTGATCTGTGTGCTTCTCTTTTACCCAATAAGAACGTGACACGTCATCATCTCCTAAAAACTACTCCAAATGTAGACGAGGTGGAAAACTCAAAACATGAAAAGTGATGTACATCTCAAGGTGATTGTATCCCACATGGTTAATTGCATCCTAATCGACCACATCTGAAACCCCCAAAAATCTGGAAACTAAAGAACCCTAAGTGATTACGTGGTAGGAAATGATTGGATGAAACATGACATTCACTTGACCAATGTTCTATAAATACGTTGAATCACCCTCATTTGTAACTAAGTAGGAGTATTGTAAATTTCACATAGTTAGTTAGTTAGATCTCCAATCTCTTCACTTTAGTTTCTGTTATAGTTTTATAGTTCATTTTCATTTTCTTGAAACCAAATTCAATATTCAATTGTAACTGTATTTCCATTAGTGAAAATTAAGTTTTTCTTCAAGTTTTGGATCTTACTGTTGATTAACTCATTAAGAGTTTATGAATTAAGTTTTTAATAAGTATTCAAAACCTTTTTATTCAGTTTATGTTCAGTTACTATTTTGTTAATTTGTTATAGTTTCTTCCACCATTAATGAATTACCAAGCTTTTTCTCTCAAATCTTTTCTTCATTCTTAATTATGTCAAAAATTGTCATTTTAGTCAACTAGGATTTGTTAGAATTCAATTTCTTGTTAGTCGGTTAGAAATAAGTTGCAACAAAAACTTTTCCTGCCATTAATGAAAATCTTCATTCATATGTTCTTTTTTCTTTCCAATCAAGCTCTACACCTGTTATGATGTTTATGTTTTTGCACAGTTTAGTTAAAGATAGTTGATGACGTATAGTCCCCAACCGGGTCTTGGACCTGGCCCACGGGTACTACCCTTATCTGGCCCATCACGAATGGATTATAATAATTTCATTTGGACCTATGGGTTTCGGATGAACAGTGGACGCATGTGTCATGTGTGGCCCATGGCTCGGTACGTCTAGTAAAGGGTTAGAAAGAATCACAACCTAATTAGGATTGTGATTCATTCCAAAGTAAAGGATATACACTAACCATAATTAGAAGATAACAATCAACTAATTATGGTAGTTATCCTTTACTTGGGACTGAAGATTCGATAAATCCCAATGGGACTTTACCGCCTATATAAGGAACCCCCTAGGGTTCCACAAAGGTACGGTCACATTCGCCCTCACATCTCACTTATTATTAACCCTAACCCTATTAATTACTCTCACGCTAGAGTCTAATCGTGGGGATACATTCCTACGATAAGCCTAACAGCCTATATAAGGAAACCCCTAGGGTTCCACGAAGGTACGGTCACCTTCACCCTCACATCTCACCGATTATTAACCATAACCCTATTAATTACTCTCACGCTAGAGTCTAATCGTGGGGTACATTCCTACGGTAAGCCTAACAGCGTGTTATTTAGTGTGTAGATCTCAACCATATATTCACTTGGTGCAAGAGCTGGAGCCTCCCAAACCCGAATCAAGCCTAATTCGGGTCAAGCAAGGTCCATCCAACTTTTGTATCAACAAGTTGGCGCCATCCATGGGACCCTACACTAAACTCTACTAATGACGTAGGGAAACCAAAATCAAGGATACTAGAAGAACGTCGGTTGAAAGTCGGGTACGGAAACCACGACCGTCCAATCCCAGGGGGAGGAGTGGGAGCAGGCCCGTATCGAAACATTGCAAACCAACCCCCACGATGGATGCAAGCTCAATTCAGTACCCCTGCACAAACCTTGGTTCTAAAAAACCCAAATCCTGGGTCAGCGTCACCACTTCCTAACAAAGGGAAGTCACTGCCTCCGGTCACGGAGCCTGAAGTCGACAAAATCATCCAAGACGTTAATAACGAGAGCATCGAACACTATGTGACTCAAAATTTCGATTCAATTGTTCCTGTCATAACAACAAGGATGAACCTTGGAAGGAATCTCCAAGCCAGGCTAAAATTTGACAGCATCATGGGTGACATGCCCCATCGTCACGAAAAAGGAACAAAAAGCGTCGGGTGGACACAACTTCCTGAGTTGACAAACATCCCCAACCGATTAATGTCTTCGGACGAATCCATGGAACACGATGTCCAAGAAACGTCTCAGGATAACGCCCGTCGTGTGAGCGTCTTGGATAGGATAGACCCTCCCAAGGGGAGGGATGTCACTCCTCCACCACTGGCTAGCAGTTACCGCGGTCGCACACCCAGTGATGATCCGTCCGGATCTGACTTCGAGGACCATCATCCTAGACGTCGTAGGGTGAGATACTCCTATTCAGAATCACAAGGTGGCAGCAGGGAACACAGGAGGCGATCACGATGCTGATCCCATCCGGTTGATGAAGACCTCTCTCTCCCATGGTGCCGAGAGATGGAGGACGCATTCACAAGTCGCATCCACGATTACTTCGAGGACAAAAAGCGACGCATGCCTACCTGTGTAAAAACTTACGATGGACCCAATGATCCGGATGACCATCAAATTTTTTTTGAAACTCAAGCAAAGATTGAACGATGGCCTATGCCTATATGTTGCCAGATGTTCAATTCGACACTCATTGGGAACGCACTGGTTAGAAAGGATCCCATATCGAAGCATCGATAGCTTTGATGAGTTGCGGAGCGACTTCAGAAGGAATTATACTCAAAGGAAGAAGTATAACACAGACCCAGTTTCACTAGCTACGGTGAAACTAAAACACGGGGAGTCCACGGAAGACATCATGGAGCGTTTCAAAGACGAATGCACAAAAATCAAGGCATGCCCTGAAGTTCTACAGATATCTGACTACATGCACACCATAACGGATAAGGAACGAATTAGGTGTCTGAATGACAAGCGCCCTAAAACATTTGATGAGTTAATTAAAAGGGTTAGATCCTTTGTGGAAGGGGATACCACGGTCTCAGCGGCCTATTCCACAAAAGTAAATCAGGGTTATCGGAATCATGAACAACCCAAAAAGCAACCAAACCAGGCGAGTCGAAGGAGTCTGGACTACCATGGTCAGCAAAGGGGAGGACGAGCTGGTTACAAATATACCCCTCTAAAGATGTCTCCACGTGAGATATTGTTGTCTGAGAGCGCAAAATTCGCACGACCACCTCCTATGACAACTCCAGTCGACCGCCGTCAGGGGAATCAATTCTGTAAGTTTCATATTGATAAGGGCCACGACACCGATGAGTGCATCCAGCTCTAAAAATATATTTAGTCGCTGGTAAAATCGGGACAACTCAAACATCTCGCCAAATATTAGAAGGACGGGAAAGATAAAAAGGGTGATAGAAAGGACCATCCTAAAGACATGCCGGCTACCATATTCATGGTACAATCAGGGCAGCACCGACTAAGCAAAAAATTAGTCAAAAGTTTTCCCGTTCCAAGGAGATCTCGTTCCCTCCCATAACTTTAAGCAACGTGGTCCAATGACCCCTCACAATTGAAGTAAATATGGGAGGCCACAATGTCCACCACATGTACGTGGAAGGAGGGCCATCAACCAAGATACTCTACGAGCACTGCTTTTCGCGGCTACGACCAAATGTCAAGAAGCAGTTGATGTCGGTTACATCATCACTCACTGGCTTTAGTGGAGAAACCATCTGGCCGATAGGCCAGGTGCTGCTACTAGTCACCGTTGGAGATGACGAACACTCTACCTCAACGTGGATGAATATTATGGTGATACGTTCACCATCACTGTATAACGGCATCATTGGAAGGCCAGGGATATTGGCCATCTGAGTCGTACCATCCACGACACATGGTATGATGAAATTCCCTGTGGAAGGAGGAATAGTCACCATCTTCAACACAGTGGTCCCACCATCGGAGTGCCATGCGATAGCCTCACCAGTCCAATAAGCCCCCAAAGGGAAAGAACAGCTACCACCGAATTGGAAGGTAGCAGTCCATCCAGATCAAGAAATAGAGATTGAAGGAACTTTAACCGACAAAGGTAAAAGTTCTATGTGCGACCTGCTAAAGGCAAACCTCAATTTATTCGCTTGGGAACCAAAGGACATGACGGGTGTACCACATTCGATATCAGAACATAAATTGCAAATCCGACAAGGATATCCCCTGGTAAAGCAAAAGAAACGCGAACAGGCCTCGGAACGGACCTAAGTGATATTACAAGAAGCTAAGAAACTGGTGGACGCAGGCATCATGCGGGAGGTATATTACCATGATTGGTTATCTAACCTAGTCATGGTAAAGAAACACGACGGCAGTTGGCGTATGTGTGTTGATTTCACGGATCTCAACAAAGCATATCCGCAGGACTGCTACCCACTTCTAGAGATTGATTGGAAGGTGGAGTCTATATGCTTGTATCCCTTTAAATGTTTTTAGACGCATACAAGGGTTATCACCAGATTCAGATGGCCGAACAGGACGAGGAAAAAACGGCGTTCCATACGAGCCAGGGTGTTTACTGTTACACCAAGATGCCGTTCGGTCTCAAGAACGCGGAGGCAACCTATCAAAGGCTGGTTGAAAAAGCATTTGACAACCAAATTAGGCGTAACCTAGAGGTCTATGTAGATGACTTAGTCATCAAGAGCCATACGAAGGACGGGCTTATTAGAGATATTGAAGAAACTTTCGCCAAGCCGCGACAGATCAATATGAAGCTAAATAAAAAGAAATACACGTTTGGAGCTACGAAAGGAATGTTATTGGGGTATATGATTGATCCAAATGGAATCAAACCATGCCCAAAAAAGACGGCGGCTGTGATACATGTAGAAACTAGAGGGGGGTTGAATAGTTTCTAGTTAGTTTTCAAAACATTTCGGCTTAATCCACTGTGTGTGGTTCCTTATGTGTACCCGCGGTTCTTTATCAATAAAGAACCGCCGGTCCATTTAGATAACAGCCGACAGTGAACTTAACCTTTTGTTACATGTTAAACTTTGACAATCCTTTGTATCAAATTCTCGATCAAGCTTGACTAGATATGAGATGTGTTTGATTGAAAGATAAATACTACAAGTAAGTAAACACACAAACACATCAAATCAAGAGTACATCAAGCAATAGTCTAAACACTAAGCACACACGTACTAAACATAAGCTTTTCCGCAACTAGGATGTTTAGAGTAAGTGATGTATACTTGACCATAATCTAAACACGAAGCACACACGTACTAAGGCTTAGCTTTTCCGCAACTTAGATGCTTAGATTATGAGATGCACACAACACACAACATATAAATACATCTATAATAGTAAAGACATAAATGTGAAGGAAAGTACCGACACGATGATTTATAGTGGTTCGTTCACGAAGCTCCTCTTCGCCCTACTCCACTCCTCGAGTACACCTTACTCGAGAGTTACTTCACTAGCCAACAAAACTCCTTTCAAGGCGGAGAAAACCATACACGTCGCTTACACATTTCCGACACTAAGCTAGATGTCGAGTCCTAATATTAGGTACGACCAATCTACACAACGTTGCCCACTTCACAATTTAACGACACAAGGCTAGATGTCTAGTTCTAATCGAAAGCTAGAACCAATCTTCACGACTCTTCACTTTGAAGCTAAGTGAGAACTTCACACAACACAACTACTAATCACTTTAAAGTTTAGTGAGAACTCACAAGACACAACCACATCACTTTAGAGTTTAGTGAGAACTACCTAGACACAACCACATCACTTTAGAGTTTAGTGAGAACTACCAAGACATAACCTAATCTACCCACTAGTTATGTTTTATGGCCCAACATAACAAACCTTGTGTTTTATGGCCTAAACACATAAACCATATAGATCTAAGCACACAACACTTAGATCTATAACTCTAACACTACATCCAACTACTAACAAGACTTGGATCTACACAACTAACACCTAATCCAAGGATACCCATCACTTGGATATTTTACCCTTACAAACACATCCAAGTGTATCTACAACTTGGATCTTCTAAATATACATAGTAGGAAGACAATAACCATGACTTGATCTAGAGAGATCTCCATCATGTTATGACTCAAGACACTAACACTTCACAAGGGTGAAAGTGTTCTTCTCATTGCTCTTGATGAGGCAAATGAGGGATGGGATATTGGAAGGTTTTTGTGTGTTTTTGTGCAAGTAAAATGGAAGAGAATAGTCTTCTATTTATAGCCAACTCTTGCCTTGGAGAGCACCTTTTTACCCAATGGATAAAAGAGTGGACTACCCATTGGATAAAGGAGTGGACTACCCATTGGATAAAAGGATGCACCTTATATTCTTGGAGCCCAAATTCAAAATTTGAATTTTAAATTTATTAGTTTCCCTCCATCTTCTAGAAGCTTCCAGAAATCTTGAGTAAGCCTAAACCGGCTTGACTGCCCGCGGTTCTATATCTTCCCGCGGTTCGATATCACTAAGGAACCGCGTGTTCTATAAGAGAACCGCGCGTCCTTCTTGACTTTCATGACGAATGTAATCTTCAAGGTGTCAAGAGAAGTATACATAAGTATGCTTGAGTGATTACGAGTACCTTACACATTTTACATTATGTATTGCAAGTTATACGTTTGTCATCACCAAAACATGAAGGGATCATCTTGATTAAACATCGTAATGTTTGCACTAACAATCTCCCCCTTTTTGATGATAACAAACAAGTAAACCGTAACGCATAGTAAAATGTGAAACGTACTCGTTTACACTTCCTTCTCCCCTTTTTGTTGAATCAAAAAGGTAGTCTTCATTTGAGGAAGAGTAGAATCCATATCATTTGAGGAAGATCACGCATCCAAAGGTAGTCGTCGTTTATAGAAGAGTAGAAACAACTTTGAGATAGCTTGCATTCAAAAGATATTCGGTTGAGAGGCGAGAATCCGAACCGTAATCCCATTATCCAAAGGTATTGATCTTGCGTCATCCTAGTGAAGTCTTCAATCATCATAGGTTAACCACCTCCATGTCTTCGAGATCCCATAATTCATTACTTGCAAGATGTTCAATGAATGCAATTTAAGTGAGTGAACGATCGCAAATGTAATGAGTTGAACTCTTGAAAATACTCCCCCTTGATATGAGCTCCCCCTTGCTTGAGGCACCAACAAAGCAAGAATAGTGACGAGCAACAAAAATGGGTTAGAAGTATCCTACAAAACAAGGTTAGTAGACAAGAGCATATATAAAAAGAGCATATATTATCGAGAGGACATACTCCGCTTTAATATCTTGGCAAAAATACCAAACTAAAAAGAGTATGACATGGACAATAAAAATAGTTCCACATAGTCGAAAAAAGAGAAAGAAGGACTATGATGAAAAGAAAAAAGAGGATGATAAACAAGTCGTTTGCACAAACAATGACAAGCATTGAAGAAAGAAGTGTGCACGCGATGCTATCAATCCAAAAACAAGTCAAAGGAGAGGATCTTGACAAGATCAATTCACAATTGTTGGAATAGAGGTAGAGACGAAACATCCATACTAATTGTAATGATAATATGTCAAAGGACTAAAAGCTTAGAATTTATGGAATCACCCAAGAAAATTCAAGATTTAACCAAAATCCTCTCAAAAGGTTAAAAACTTAGAATTGTTGGAATCACCCAATCCAATTGTAAATTTTAACATCAATCGACTCTCAAAAACAAGAAGAATAAAAAATATAAAACCAAAGACATTATAGGCAAGGATGCTTATGAATGTCGACACCAAAAAGATGACTCAATGATAAAAAAAAGATCAAATAAGCCAAAGAATATAAATACAAAGATGGATGGTGTTTAGCATACGATAAACTACATGCTCAAAGTTTCGTAGCTCTTCTCAATCAATGTGAGTGTTCAGAGAACAATTACATGATGAGGAAAGGGTGAGGCTCGACTCAACTTAGTTTAGAAAGATAGAAGAGAGAGACTCGACTTAGAGAGGCATGATTAAATTAAACCAAGAGAAACTCAATCAAAGAAGTTAAGGATAACTTCAAAAATTGATTCATGAATACTATACCTTAGAAGGTGATAGTGAAATCTCGAAAGTAAATGAGAGAAGAAACTCAAAAGAAGCTCAAGAAGACATGAAAGAGTTAGTACAAAATCTAACACATAATCAAGTAAGCACGTAGGATAATTCATGCAATGCCTAATGAAGTCTACAACAAAACAATGTAGAGAAGGTGAACAATTAACAGAGAAGACTAAGTAAAACATGTTAGCACATAGCATTTAAGGACATGCATGAGTTAGACACATCTAAGAGAATAAAGATCATACAAAGATGAAAGAAAAAAAAAGCCTAAAACTTAAGCATAATTTTAATCTTAGTTACACTAGAATCGTAAGATTTGCTTAAATTAGATGCCTTAGCAATAAGCAATCCACATGCTTAAATGAAAGACAAGGGTGGTGGCGGAATTTGGTGGGGTGAAAGGTGAAGTGACCAAGGGTTCAACAAAGTCATTCACAATTGGAATGTTTTGGATGGGTGATGTGGGTGATTTTGAAGGGGTAAAAGGTGAAGTCACCAAGGTATCAACAAAGTCATTCACAATGGGAATGCTTTGGATGGGTTGAGGTTGGGTAGTCACATCCAAGAGAGTACTTGGAGTGAAGGGTGAGGTTAGCTCATTCATTCTAGATTGGAATGAAGAGGAGGTAGAACCATGTGAATGGTTGGTACCATGGGTTGAGGTAGTCTTGCATGGAGCAAGAGGTGGTGAGGGTGATGAAGAGATGATAATTGGAACAATCTCATTCTTGGGTGTGTGAAAGGGTGAAGAGTTAAGTTTAGGTAACTTAATCTTAATTTTGAGGTGCCTCTTTGAAGAGGAGGTTTTGGATGAATTGGAGGTTCTTGTAGAACATGGTAGTAATGGGTGGTTTAAGGGGTAAGGATGAATGGTTTGAGGTGTGAAGAACATGGCTAACAAGGTGGGTTTAAAAGGGTGAGGGGATGATCCAAACTAGTAAAGGGTTAAAAAGGGAAAGCCCAAGATATTTTGGGAGTGATTAAAGGTTTGAAACAAAGATTCCAAAAGGTGTTGGAACAATTGGGAAGTTTCAGAAAACTCGAATTTGAGAGCTTCTGCCCGCGGTTCTTTATCTCCACCGGCGGTTCCATATTGATATGGAGCCGTGGTCTATTTAAAGAACCGCCTACAGAGGCTAGGTTTAGGTGGTGAAGGAGAATTTTCCAATTCAGCAAATCCTAATGTTCTAGTCTAACTTATCATAAAGTCATGCTTAAGAGCAATAAAAACTAGAACACACACAAAGGAACGACAAATAGGTTCAATTAGCACGTAAGAGGAAAGCTAAGAAAAACCTAATGGCTACAAAAGAAAAAGACTCCTAATGACATACAAAGTTCATCAAAGTAAACTATCATTAGTCACATATAGGAAGAGCCATTTAGCCAATTTTAGAGAATGAGTATGAGACTATCACTAGAGGTGCTCAATTAAGGCTAAACACGACCATTTTTACGAGTTATACACCAACTCAACTTCCCACATGGAAGTAATTCAACCGTTAGGTCAAATTAAGATCCTAGTGCATAAATTCTCTAGTAGTCATTCTCAAGTTAGGCAAAATGTAATTCCAACATTTGCCTAATAAAGTTTAGCAAGGATGAAACTTGCATGGCGACACAATGCATGACCTAATGAGGGTTAAGAATGCACCATTGCATATCTTGTCAAACAAGTCTAGTTAAGGTTATTTACCTTAATAGAACTTGAGGCCAATAACTTTGAAGTGTATAAACAAGGTTTACACAAACCAAAGGAACACTCTTGATTGTTCTTTCGGAAATGACACATTTATAAATTGCATAGCAATGTAAATTACTTGAGTATTTCGGATGAAACATCCAAGTTATCAAACCGACTCTATTGTGCATTATAAGTAATTATTAAACAAAATATGTCTAACAATTTGAACAAGTAGATTCAATATAACACCATCAACACAAGTGGGAGTTATGATCCGATGTATATTATTAATAAACCACATTCATGTCTACACTAAAAAACATGTCAATTAGATTCGATAATGATACCAATCATAGTTTGAATAATGCATTGATATTTAATCGAAATCTTTCTTGATTCCCACAAACACTCTTTTAAGAGAAAATAGCTAAGATTTTCAAAGGGTGTTTCATGTTTTATAGTGAGACATTTATCTACTTGAACTAATAACACAATGATCGAGTAAGACGACCCAAATCAATAGATTTGAAAAGCTCCCAAAGCTTTCAAACCTAAAAGTGTTAAAGAACATGTCGAGGTGTACAAGATGTTTATGTAACATTTGTAAACCAAGAGATGTTAATCCTATATGCAATGCACACATAATGTTGCAACTAAAATGCAAGAAATCTAGCATACATCCTAATTAGGAAAAACTAGATACTAACAAATACCAAGAAAGGCACAAGAGACTAGACATATAAGCAATACTACTACAAATAGCAAGGAACACTTAATAATGTCTATATATAATAATAACACACAAGGAAACACACACAAACAATTAGCTTAACACATAAAAGCATTCGTCCATGTTTTGAGTGTTAGATATAACAAAGTATTCATAGCTTGATCTTATTTGAAAATAGTCTTTGACCCATTTAAAATTTAATTAAGTTTATCACTTTGTAAATATATCAATTTTCAAAGACATATCACCAAGAGATGTCCAACTTAATAGAAAAGAGTAAAACACAAGTTTTACGACAAACCGAGACTCAATACTTTGGACAAAGTATATAACTTATAAAACATTTAAATTTTAATGTTTGAATAAAGGTTTGGAAGCATTTTTAATTGAGATAAAATTCAATTACGTTCGAAATGACGGGTGGCACGACTTCTACGGACTTACGGTTGATTTTATATGATTTTTCAAAGAATGCAAAAATCTGAGTCAGACTGACTGCGGTTCCTTATTGATAAGGATCCGCGGGGAACAATAAAGAACCGCGGTCAGAGGAAAAAAAATGACTTTTTGGACAAAATCATTTGGTAACTTTTTGGAAGGACTTAGGACTCTAAAAAATTATTATAGACACATAAAACTCGTATTTTAGAGTTAATTATGACACAAAAGATTTTTATACTTCCAAACATGAAAAGATTTAATTCAAGCTATTATACAAAGTTTATTTAACACCAAAACTTGTACGAATGAAACAACAAAACACATTTCATAAGTAATCACTCTTCATGAACAATTTGATACAAAGATCGTCTCTATTTTTAAAAACCGTTTTCATTTTTAAAAACCATTTGTTTTGAAAAAGAGAGCAAAGATCGATCCAAGCTTTAAAGTACAATATACTTCAAAGATCTTGAATACCGTCGCTCTGATACCAATTGTAGAAACTAGAAGGGGGGGTTGAATAGTTTCTAGTTAGTTTTCAAAACATTTCGGCTTAATCCACTGTGTGCGGTTCCTTATGTGTACCCGCGGTTCTTTATCAATAAAGAACCACCGGTCCATTTAGAGAACCACCGACAGTGAACTTAACCTTTTGTTACATGTTAAACTTTGACAATCCTTTGTATCAAATTCTCGATCAAGCTTGACTAGATATGAGATGTGTTTGATTGAAAGATAAATACTACAAGTAAGTAAACACACAAACACATCAAATCAAGAGTACATCAAGCAATAGTCTAAACACTAAGCACACACGTACTAAGCATAAGCTTTTCTGCAACTAGGATGTTTAGACTAAGTGATGTATACTTGACCATAATCTAAACACGAAGCACACACGTACTAAGCATTAGCTTTTCCGCAACTTAGATGTTTAGATTATGAGATGCACACAACACACAACATATAAATACATCTATAATAGTAAAGACATAAATGTAAAGGAAAGTAACGACACTATGATTTATAGTGGTTCGGTTACGAAGCTCCTCTTCTCCCTACTCCACTCCTCGAGTACACCTTACTCGAGAGTTACTTCACTAGTCAACAAAACTCCTTTCAAGGCGGAGAAAACCATACACGTCGCTTACACATTTCCGACACTAAGCTAGATGTCGAGTCCTAATCTTAGGTAGGACCAATCTACACAACGTTTCCCACTTCACCATTTAACGACGCAAGGCTAGATGTCGAGTTCTAATCGAAAGCTAGAACCAATCTTCACGACTCTTCACTTTGAAGCTAAGTGAGAACTTCACACAACACAACTACTAATCACTTTAAAGTTTAGTGAGAATTCACAAGACACAACCACATCACTTTAGAGTTTAGTGAGAACTACCTAGACAC
The DNA here is from genome assembly GCA_025667525.1 of Glebionis coronaria. Classification (NCBI taxonomy): domain Eukaryota; kingdom Viridiplantae; phylum Streptophyta; class Magnoliopsida; order Asterales; family Asteraceae; genus Glebionis; species Glebionis coronaria. The sequence continues at coordinate 113,887,279 of CM046876.1, read as the reverse complement.
AACCACATCACTTTAGAGTTTAGTGAGAACTACCAAGACACAACCTAATCTACCCACTAGTTATGTTTTATGGCCCAACATAACAAACCTTGTGTTTTATGGCCTAAACACATAAACCATATAGATCTAGGCACACAACACTAAGATCTATAACTCTAACACTATATCCAAGTACTAACAAGACTTGGATATACACAACTAACACCTAATCCAAGGATACCCATCACTTGGATATTCTACCCTTACAAACACATCCAAGTGTACCCACAACTTGGATCTTCTACATATACATAGTAGGAAGACAATAATCATGACTTGATCTAGAGAGATCTCCATCATGTTATGACTCAAGACACTAACACTTCAAAAGGGTGAAAGTGTTCTTCTCATTGCTCTTGATGAGGCAAATGAGGGATGGGATATTGGAAGGTTTTTGTGTGTTTTTGTGCAAGTAAAATGGAAGAGAATAGTCTTCTATTTATAGCCAACTCTTGCCTTGGAGAGCACCTTTTTACCCAATGGATAAAAGAGTGGACTACCCATTGGATAAAAGAGTGGACTACACATTGGATAAAAGGATGCACCTTATATTCTTCGAGCCTAAATTCAAAATTTGAATTTTGAATTTATTAGTTTCCCTCCATCTTCTAGAAGCTTCCAGAAATCTTGAGTAAGCCTAAACCGGCTTGACTGCCCGCGGTTCTATATCTTCCCGCGGTTCGATGTCACTAAGGAATCGCGTGTTCTATAAGAGAACTGCGCGTCCTTCTTGTCTTTCATGACGAATGTAATCTTCAAGTTGTCAAGAAAAGTATACATAAGTATGCTTGAGTGATTACGAGTACCTTACACATTGTACATTATGTATTGAGAGTTATACGTTTGTCATCACCAAAACATGAAGGGATCATCTTGATTAAACATCGTAATGTTTGCACTAACAATACAACTACCATCCCCAAGGAAGCGTAAGGAGGTACAATCCCATAACGGTAAGTTGGCGGGACTAGACATGTTCTTATCTAAGTCAGCGGAAAAATCATTACCCTTCTTTAAAACACTTAAGCGGTGTGTGAAGAAGCGTGACTTGAATTGGACAAAGGAGGCGGAAGAAGCCTTTACAAGACTCAAGAAGCATTTGACATCCCTCCCTATGTTGGTCGCATCGCGACCCAGGGAGGAACTAATCATCTATCTATCAGCCAAACACAGCATAATCAGCGCACTTTTAATGACGTATAGGGATACGGTGCAAATGCCCATTTACTTTGTCAGCAGAGCATTACAAGGACCAGAGCTGAACTACACGCCAATGGAAAAGCTAGTTTTGTCGCTAGTATATGCCACCAAACGGCTGCGCCGATACTTCTAGGAGCATCCTATCGTGGTCATAACAGACTAGTCGATTAAAGAGTTCATGTCAAGGCCGGACACGACAGGACGCTTGAAAAAATGGAGTGTCCTATTGGGAGAACATAATATCTCATATAGACCCTACACGGCGGTCAAAGGTCAGATCTTAGCAGACTTTCTAATTGAAAAGCTAGAGGAAGACGGCATGGAGACTTCCTAAGAGGAAAAAATCCAAGATCCATGGATCTTGTTCACGGATGGGTCTTCTTGAACAGATAGATCTGGCGCAGGCCTTATCCTTACCAACCTGGAAGGAATGGAGTTCACTTACGCCTTACGATTTGAATTCACGACAACAAATAATGAAGCTGAGTATGAAGCCGTGATCGCGGGCTTAAGAATAGCCACTCGAATGGGAGCGTGGAATCTAGAAGCATACGTCGACTCACGACTAGTCGCAAACCACATTCTACGGGAGTATGAGGCCAAAGAGGAAAACATGGTGTAATACCTTGAAAAGGTAAAATCCCTCATTAGAGGATTCACCAGATTCACCATTAAGCAAGTACCTAGGGGTGAGAACAAGAAGGCTGGCGCTTTGAGAAAAATCGTGTCCACTAGCTTCGCTCATCTATCCAAACAAGTGTTGGTAAAAATCCTCAAGGATAAATCAATCACAGAGGAGGAAAATCTGTCAATAGTCGAGGAGGAGGGACCTACGTGGATGACCCCTCTTATTGAATACTTGACAAATAAAACACTTCCAGAGGATGAAACTGAAGCACGCCGAATTCGACAAAAGGCGCAGGGGTTTGAGGTCCGTAACAAGATTCTATACAAAAGATCATTCTTACAGCCGTGGTTGTGTTGGACCAAAACAAGCGAGCTATGTGATTAGTGATATTCATGAGGGGTCCTGCAGTATGCACGCGGGTCCTAGATCAATCGTAGAAAGAGCCCTACGGACAGGGTCCTATTGGCCGACCATGCATAAAGACGCACACGACATTATACTCAGGTGTAACGATTTTCAGGTGCACATGCCAATACCACGTCACCCACAACTAAAGTTAACACCATTTACATCCCCATGACCATTCTACAAATGGGGAATTGATATAGCCGGACCCTTTCCGGTGGCGGCTGGAGGTGTTAAATTCTTAATTGTTGCCATGGACTATTTCACCCGATGGATTGAAGCCAAGGCAGTGGCCACAATTACCGGTAAACAATATAAAGGGTGTTGTTATGCCAATAGCAGCGCCGGGCAGCTAAGTTGGTATGGAAGAACTGCTAGAAAACATTGTATGTCGCTTTGGCTTACCCGGGGAGATAATTTCTGACAACAACAAGTAGTTTGCGGATACCCATTCAGAGATTGGTGCGAGGCGTTGAATATCACGCAACATTTTGCATATGTCAAGCATCTGCAGACCAATGTTTTAGTAGAACGCGCTAATTGAAGTTTGGGAGAAGGAATTAAGGCACGCCTAGACGGAACTGGAGCCAAGTGGATCGATGAGTTACAACATGTGTTGTGGTCTGATGAGATGGCCTTTATACATGATCTCATCGTTCTTTTCGAGCTTTAAATGCATAAAATGTCATAAAAATACCATATATATACTTGTGTTTGTTTACTTGTGTATTTTAGGTATGGATATCGTGAAAAAGACAAAAGATCACAAGAAACAAGGAAAAACGAACACGAGAAACGAAGCCGCACAATGAACCGGGCCCTAGTTTGTGATTTATCAAAGAAAAACCCTTGAAGACTTGAAGATGTACAAGATTGATCCCTCATTTATGAAGAAATGACACTTAATACCCTTGTATATTCATAATTACAAGATTGGTCCCTTAAGTTTGTCAAAATGACAAAAAGGTCCTCCAAGTTTGAAGAATTGGCAAGTTTAGTCCCTCAACAAAACTAAATTGTCAAGAATGGTCCCTCCTGAAGTTAAAGATCCAAAGAAGTCATTAAAGTTCAAGAATGTTACACATTTTGTCCTTGGTTTATGATTTAAAACACAAAAGGACTGAAATTATAATTACACCAAAGTTGAAAAAGCCCTAATTTTCCTTTTGAAAACATTTTGTAGCCAAAACATGAAGTCTGGAACTCCAAATACAAAGGGAAACAAGTTTGCAAGAAAAATAAACTTCTTATACAACCTTTTCCAAAGTCTGAGGACTATTGTTGTACAAACCAAACATTCAAATATTATTTGCGCCAAACACATCACCAATCCACCAAAATCGGATCAAAATAGTTACTATTCACCATGATGAACCCAGAATTTACCTCCACTTAAACAAAGGGTAAATTCAAATTACCCAGTCCCACGCTAAATTCACACACACATAAACATATCCCACGTTTGAACTCACCATCCCACTCACCAAGGACCCCACCATTCACCCGTCAACCAATCGCATGACACCCTCCTCACCAAGCAATTCCACGTGGCAAGATCAACATTCCACACTTATTACTTGGCCCCAAAAAGAAAAATGAACAACTAGGATTAAATTGGACAGCTCACAAACATCAAACGCCATCAAGCACTCAAGGGCATTTTTGAGAATTCATAGCTAGGGTTTCTGATGTATTTTCCATTCTAGAATCATCTACGTAGTCTATAAAAGGAGACCTCAACATGTGAGAGTCCCTTTGTTCCAGATTTGAGCTAAATCCTAGTAATTCCTTTTTATGAAATAAAAGTTTGATTTTCTGAAATTGTGATTTTTCCTTTTATGTTTTTGTAAAAGTTTGGTGTTTGATTAGCTAAAGTCTGAGTTCCATAATCTGTTTTCTTGGTTTTTGAGGAAAGGTTTTAAGGATTAAAACTCTTGTTTTCAAATATCAGATTTCATTGTTTTATGTTCATCTTTGTGTTTGTTGTTCTTAGCAGGTACAAGGAAGCAGGTGCTTGTTTAACTAGCACCTAAGCTCATACAATATAAGGCATGGATGTATATCTTGGAGGTTCTAATCTCAAAACCTTCTCATTTTCTGAAATTTTTCATTTTATTTGGTAAATCTGAGTATTTGTCTATGAATGTGTGTTTTTATGGTTAATCTTGTTTATCTGAGGTTGTTTGATGTTATTGAATTGATTTGAACTTGATTTGTGGGGTAAATCTGAATAACCCTTTGAAAACTTGTGAAAATAGGTTATTAAGGGGTGTTTGGGTTAACTACATAAGCAGATTTTGAGTTGATTTGAGTAGGAGTATTTGGGTGCTTTGTGTTTGTTATTGTCTCATATGTGCAATTGCTATTTTATCTGCAAGCTTTGAGGTTTGAATCACCAAAATCCATCAAAGGGCTTTAAAATCTGATTAACCCTATTGTTTTTGACTAAAATTTTGGGTACACCTAGATCTAAGGGTAGAATAGGGTTAACAAGTGCTAAATATTAGTTAATACAACCAGGGAAAGGGATTTGAAGGTTCGAAATTAGATTTGTGGTCATTTAGATCAGCAAAAGGGATTTTGGATATCACTTTGTTCATCAGTAAACTGTATATGCTTGAATCTGCCTTTAATCTTTGAATCAGTGTTTGAAACAAGTTTATTTGTGCTTATTGGAATTTATTATAGCTTGTGTATGCATATGGTTCATTTTGGTTGGATTATTCATGCTTAAACTGCTTGTTTGTTCATAACTACTTATTTTCAAGGTCTGTATCATATCTGTGCACTGTTTGCTTATTCTGTGCTTATTGGCTTGGTGATTTTGTGATTTCTTGCTTGTTATTGACTCCTTACAACTTAATGGTTGTAAGGGTGCCTTTGTTTTCATTTGAATCCAAGTAAAACTCTCATAAATCAATAGTCAAAAAGTCAAAGCAGTGGGAACTCCTTTCCCCTGCTACTAGCCACTTCTAGTGTTATTTTGCATTAAGCTTATCAATAAGCTGTTCTAGCTTATTTAAATCTACAACAACTTTAATTTTGTAATAGGTGTTCCTTATTTGACCCATTTGTTCATACTAGAGCATTTGGGTGGTTGGCTTTAAGCAGTGACTAGAAAACCAACTACTTTGACTTTTACATAAGTGCTTATCAGCTTACTCAACTTATTTGGCTTAGCTTATTAAACTTTTCTTGATTGATTTGTCTTAATTAAGTCAGTTAGAGTCTTTTGCATCTTAAATCAAGGTCTGAGGTGGTCTAGAACTCCAAGTCGACTATTTTGTCTTTTAGTAAAATTTTACTTTTCTTATTTCTTGCTTATTGGTTAAGCTTATTGGAAATTTCTTTTCACGGATCTCTTAGGCATCTCAAAAGAAGCTTGTATGTCAAATTAGAGCTTATGGCATTGGCTTATAGCTTAATAGGACAAAAAGCCCATTAAGAATAAGTTATTGTACTATTAAGCTGTGATAAGATCACATTCAGCTATTGGGCCTTCAGACTTTTATGTTTATAATTGAATTTTAAGCTAGACTAGTGATTTTCAGCTTATTTGGTTAAGTTTCATCTTATTAGGCCAAAAATCCCATTTTCCTAGACTATTTTTGTTTTTAGCCCATTTAGGGGCCCAATAGGGGTATTTTAGTAATTTCACTTACATTTTCTGTTTATTTAGGTTAAAATAAACTAGTTTGCAAGTTTTTAGAACTTTTTATAATTTTTGGATTTTTAATATTATTTTAATATTATTTTATTATTAAATTTCATTTTTAAGATTTTTGCAACTTTTACATTTTTCTTAGATCAAATACATTAAGTTAGGATTTTTAAAACTCTTAGATTAATTTTCTCATCATTTTATTAATTTTTAGAATTATTTTAATATTTTATAAGTTTTTAATCCTTTTAAAATAGTTTTCTTTAGTTTAAAACTTCATAAAAATATTTTTGTTTCTTATTTGGTCATTCTAGAGTTTTACAAAGTGAAAAATCTTTATTTGGACTTTTTATTAATTATTTGGATTTTTAGGGCTTTAATTAGCATTTAAAAATTAATATTTAATTAATTAAAAGGTTTGAAAAGTTTTGATCATTTGGGAACTCTTAGTTTATTTTTATTTAATTTTGGTAATTTTTGGGAATTTTTAGAATTAATTTTTATTTTGTCACTTTTTACGGTTTTTAATTTTGTCGTCGTAGTATAATTTTAACGTATCTGTCATTCTATTTTCTCATCCCTTTTTTCTCTCATATTAATCTAAAATCATTACGAATTATTCACACACATATACCTCCTTGGGAAACGAACTTATTTTGGTCATTAACACTTGATTTTCCTAAATCATTTGTTTAATACTTTCAACTCATATACGCTCTTTTTCCTAAAAGACGTATTTTACCACAATCATGGTCGCATAGAACAATGATCAAAACTACTAATGGGGACACTTAATTCGCACTGGCGTACGACACTAAAGCAGTAATACCAGCCGAAATTGGAATTCCAACAATCCGCACTGCGGAAGTGAACGTCACCACGAACGATGAGGAACTACGGATTAACTTAGATCTCTTGGAGGAAAAAGGGCATTCGCAACAATCAATGAGGCAGAAGCTAAGACTAATATGAAAAGGTATTACGACGCTAAGGTAAAGGGTGTATCCTTCAAACCAGGAGACTTTGTTTATCGGGACAACGCAGCAAGCCGCGCCAAAAATACAAGAAAGCTTGGCCCAAAATGGGGAGGGTCGTATGAAGTTACGGATGCCTTGGGTTATGGCGCGTATAGGTTGCGCGACATGGAAGACCGAGACTTAGGTCGAACATGGAACATTAGCAATCTTAAAAGATGCTATCTTTAAGGCTATGGCATTCCGCATGGACATCCAGCTGCGGTCAACACTAATAAGGTCCATGTAATTTTATTTTTTGTCTAGGAATCATTTTGTCTTAGGATTTTCTTTTATTATGTTTCAAAAAATCGTGGACATAATAATAAATTCCGTGGTGCCTAGCTAGCTCCACAACTTGTTCTAGTTCAAATTTTCTTCCCTGTTTTTTACTTAGCATCTTTTATTTCTGTCTATTATTCATATGCATTCATCAGCCGTACATGTACTATTCGTTTCCATGCGAAGCAAGAGGATAGAGTGAACCTAAAAATTCAACTTGTCGCATAAGAGGGATGCAACCCCTGCGAACATGGATCATGAATCCTTACTAGACACCTTATTCACAAGACGTTGTAATAAGTTTAAACATACCGTACTTACAAAGGCCGGACATGATATAGTCACACAGTGCACGTCTAGTAACATATAGACTTAGTATTTATATAAGCCATTAACACATCATGCTTGGATATACGATTATCTATTCAAGAGACAAGTTTCAAATACATACACAATAGCGCCATGGATATCCACGGCCGAATAAGTTACAAATAATATTACAAGTACTAATGTTGTAAAAAGTAATTTGTTCTAAATTACAGATCATGAAAGAGGAATGGGCTCATTTACCTCCTTCCTCTGATGGGTGATGGATGCCAGAGTGCACGGCTTGTGTCACCCTCCAAAAGCAAAGTCTAGCCGAGACGGGTAGGATCGGATACCGCCACGCCATCAGATCGTGGCAAGTGGCAGATCCAGCAGTAAGAGTACGTCACAGGGGAAGACTCTCTCTTTAACCATGTGCCCGGACTAGATTTGAATTCACAGCTTCTTCCAGAGTCTTCTCTCCCTTAAGCGCCCATGGATCGTTAGCAGGAGGATTTTCTACATACAGAGGGATGGTGAGTTGGCTTGTGTGAGGTTGAAGTTCCACCCGCCAGTTTGGAGCATCTTGCGACCCCAAGTCCGTGTTCAGATGAAGTTGCTCTATAATTTGATCAATGGGAGCGTCTTTGAGGGCCTCCAGTTCCTCCAGCAGGGGGTACTTCACGTCCATAAGAATAGTTTTGGGTCATGTTTTTCTCTGCATCCGGCTTGAAGAATGAATGATCCTTTAGCTCCTTCCCCTTTCCAACCCATTCCACCCCCTGCTAGCAAGTCCACGTGCCTGTCGTGGTCAATACCATCATACACGACGTTGGAAAACGGTTGCATCATTTCAGGCGACTCTACTATCTTCATAACGACAAGTCTTACGTCACGGCCGACTATCCACCTACGGCCAACTATGGTCATAAGCATATGAGGGTATAGCTCCTCATCAAAATCTATGGTCAGGGCCTCCAGCCGGGTGTCCATAACTTCCAGGTGGTCATCAACATGCTTTTCCCTCTCCTCCTTATACTTGAGGAATTCTGCATTCAAGGTTTCTTCGCCCTTCACCAAGATCCGCATGTTATCAAGCTCTTCAGAGAGGGCGGAGGCTTGATCGCTCAAAGACTTGGCGGTGGCCTTAGCCGTGGCTACCTATAGGCACATGTTCAAGTTAGCAATGGTGGAAGGATACTCATACATATGTAAAAAAACATATAGGTGTTAAACAGGAAGTGTAAATATACTTTACCGTTTGCAGCTTCAAGTTCGGCCTACAACTCTGCAATGCGAGCATCACGTGTGCTGGCATGAGTGGCCTGCTCATTAATGGTGGCTTTAGCAATGGATATTTGTCTATAGGGAGGTGATTGTTTCTTCATGTTTTTCGATTAACTTCTCCCTACGGACAATCTTCATGTCCATACTCTGGATGTGTCGTATGGCCGCCTCAAATCGATGGCACATAGCCGCGCCAATGCCAACATGGTGCACGGCTGACACATTGAACTCCTCCATGAGATCGTGATGGGTTAGCTCATTAAGGTCCGTGACAAGATCTGGAGGAGTGACGTGGTCCATTAAATCCTTACATGCTTCTAGAGTATTCAGCCTATTTGTCGTGGACAAGTTCTAGCTAGGGCAAAATAAGGGCGCGGGGCCATACTCAACAGGCTCATCATCGGCCGAGGTATGATGAGAGGGTGTTGCTTCTTCCATGATGGGAAAGGGAACCTGTGTGTTTGTCTCAATATCAGGCACCCTCTTCTCCCCGGTGTTTCCTTCCCTAGGTACGACATCAGAATGCCCGTCCCTATATAAACAAACACATTAGTATCAAGGGTATGTCCTACGATTATCTTGGTAAATTAGTAAAAAATAAAAAGAGACAAATAGACACTTACGTGGTATCTTTTTCCAATTCTGACTCAGTGGGCGGTATGGCGGTGACAGGGACCGGGCATTGGGAATGGTACATTCTGTTGCTGTCGAACGACAGTGTCTTTCGCCGTCCTGGAGTTTGGGTCGCGCCCATGATACAACCACTTTGGTACTGAGGATGGTCTTGACATAGTCTTTTGGGAGGAGCATTAGATTCTCCAATCTCAAATTCTTCTAGGTCACCTTTTTTCCTTCCTCTTGGACTTTCGCCTCCTTGAGGTGGGAATGTCTGGAGTCTCGGTCTCTTGCCTCCTGATCGCCTCGTCCTCCGACCCTAACGACGCCTCAATATCTTCGTCCAACCCTTCAGTGTTGTCACCCTGTTCTTCTTCAAGGACTTGGGTGGTGGTTTGCGATGGCACGGACGACCCGACCTCATGGTCGAGCAGGTTGTGATTCCTATCATCATTAGAGAAGTCTAATGGAGACTTATGGATGTAGGAGTTTTCCATATCAGAATGGGGGTCGGGGATTACATCCAAGGGAATGGTCACATTTTTTGTGGACTCAAGGAGTGTTGGTTCGTCTTCACGTCTTGGCCGGATTCCCTCGGAGACCAACTTGGGATCTCCTTGACGGATAAATCCCCATAGATTCATTTCTACAAAAACAAATCAATTGTTAGGTACGGCTAGTAAGTAATCATACAGTGATATGGCAACAGTTATACCCACCCTCGTTCTGACTTCTCCAAAAAACAGGATAACGGTCGATCTTCTATAGTAGTTATGGCTGAGCCCTATTAAACACAAAAAGGCTTCGGGCAATTGTTTGTGGAACCTCGTGTGGGGCTAACTACCGCATACCCTTCTCTACGTCCCTAGCACTATATGTACCTACGCCGGGGAGGTTATCCGTGCGAATAAAGTGTTTAAAGACGAAAGGGAAGGGGAAGACGACTTCGTCTATAAAAAAGTACCGGTCATACCAGTTCTTTAAGGAGTCTAAGGCTTTGTTATAACAAGATGGGGAGTTCCCTTGACATTTCTTAAACGATAACCAGTCGTTGACTGACTGAGGAATGTATAAGACTCTAAAAAGGTTTATGTTGGGATTTACATCTAAGGTATAACAAAGGATTTCGAATTGGCTTATTTTACATGCGCCAATCGCATGTAACTGGGTAATATGAACATCATAATATGTTAACAATTCTATGTGGAACCTAGAGAAGGGTATGCGGTTGTTAGCCCCGTCGAAGAGGCGGGTATACAATCCTATATTTCCCCGTGGCAAGTCAGTGATGGCATCACCGGGGCCAGGAAGAGTGGGATGAAGGCTATTTGGGTATATAATACTTAGAGCAAAATTCAGTCAAATTTGCCACTGATAGCATATTGAGCACGAACGTGATGGTGGGAACGTCTTTAACCTTGTTTTATATAAATATGGAGAAAGGCGCGGTGATCTAACCTGTAAATACGGATGTTCGTGCACAAACAAGAGTGGTTGTGAGAAGATAAAAACGTTAATGACAGATGTGAGGTTTTACACTGTGTGTGTACACAGTCGCACATAGGGCAATATATAGTGTTGCCTCGGTCGTTGTAGCTCGATGGATTCTTGACACGTGTAACCCAGTATGTAATCTAACGATCCATGTTACGAGGGCAAGTGAAAAGTCAGAGGGGCCCACGGGTCACCACAAGGTCAGGTTTTTACGTGTCTCAATGCACAGTCAAACGTGTTCACTTTTGCATCCATGTCAGATGAACAGTCGCCTATGTCATCATGAGCGGTCAACTAATGACCACATTCAATGGTTCATTTAAATGGTTCCGGCTGTACGTGCGCCTGGTATACCATTTAGTTTGTCATTAAATATGTTCCTTTCTATTACGGCTATAGGGAATTATTTAGTCTAGATATTACACCAACGACTGTCACAACTAGACTGGGGGGACATGATGACGTATAGTCCCCAACCGGGTATTGGACCCGGTCCACGGGTACTATCCGTATCTGGCCCATCACGAATAGATTAGAATAATGTCATTCGGACCTATGGGCTTCGGATGAACAGTGGTCGCACGTGTCATGTGCGACCCACAACCCGGTACGTCCGGTAAAGGGTTAGACAGAATCACAACCTAATTAGGATTGTGATTCGTCCCAAAGTAAAGGATATACACTAACTATAATTAGAAGATAACAATCAACTAATTATGGTAGTTAACCTTTACTTGGGACCGAAGATTCGGTAAAGCCCAATAGGACTTTACCGCCTATATAAGGAACCCCCTAGGGTTCCACAAAGGTACGATCACATTCACTCTCACATCTCACCGATTATTAACCCTAACCCTATTACTTACTCTAACGTCGGAGTCTAATCGTGGGATACATTCCCACTATAAGCCTAACAGCGTGTTGTTTAGTGTGCGGGATCTCATCCATATATTCACTTGGTGCAAGAGCCGGAGCCTCCCACACCCGAATCAAGCCTAATTTAAGTCAAGCAATGTCCATCCAACTTTTGTATCAATAGTAGTTTCACACAGTTGTAGGTGATTTACTAATTCAATTCAAAATTCATCACAACTTTATGTTAGTTTGTTTAAATCTTTTGAATTCTATTACACATTATGTTTCATTTGTAACTACTTTCTTTTTCACTAATAAACTTCTCGATTTCTAGAACTGTTATCAAAAGCTTGTTACAGAGCTCATGGTTTTGTCTCCTTGATAATCAGATAGCATTTTTCAGAACGTTTTGAGTTCACATTTTGGTGTCAATTTCAAATTTCTAAAGTTTTCATTCAAATTCTAAATTTTAGAAGTAATAATCCATTTAACTCAAAAGCAGAAGGGCTTATGAGAGATTTCTGTTTGAGTTTTACAAGGTAAATGAAGCGTAAATAGATGTAGTGGTAGTGTGATTTCAGTAGTAATCCAGCATAGATAACAATATCTGAATTTCAGTTACATTAGGAGTGTTTGGATTTGTCATTTTATTTTGTCGTTTGCATATTTCTTTTGGCTAACAGCAGCTATCATTTCGGGATTAGACGTGCCAACGTCAGTAACCAAATTTCAGTTCGTACATCGCAGTTACAGTTCAACAAGTTTACTGGCGTTTACTTCGTGTGATGAGAATTTCAGTTCGAGAGAAGTAAGTTTCGCCCATAACGGACTAGGCCTGGATGAGAGGTATTTAGAATTTTCATATTCTGCAATTGCTAGTGTATTCTGCTAGTTATTATAGTTTAGCGTAATTATGCCTGCAATTTCTTTGAATTGACTTGATATAAAATTAAGTTTTAGTAGAAATGTAGTTGTAATTTTAGGTAGATTTAGAAGCTGGTTATGTTTGAATAATGATACATGGTAATTGTCCTTTAACTGTTGGACTCATTTGATTAGGTCATATGTGAGCTTAAATAGCCCTTTAATAGAAGGCTTGTAAGAGGAAGTTGTTTATAGAAAATTTAAATAGACAGTTGAATTTGATTTCGTTGGCTAGTAGTTTAAATAAAAATTAGAAGTTGTTATAACGAGTTAGTAGTGTGTTGATATGTTTTGTTTTTATAAAATGAAAATATAAAAGTAAAAAGAGAAGCAATAGGATTTGAACATGCAATCTGTTAAGCATATGCATTTGTAAGTCTGGGAGATGTACACGTTACAATTTTTACGTTGATATAAGAAGCTACAATAACCATCCTTGATAGATTTAATAAACATTACTTTTATTTATTTATTATCCCATTAGCTAGTTATTTAATCATTAGTATAATTTTGGACTTTTAGAACTTTTGGGTCAGCTCATAGCATATTGGACGGTTATTTGCATATTATACTTCATAGTAGTATTAGCTTAATTTGTAGTTTTTATTTTTATATAAGTTTGTATTTTTAGTTTTATAAAAATCGTTTGAGTTTTATATTTTGTGTTTTGAATTTCTATTTTGTAGTTTAAATTTGTATTGTGCATTTTTTTATATTTCGTGCATTTAAATGTGGTAATTGCTATATATTGTAGTGTAATAAGTATTACATATATAGTTAATATTTTTACATTTTCGACATGTTAATTGTCAAGTAGAAATAGTTATCCAAATTACGATCTAATACCAAACACGATAAAGTCTTTGCTTGATACTTGTTAATCAATTCGATAAGATTCCGTGAACAACGAACTTGTACTAAAAAGCAATTATTACGCCCGTTTGTATTTTGAGACCCGTGTGAATTTTTTGCATATTTAAATAAAATGTTGTTACCCTAGCAACTCACCTATCAATTTTATAATTAAAAGAATTGTTGGCAACTTTTGCCGTACTTTAACACTAATAATAGATATTCATTTGGAATCAGGATTCATGAAAGAATTGTTTATGTTATTCATAAAATCAACAAATCCAATTTACTATCTTAGTTTTCCAGTCTACATCACAAACAAAATCCCACAATACCCATTGAACTTTCAAGTTTTGCTCAATTATCATACATCATTTTTTGCAACGTTAGTCCTTTTGACTAACGAACTTTTGTAATTAACTAAAAAATATGATTTTTTTCTAATTTTTTTAGATATTATTGTTATTTAAAGTTTTTCTATTTTCTATAAAGGCTTATATTCATTGTTGCATATTCTTTTATACTTTTATAAAATAAATCTAGCCAAAAATTAGAAGCCCAAATTATTCAAAATGTACACCTTTTGTGACACCCTAGGCAAATCCCACATCAGCTGTGGCTAAGAGAAATCTTGGTTCATATGATAACATTCACCTTATCATAACACAACGCGTTTTGTGTTCTACTGCAAGTGGGGTTCTTAGGAACTGGTAGTTAAGTGTGCTCATGTGAGAGTAGTACTAGCTTGGGTGAACGACCGGGAAGTACTCACATGAGGTCTACAAAGCAAATCTGTGAGCCTGCGGGCGAAGCGGACAATATTGTGGTCTGAGTAGGCGGGATGTTACAGGTGGTATCAGCCACTCCTGAGTCGTTCAGGATTGTGGGGCAAACCTCATCGAGGACAATGAGTCCCTGCGCGCGCGCGGGGGGGGGGGGGGGGGGGGGGGGTGATTATGACAGCCTAGGAAAATCCCACATCAGTTGTGGCTAGCAGAGATCGTGGTTCATATGATAACATTAGCCTGACCATGACACAACGCGTTTTGTGGTTTACCGCAACTGGAGTTTTGAGGAACTGGCAGTTAAGTGTGCTTATGTAAGAGTAGTACTAGCTTGGTAACCGGCTGGGAAGTACTCAAATGAGGGCTATAAAGCAAATCCGTAAGCCTTCGAGCAAAGTGGACAATATTATGGTCTGAGTAGGCGGGATGTTACACCATTTTACCAAACCGTTCAACAATATAGAATAATATCAGATCAATCAATTAACACAAAGTATGAATGATAAATATAAACCTTTTGAATAACCTTAAATATGTCAACTAACACAAGTCAAATGACCAAGAACCTTTGAAAACACACACAATCCCCTAATTTTTATAAAATTTAAACCTTAATATTTTAGAAAGGAATGAGAGAGAGATTAACTGAAACTAGCTCTAATTACCATGTAAAAAACAAGATCTCTTAATAAAAGTGTTACTAAATCTCAATTCAGTAATTGATTAGTAAAAAGCAAGTCAACCAAAGCAATTCAAAACAATTAAGGTCTCGGGTGATTTTTTGTTTTTATCTTGTAACGTTCTTTAAATCGATCCTTACGTAATCCCACTTAGGGTTTTGGATATAAGGTTCCTAGTTACAAGATATATACTAGTTGTTCGTGAAGTGAAGTTACTACTAGCATCGTAGTGATTGTTCGTGTGACGTGTCGTGTGAGCAAACGATAGAGATTGTAATTTAACTATTAAGTTCAAGATCAAGTAAAAAAGCTTCATTAATTGATTTATTCAATTAATAATGTTTGGTTTTAATTGTTTTAATTGTTTTAATTATGTGCTTAATTATGGTTGTCATACTAGATCCATTTTGATGAGTACTCGTAGTTAATGGTTTAACTAGTATTCAAAATCCCAACAGTTGCATCACGAGTCATTGTATGGCATTCATGGGTTACACATAGAATGAACATGTCAATTCCACTTAAACTCGCTTTATTTACTTTTATATGACAATTACATGTATTCTTGTCACAATGTTTTAACCTTGATCCAGATCTATTAAAAGTGGGTAGTTATAATTGAATTGGCTAATAAATTATGAGTGTTTTATTATCTGTCAAAGACTTTTTTAATCACTTTTGTGATGTATGCAATTCACCAAGTACCATTGCTCGAAAACTTGGTGAGGGTCTTTGGTCCTCAATTTAAGGAAGACTCATCCGAGATCTTGGATCTTATATGTTACTGCTTTCAAATAGAGTATGTCTTCATCTCTACCCCACTTTTTCTGTTTGTTTTATGTGCTTCTATGATTTCCATTGTGAATTGTAAAAATATAATTACACAAGATTCTAGTAATCATAAAAGACGAATATATACTTATATCGAAACTTGCTTTAAATTTATGTCACATTAATTCCACCTATTGTTCCTTGCAAATCGGCTACATGTTATTTGTTAAATCTAGTTTTTGAACAAAGAAAATTAATATGGACATAAGATCTATGAATTACAACACCATTTTGTAATTTACTAATGACGGACATTGCTACTACACTTCGTGTTTTAGCTCAACCATCTAAGGTTTTGAATTATCTTTAATTTTCTCCCATGTCACATACATGTTTCGACATCAATGTGGTAATCATCTAAAGCACTTGTTCCTTCGAGAACATGAAGAGTACGATATGGGGTTTGATCATTCATTAATCTTTTCCCGCGGTAAACCACACCTAAAATTAAAATTGACAAAAAGTTTTTCTTAACGCATGGTAAAAGATGATTACATGCATCTTTTACACGCTTTTGACATTTTTTTTCATGTGATACCTACTTGAATTTTAAAGTATTTGCCATCTAATCTTTAGCACTTGCAATTAGTTTTTATCATCTGGTCGGACCTAGGATGAATTCCAACCAAGGCAAATTTTGTCATAGGTCGAATCTATGTCATATTATGCATGATTTACATTGGTACGACTTAAATCGAATTCTCAGTCAAATTCGGAAACCAAGGCATGATATGTGGAAAAATATACTCATGAACCTATTATTTGTGGAGCAAGTTTGATTGAGATGTTCATTGGTACTCGTAAGACTTGTGAGAACATCCCCTTCAAACACCTTACAACAAATATATTTTTATGAATCGTCTCATAAACACTAAGAGTTGCACTTGTAATGCAATTACGCTCAACGCTTACCTCTTTCCATGCTTATTATAGATTGGTCAGAACATCTAATATTAAGTGGGAGGACAAGTAGGATCTTAGTCTCATCATAATGATTAATTTGGTAGTTAACTCTTTGAGAATGTAATTATCAAAAATACTAATTGTTTGAACTTTTATTTTGTAGATGAATAATTCAAACTCTTGCTTAAACAGTTTGGGTGTTAATTCCTTCCTAGAGCAGATGGAATTGACTAAAAGCAACTTTGTCGACTGGTACCGTGCTCTTTGGACCGCGCTGGAGACCGACGATCTATTGACTTACCTTGAACAGCCTATTCCTGAGCTTCCATATGTTGCACCCGGTCACCAAGGCCCTGAAGATAACCCCGATAATCACAATATATGATTTAAATGTTCTAGGGGATTGTGGTCATGCTCATGACCATGTCCCCTGAACTCCTATTAAATCTGGAAGGTCGTGAAGCTTATGCTATTATGGAAGAACTTAAGACTATGTTCTGCCAACAAGTAGATGAGGAACTTCTTGAAGTTGTACGCGCTTTTCACTCAGGTATACATGAAGAAGGACAATATGTGAGCTCCTATGTCTTAAACATGAAGGTCTATGTATAGAATTTGGAACGTCTTGATCACCCCATGTCCTAAAACTTGGTGTCAGCCTAATTTTAGTCTCATTTAGCAAGGATTATGATAGATTGGTACAAGATTACAATATGCATGGCATGAGGAAGACAATATACGAGTTGCATGCCATGATTAAATTACATGAGAAAATGTTGCCAAAGAAAGCTGCACCTGTTTTATATGCTATTAAAGTAGGAATGATCCAAAAGCCTAATAAGGATAAACCCTATAATGCTGCGAATGGGATAATCAAGGCAAAGGGAAGAATGTTTCAAACTTTATGTAACACCCCCATAAAGCGAGTATCACAGTGGTGGATCGATGAGAAAATAGCTTACAAAGCACAGATCATAATTATATGATTTTTGAAATACAATTGATATAAACATTATCTTGGCACAATCGTTCAAATCATTGAACATCATTTGTTATAAATATCCCAGTAAAAGATAAATCCCTCGTCATTTTTATGCTCCTAAATGATGCTCATTCCATGCTCAAATAATCTTGCTAATCTTGCTTAATTACCTGGGAAAAACATGCTTAAAACAATCAACATAAAGTTGGTGAATTCATAGAGTTTTGTAAAATCATAGTTTAGGATTTTAAATTATCCTACATGGTGTTGTTCAGTATCTGATATAAAATTCAAATTCAAAGTTTCTAATTATTCCATTCCTTAATGTACTAAGCAGTATAAAATCAAGTTCAGTAAGTTTTATTAAGTATTGCAAGATTAAGTTTAGTATTTCCAATATTTCCATTACGGTTTTTTACTAAGCAGTGTAAACTAATCAAGTTTAGTATATCTATTAATTCCATTATAGTATTTTACTAAGCAGTGTAAAATAATCAAGTTTAGTACATCCAATATTTCCATTACAGTATTTTACTAAGCAGTGTAAAATGATCAAGTTTAGTACATCCAATATTTCCATTACAGTATTTTACTAATCATTGTAAAATAATCAAGTTTAGTACATCTATTACTTCCATTACAGTATTTTACTAAATAGTGTAAAATAATCATGTTTAGTATATCTAATACTTCCATTACAATATTTTACTAAACAATGTAAAATAATCAGGTTTAATATTTCCGATATTTCCATCACAGTATTTGCTAAGTATTATATGAATAAGTTTAGTAACGCGAACCTTATAGATAGTAGCAATGCACAAAGCATTTATACAAAAGATAATTACATTTTCTATTACTCGAAACTGAAGCTTAACCTTCCATAGTTCTCAATAGATGAGAACGTAGTGTCCTACAAAAAGACACCCAAACCTAGTTCTAACATGGTATACATCTGTTGGACTGGCCAAGGCACAGTGAGCATGACTCACCCAGATGGGGATGGTTAATCCCAAATAGATCTATTTATAACATTCGGGCAATTTCCCACAATTTAACAGTTTCTACAATAGGCAATCGTAATTAAGGGTACCATTCAATTTGCTTTCTATAGAATAAATATCTATCCTATTGTTTAAACAGATTACAGTTCAATTTACGTTCTATAAACTAAATATCCATCAATCATACTGTTAAAACAGGTTACAGTTCAACTTACATTCTATAAATAAATTATAGTCATATTGTTAAACAAGTTACAGCTCAACTTACATTCTATAAATAAATTATAGTCATATTGTTAAACAGGTTACAGTTCAATTGGTATTCTATGAATTAAATTATAACCATATTTGTCAAACAAGTTACAGTTATTTAATAGCATGTCTCCCCCTCGCGGGTTTGAAAAATCATAAAAATATTTAAAATGCGAGGCTATGAACTCACCTGTATAATACAGCTCGAGGATGATCAGGTATACAATCACAAAGCACATACTACATCGAATACCAAAGTAATTAAGTACGTCTCAGTATATGCATAAATAATAAATGCATGCAGTTTAATTGGTCGTATGTTTATTTTTGTTATCACAGTATATTTAATTAATATATATACTGTTATAATTGTAACACCCCATTTTGATAAATGGAATGTCACGCGTGATTATGGCGTGTCATCAAAGCATACAAGGATAATGTATAAAACATCACATGACCATAAAGGAAATACCAGAATCAAACATCGGTACCCCAAATGTAGAACTCATCACACACAAACATAAGTGCTGTAAATGAAAAGGACTAAACAATGTCCATGGAAATGAGTATCAAAAGTATGAAGAAATGCATAAAGTAATGAAGGCTAGGAAGCTTCCAATCCATATGCACGTACGCTTAAAGTCTACGAGCGTCCCTGAGTACCTGCCGTTTTGGTAACATGAAAGGAAAAACGGCTGAGCATAACGCTCAGTGCACGGATATACAAGTAAGGCATGATTAATAAAAGCATATAAGCATAGAGCAGCGGAAAAGACTAAGTCCTGAATAACCTGGTATATCTTAGTAAAACTGGTTTTATAGTTTGAAAAGCCTTATGTTTATCTTATAAAAACTGTTTAACATGTTTACCATTAGCCAATATAGGTCATGAAATATCAACGTGAATGAATACTTGGAAGGGTGACCTCGTCATGCAAATTAGAGGGGCTGCCTCTAATTTAATATACTGGTTGGGTAGGAGGGATCAGCTCCTTGTGAAGGATGCAAGGCACACACCACATTCACCTAAATAATCTGCTGAAAACATGTAAACTAGGATGCACCCGTGCGCCCCACATGATAATAATAATAATATGGCCAAAAGCTGAAGGGACGCCACGAGATATCACTCCGTCGTGGTGGAGTCATAACACTGGTGCCTCCAGTGTTATAGTTATGGTACCTCCATAACTAGGTGAAACTGGTCATGCATGTATATGGCTTTAGGTATCTAATTAAACATAAGCAATCAAACATATAAAACATATACTGGAGAAAAACGTTGGCTGCATACGGGAAATCCTAATAAGGAAGAATGTCCGTACTGAAAGGACGGAGAATCCGTACCTTGTGTCCAGTGAACGAAGAAGACGAACGGAAGAGATTCCTACTTCGATATCACTAATGCAACATAAATAATATACGTGTATAAGTATTTTGATTACTGAGTATGTAACTGATTTTATATCGTGTCTTAGCTTGTTTTATATGTTCATGTCATGTTTTACTGGTTTTACTTTATACTGCGTTTATCATGTATTATGTCTATTCTGTTTAAGTATTTCTTGTATTTCTTGTATTATTATGCTTGTTGTGTAATAATAAGTAACTTTCTAAAAATAGAAGGTTTCCTAAAATAGAAAGTTTCCAAAAATAGAAAGTTCCCAAAAATAGATTTACTGCTTAAAATAGATAAGTTTCTAAAAATAGAAAGTTTCCATAGATAGATTAGCTGCCTTAATTAAATAAGTTTCTAAAAATAGAAAGTTTCCATAAATAGAAATAAGCTGGTTTATTAAGCTAATAATATAAGCTTAAGTGTTTACTGATTTATATTCTAAGTCATATGATTAAATAGTATAGTTTATTAATAATTTCATGTAAATTAAATAAACTATAGGTTAAAGTATTTAATTAAAAAAACATGATTTAATTAAATAAAGATAAAAATACTTAGGTTAAAACATGTTTTAATATTTATCATTAATATCATCTAAGTCATGTAAATTAATTAATTATAAGGCAAGTTTAATAATTAATTAATTATATAGTCTAACTTAAATAATAAATACTTAGGTTAAAATCCATGTATTATTATTAATAATAATAACCTAAGTCATGATGTAATTAAATTAATTAAGTAACATGATAAATTAATTTAATTAACCTTGTAATTATTTAACTTGTAAAATAATTAACTTGCAAAAATAATGTCGTGACCGAAACCCATGTCTTATTTATTAAACGTGTCGTGAACCATATTCGTGAACCCCGTGAACCAGACCCTTGAACCGGTCAACAAACGCACCCTTAACAGTGGCTAACCGGCTTAGCCGGTTGCCACTGTTTTCGCAAAACAGCCACCAACTGACGCCGGTGGTTCCCTTGGTCATGGCTAGCCGCCGGCTAGCAAAAGTTCCCACCGGCTAGCCGGTGGTTCCCCCTGCTGCCGCGGCATGGGTTCCCCCTGCGTTCCATATATAGCCACCGGCTTATGCTGGTGGTGGTACTTCTTTCTGTCGAGACCTAACCGAACACCAAACACACCCCGACCGAGGTCGGGGTTCCCTTTGCTCTTGCGGCCGAGAAACACAACACCACACCGAGACCGTGGGGTCTCGGTTGATGCGCAACAAGGCAAGCCGAGACCATGGGGTGTCGGTTCCTTGCGTCGGCCGAACAAGCACCCCTTAAACACCCTAAATAATTTACCCCCATGATTTATTTACATGATGGTTTCTTGTTTTTAAATCACTTATGATTTCATGTGTTCTTGATTAAATAAAAACATAAAGAAAGAAAGGGTTTAAGGATTTACCGATTACGTGAAACAATGGAGAACGATAACACTAACAATCTTGCAAGAAATCAATCACCAAAATCAACCAACATACCCTTTGTGTGTGTTTGTACCTGGCGGCCAAGAAGAGACAAAAGAGAGATTAGGATTTTGTTTATTTTCTAATTTCCTGTAATTATGAAAATATCTTTTCCCTTTTCTTCTTTTAGTAAAAATTAAAATGGGCTTAGCCCTTGTCTTGAGTTCTAGCCACGGGTAAGAGGGCCCACATGGGGTAACCCATATGTTTTCTCGTGTCTAAAATTATACGTGTTCTCGTGTCGTGTTTTACGTGATTTAATTAGTTATCGTTCGTGTCGTATTATATTTATTCGTAACCGTAATAAATATACGTAAATACATAATATTAAACTCATGATTATTTACGTTCATGATTTCATGTTCGTATGTTCGTGATTATAATTATTGTTGAAATAATTATCGTGTCTTAATACGTATTAAATACTTATCGTGTTATAACACGTACGTAATACTTGAAAATCTTGTTCGTGAATCGTAACGTGCTATAAAAGGAAAGTTCTAATCATGTACGTACGATCATAAGGGTACTATTCATGGTAAAAGTATGCGGGTTTTACAACTCTTCCCCCCAAAAAGAATAATTCGTCCCCGAATTATAGATAAAGTAACTGTAAAAGAAGAACTACTCGAATTCAAAATCTGAAGTGAGGGTAAGAAGCCCGGATAGACTCCTCTGTTTCCCAAGTGGCTTCCCGCTCGGTATGATCCCTCTAAAGGATTTTGACGAATGGAATCGTCTTCCTTCTCATGACTCGTTCTTGTCTGTCAAGAACTCGTTCGGGTTCTTCTATGAAAGTGAGATCTTCACAAATCTGTTCTAGTGGATACTGAACCATGTGAAGGGGATGATACTTGTACCCTCTGACTAAGGACACATGGAAAACATCGTGAACATGAGAAATCTGCGCAGGTAACGCTAAAAGGTAAGATACTTCACCAACTTGCTGAATGACATCAAACGGTCCGATGAATCGAGGACTGAGCTTCCCTTTGATTCCAAAACGTCTAACACCACGTGCCGGCGAAACCTTAAGGAAAACATGATCTCCTACGTTAAAATGTAAGTCCCTACGATGCTTGTCTGCGTAACTCTTCTGACGTGACCGTGCTTCTTGCAGTGTCTGCTTAGCTACTGCGACCTTCTCGTTGGTCAACTAAATCATTTCTGGTCCTTCAAGTGTTCGCTCACCAACCTGATCCCAGCAGATTGGGGCACGACACTTTCTGCCATATAACATCTCGAACGGAGCACACTTGATACTTGCGTGCCAACTGTTGTTGTATGCAAACTCCACCAAACAGATATAATCGTCCCAATCGCCCGTCCATTCCAACGCACATGACCTCAACATGTCTTCTAATGTCTGAATCGTTCGCTCCGACTGCCCGTCTGTTTGAGGATGAAAAGTCGTGTTAAGCTTAAGTTTTGTACCCCAAGCTTTCTGTAGACTTCTCCAAAATCGCGAAGTGAACCGAGGATCTCTGTATGAGACGATGCTGGATGGAGCACCATGAAGTCTCATGATCTCCTTCTTGTAAGTATCGGCGAGTTTACTGACCGAATCTTCCTTGCGGATCGGTAAGAAATGAGCTGACTTAGTTAGTCGATCAACGATAACCCAAATCGGATCGTGCTTCCTCTTTGTCTGTGGAAGACCGGTAACAAAATCCATGGTGATCTTGTCCCACTTCCACTCTGGGATATCTAACGGTTGAAGAAGACCGCCAGATCGCTGATGCTCGATCTTAACCTGCTGGCAGGTAAGACATTTGGAGACGTAAGTCGCAACATCCTGTTTCATACCACTCCACCATAAGTACTGTTTGATGTCATGGTACATCTTGGTCGAACCAGGATGAATAGAGAATTGGGAGCTATGAGCCTCAGCTAGCAATGCTTCCCGGAGTTCTTGATCATCAGGAACACAAAGTCTCGTGCCCTGCCATAAGATACCATTTGCGTCTACTCGAAATTCTGTCTGCTTCTCCAAATTCTTAATTATCGCCCAGATTTCACCATCATCTTTCTGAGCTTCCTTGTTAGAGAGTAATTCGAGTTCCACTATAAGATTAGCCCAATAACCGTGCTGTCCACGTACCATGATCTCTATGTCTAGTCGCTCCAAGTCTCTTATAATTTCCTCCTCAATTTTAATGCCGTTTATCATTTCAGACTTTCTGCTGAGTGCATCTGCCACTACATTCGCCTTGCCAGGATGATACTGCAGATTAATGTCATAATCCTTCAAGAGCCCTAACCATCTCCTCTGTCTCATGTTTAATTCACGTTGAGTGAAGATATACTTCAAGCTCTTGTGGTCCGTGAAAATGTCACATGATTATCCATACAAGTAGTGCCTCCATATATTCAATGCAAACACGACTGCTGCAAGTTCTAAGTCATGCGTGGGGTAATTTTTCTCATAAGGCTTAAGCTGCCGTGAAGCGTACGCGATCACTTTCGCATGTTGCATGAGAACACAGCCAAGTCCCTTTCCTGATGCATCACTGTAGATCTGAAATCCACCTGTACCAGATGGGAGAGTAAGAATCGGTGCAGATACTAACTTCTGCTTTAGGTCTTCAAAGCTCTTCTCTCTTTCTTCAGTCCAGACGAATTTCTTCCCTTTCCGTATCAATTTGGTCAACGGTAGTGCTAAACGGGAAAAGTTCTCCACGAACCTACGGTAGTAACCAGCTAAGCCTACGAAACTGCGGACTTCAGTTGTTGATGTCGGTCTTGGACACTTGGTAATAGCCTCAACCTTTGCTGGATCCATCTTGATTCCTTCTGCTGATACAATGTGACCTAAGAATGCCACCTTGTCTAACCAGAACTCACACTTGGAGAATTTAGCATACAACTGCTTCTGGCAAAGAATCTGTAGTACTGTACGAAGATGGTCTTCGTGTTCCTCCTTAGACCTTGAGAATATCAGGATGTCGTCAATGAAGACAATGACGAACTTGTCCAGAAATTCATGGAAGATTTTGTTCATCAAATCCATGAACACTGCTGGAGCATTGGTAAGGCCAAATGGCATGACTACAAATTCGTAGTGGCCATAGCGTGTACGGAAAGCAGTCTTGGCGATGTCCTGCTCCTTAACCCGTAGCCGATGATAGCCCGACCTTAGATCAATCTTGAAGAAATGTTTGGCCCCTTATAGTTGGTCAAACAGATCGTCTATACGTAGTAGTGGATACCTATTCCTTATGGTAATGTTGTCGAGTTCGTGATAGTCTATGCAAAGACGCATACTTCCCTCCTTCTTCTTAACGAATAAGACCGGTGCGCCCCATGGAGATGCGCTCGGTCGAATAAAGCCTCGTTATAGAAGTTCTTGCAATTGATCCTTCAGCTCCTTCAACCCTATGGGATCCATGCGATAAGGAGCCTTGGAAATCGGCTCAGCTCCAGGGATGAGCTCGATGTTAAATTCTACTTCATGTGCAGGTGGTATGCCCGGAAGTTCTTCTATAAATACATCTGGAAATTCTGACACTATCGACTGATTTTGAATTGATGGGGATTCAGCATCCATGTCATGAATAGTAGCTAGATAGCCCTCACAACCATGTGAAAGTAATGCACGTGCTTGTAGGGTTGATATGATTTGTACAGACCTTCCGGGTACGAACCCGTTGTGAATGTACTCTGGCGCATTAACATCACCGAAGATGACTCGATATGCATGGCAGTCTATGGTAGCATGATGCTTGGATAGCCAATCCATGCCCAAAATCATGTCAAAATCATTCATGTCCAGCGGATGTGCATCAACAGGACGAATCTTGTCATCAAACTCTAGGGGAAGGCTCTTGTACACATGGGTTATGCGTACAAAGTCTCTCAAAGGCGTGGAAATATTCAGTATATTCTCTAGTGGCATGGGGACTATCCTAACATTCTTGGCATAAGCAGTAGAAATGACCGAGTAAGTAGCACCCGTGTCAAACAGAACACATGTAGCTTGACCATACATATACAAGATTCTAGTGATGGTACCTGTAGACTTGTTGGACTCATCGCGAGATGTCGTGTAAACGTGTCCACTAGTAGGAGGCGGCTTGGTATCAGCATGTCCCGATTTGCCCTCCATCTCGCCCTTGCGGCAGTGCTTCATGCGATGGCCAAGAAGACCACACTTGTAGCACGCGTCGCTATCGCGGCGACATGGCCCTGGGTGCCTACGGTGGCAGGTAGTGTAAAGAGGATGAGTATATCCTCCAGCAGGTGTCCTGACTGGTTGTGAGCCTGATAAGAACAATATACATGAGATATGATAAAAGGTACAAAGGAAAATGCGGATAAATCGTAAGATAGAATACCAGTGATAGTTGGACGGTTAGGCTGTGAACCTCTCTGGTTCTGGTCCCTTCCGTTACTATGATTCCTGGTAGAAGATTCTCTAATTTGTCATAATTAAGAATTATAACTTGTAATCATAAGAAAATGAGTAAGTATAAGGACCTGCTGCTGTTGGAGTGTCCGGCGTTGTTACGGTAATTATCATTACTGCCACGCCTATCTTTAGCAGAAC
This sequence comes from Glebionis coronaria, assembly GCA_025667525.1. Taxonomy (NCBI): domain Eukaryota; kingdom Viridiplantae; phylum Streptophyta; class Magnoliopsida; order Asterales; family Asteraceae; genus Glebionis; species Glebionis coronaria. The sequence goes on along the minus strand of CM046876.1, from coordinate 113,860,853 downwards.
GGTCGTGAGTCTGACCGTTTCCCTTGGGCTGAGTAGGCTGGTGCTGAGTAGCCAGCTGAGACCGGTCCCCAGTCTTCTGCCTGGAAGATACAGTTTTAAAGGGATGAAATATTGACATATACTGAAAGAATACGGATTGGTCACCGTTAAATACGAATGTTTACCTCTTAGCGGGTCTCTCTGCTTCCCCGAACTCGTCTCTTTCCTGCAGCATCTCCAGCTTACGTGGTGCATCGGCCACTTGTGCTACCGTGTTGAACGTAGCACACACTAAGTTGTTTGCGACCGATGTACGAAGATCCCACCTGAAGTGATGTGCTTGCTCTTCAGGAGTACCTGCTGCTGCACCAAGAAAACCAGCCAAGCGAAGAAAGCGCTGCATGAACTCGTTGCTATTCTCCCCAGCCCTCTGTCGGATTCCATGGTACTCTCTCTTTAGCTTGTCTTGCTCAGCCTTGGGAAAGAACTGTCCCATCCCCAAATCCCGGAACTGAGCCCAAGTCAAACCAGCCACCTAATTATCATCTCCCTCTGACTGCTTCAGTGCCATCCACCATGATAGTACATCTCCTTCGAACCGGTAGCAGGCCAACCTCGACTTGAAGACGGGGGCACATCCCATAGCATCAAAGATCTTCTCAATGTGAGCCAACCAGCTTTCAGCTTCACTGGGCCTATCTGTTCTCTCGAAAGCTCGAGGGCGGAGCTTATTGAATCTCTCTAGCCATGTGACCAATGTTGTTGGAGGATGAGGAGGAGGTACTGGGTGTTGCTGCTGGTTGTTGGCAGCCTGCACCTTATCCCTAAATTCGTTCCTCAGCTGAGGAAGCATAGCTTGCATAGCAGCTTGGATTGCTGCATTGAGTTGTTCCTGCTCGCGTGTGAGAACCATTTAACAGTATAACATAAAATACATTATTAAACTGATCAAAACATAAACTATATACATGAAAAAAAATTATACCAATAAATCATGAGAAAAATTTTATGCAAGAAAATTTATACATGAATGCATGATGCAGTTTTATGAAAACTTTTGTATGCGCGAGAGTGAACGCCTATGGTCAGTTCACTCAAAACAAAAGACGTGGCGAGGGGAAGCCAATGGATCGGTCCAAAATTTAAAAGTTTTGATAAAACACATGCGACTAAATAGGGTCAGTCCTGTACCAACCACTACTTAGTCATAAACCTGCGACAATGACATATATATGTATGCATGAAAATGATGAATGCATGAAGACCGACTGTCAGTTCTAGGAAGATCATAGTGACTACCCACTAATCACAGGTCGTGTTTTGAGAGCCTACAAGTCGAAGCCTTGGCTCTGATATCATAATTGTAACACCTCATTTTGATAAATGGAATGTCACGCGTGATAATGGCGTGTCATCAAAGCATACAAGGATAAATGTATAAAACATCACATGACCATAAAGGAAATACGAGAATCAAACATCGGTACCCCAAAAGTAGGACTCATCACACACAAACATAAATGCTGTAAATGAATAGGACTAAACACTGTCCATGGAAATGAGTATCAAAAGTATGAAGAAATGCATAAAGTAATGAAGGCTAGGAAGCTTCCAAACCATATGCACATACGCTTAAAGTCTACAAGCGTCCCTGAGTACCTGCCATTTTGGGAACATGAAAGGAAAAATGGTTGAGCATAACGCTCAGTGCACGGATATACAAGTAAAGCATGAATAATAAAAGCATATAAGCATAGAGCAGCGGAAAAGACTAAGTCCTGAATAACCTGGTATATCTTAGTAAAACTGGTTTTATAGTTTGAAAAGCCTTATGTTTATCTTATAAAAACTGTTTCACATGTTTACCATTAGCCAATATAGGTCATGAAATATCAACGTGCATGAATACTTGGAGGGGTGACCTCGTCATGCAAATTAGAGGGGCTGCCTCTAATTTAATATACTGGTTGGGTAGGAGGGATCAGCTCCTTATAAAGGATGCAAGGCACACACCACATTCACCTGAATAATCTGCTGAAAACATGTAACAAGGATGCACCCATACACCCCACATGATAATAATAATAATATAGCCAAAAGATAAAGGGACGCCACGAGCTATCACTCCGTCGTGGTGGAGTCATAACACTGGTGCCTCCAGTGTTATGGTGATGGTACCTCCATAACTAGGTGAAACTGGTCATGCATGTATATGGCTTTAGGGAAAACATATAAAACATATATTGGGGAAAACAGTTGGCTGCATACGGGAAATCCTAATAAGGAAGAATGTCCATATTGAATGGACGGAGAATCCGTACCTTGTGTCCAGTGAACGAAGAATACGAACGGAAGAGAGTCCTACTTCGATATCACTAATGCTACATAAATAATATACATGTATAAGTATTCTGATTACTGAGTACGTAACTGATTTTATATCATGTCTTAGCTTGTTTTATATGTTCATGTCATGTTTTACTGGTTTTACTTTATACTGCGTTTATCATGTATTCTGTCTATTCTGTTTAAGTATTTCTTGTATTATTATGCTTGTTGTGTAATATTAAGTAACTTTCTAAAAATAGCAGGTTTCCTAAAATAGAAAGTTTCCAAAAATAGAAAGCTTCCAAAAATAGATTTACTACTTAAATAGATAAGTTTCTAAAAATAGAAAGTTTCCATAAATAGATTAGCTATCTTAATTAAATAAGTTTCTAAAAATAGAAAGTTTCCATACATAGAAATAAGCTAGTTTATTAAGGTAATAATATAAGCTTAAGTGTTTACTGATTTATATTCTAAGTCATGTGATTAAATAGTATAGTTTATTAATAATTTCATGTAAATTAAATAAACTATAGGTTAAAGTATTTAATTAAATATAACATGATTTAATTAAATAAAGGTAAAAATACTTAGGTTAAAACATGTATTAATATTTATCATTAATATCACCTAAGTCATGTAAATTAATAAATTATAAGGCATGTTTAATAATTAATTAATTATATAGTCTAACTTAAATAATAAATACTTAGGTTAAAATCCATGTATTATTATTAATAATAATAACCTAAGTCATGATGTAATTAAATTAATTAAGTAACATGTTAAATTAATTTAATTAACCTTGTAATTATTTAACTTGCAAAATAAGTAACTTGCAAAAATAATGTCGTGACCGAAACCCATGTCTTATTTATTAAACGTGTCGTGAACCGTATTCGTGAACCCCGTGAACCGGACCCGTGAATCGGTCAACAAACGCACCCTTAACAGTGGCTAACCGGTTTAGCCGGTTGCCACTGTTTTCGCATAACAGCCACCGGCTGACGCCGGTGGTTCCCTTGGTCATGGCTAGCCGCCGGCTAGCAAAAGTTCCCACCGGCTAGCCGGTGGTTCCCCCTGCTGCCGCGGCTTGGGTTCCCCGGCTTTCCATATATTGCCACCGGCTTATGCCGGTTGTGGTCCTTGTTTCTGCCGAGACCCAACCGAACACCAAACACACCCCGACCGAGGTCGGGGTTCCCTTTGCTCATGCGACCAAGACACACAACACCACACCGAGACCATGGGGTCTCGGTTGATGCGCAACAAGGAAAGCCGAGACCATGGGGTCTCGGTTCCTTGCGTCGGCCGAACAAACACCCCTTAAACACCCTAATTAATTTACCCCCATGATTTATTTACATGATGGTTTCTTGTTTTTAAATCACTTATGATTTCATGTGTTCTTGATTAAATAAAAACATAAAGAAAAAAAGGGTTTAAGGATTTACCGATTACGTGAAACAATGGAGAACGATAACACTAACAATCTTGCAAGAAATCAATCACCAAAATCAACCAACACACCCTTTGTGTGTGTTTGTACCCGGCGACCAAGAAGAGAGAAAAGAGAGATTAGGGTTTTGTTTATTTTCTAATTTCCTGTAATTATGAAAATATCTTTTCCCTTTTCTTGTTTTAGTAAAAATTAAAATGGGCTTGGCCCTTGTCTTGAGTTCTAGCCGCGGGTAAGAGGGCCCACATGGGGTAACCCATATGTTTTCTCGTGTCTAAAATTATACGTGTTCTCGTGTCGTTTTTTACGTGATTTAATTAGTTATCGTTCGTGTCGTATTATATTTATTCGTAACCGTAATAAATATACGTAAATACATAATATTAAACTCGTGATTATTTACGTTCATGATTTCATGTTCGTATGTTCGTGATTATAATTATTGTTGAAATAATTATCGTGTCTTAATACGTATTAAATACTTATCGTGTTATAACACGTACGTAATACTTGTAAATCTTGTTCTTGAATCGTAACGTGCTATAAAAGGAAAGTTCTAATCATGTATGTACGATCATAAGGGTACTATTCATGGTAAAAGAATGCGGGTTTTACAATAATGGTTGTTAAGTGTGCATGTTGTTTATTCACTGTTTCCACGTATCCCCGATGTTTTTGAAACATGTATTATATTGTAGTCTTTGTAAATAAATTATCAAGTTTATTAAATAATTTATTAGATTCCAAAAATAATTAATAAGAAGTTTATTATTAATTAATCCCGGTTTAAAACATGTTTCCCGTGGTAAAATTATAATATTTTTAATCCGAAGCTATTAAAATAGTCATTCGTGTAAAAGTAGTGGGTACAATATCGAAACAGTGGCTAGATTAGGCTGCCAGTGGTAACAGTATAGCTAACAGTGGGAACTGTTAAACTAACAGTGGTAACTTTGTTAATACAACAACTGGCAGTGGTAAGTTTGTAGTTTAACACTAACGGTGGCATGTTATAAATGGTCAGTGGTAATATTACAACTAACGGTGGAAATATTACACTATCGGTGGGAATATACTACATGCAAGATTACATTATAACATAGGCATACCCCTAATATATAACTCTCAAGCTAACGCATTCTTGTCGTCATCAGCAGTCCTAAACACCCTCTTAATTCAGTCTGTAGTCCCAAACAGCCCTCTAACAGCAGCATGCAGTCCCAAACGTCTTGCAAGTCTCTCCCGGCAGCAAATCAAAACAGATCCGTACGGATCTAGGCTAATCAACGCACTCTTAATCGTTTTCTGTCCAAAACAAACACCCCCTATTTTTGCTGTAATTCGCAGATCCAAAAACTCCCTGCTACGTGTTCCTGTCAGCCATCAAGCACTCTATTCGCTTCATAAACCCGCAACAAAGGACTCACCATAACAGCCCCGTTATAGATCTAAAATACAGAAAGGTGAACACCCCTTGGCTGTATATAGATCCGAGACAAACACCCCCTTTTAATATGGTCAGTGGCGACGGCTGCTGTTGGTGGGGATGGTGATCGTGATGCCACAGCTGTGGTGACAGTGGTTGGAGTGATGATGGCAGCAGGTGGCTGCGTGGTGATAGAGAGATGGGATGGTGGCTGTTAGCCACGAAAGTGATGCATGTGGCGGCATATAGGAGGGTTGTGATGGTGGCTAGCAGCAAGAGCTGCGATGCTGGTGATGTTGCATGTGGGGTCTTCACTAGTGGCGGCTAGGGATGGTTGTTGTGATGTTCACAACGGCGGCGGCCACCCACTGGTGGTGTAAGCCAACAGTTATTTGGATTGTTGTGAGTAAAACCACAACAGTGGTCGTGGTGGTCATGAGGTGTTCACATGGCGGTGGAACAAGTGATGGCAGCGGGGTGGGGTGGTTGTGAGGTCACGGCTGGTGGCTAGGAGCCACGAAAGATTGAGTACAAGTGGCGGCTAGAGCATGGATGGTGATTATATGCATAGATCAATTCGATCTATATATTAAAAGTGGTGGCGGAAGATATTTCATGGTGGCAGGAAGTTGGCCGGAAAAATGGCGGCTGGGCACTTTAAGTGTGTGTGTGTGTTTAGGTTTAGGGTTTGTATGAAAATGAGGAAGAAACCCTAATGTCCCTATTTATACTATTTCAAAAGTTATAAACTCTATTTACAAAGTTTATGATAGTTAAGGGTGTATGTTGCAATTATTCTATAGGGGCCTAAAGCATAACTTTCTTTATACGTTAGTTAATAAAAGTTTCGGAGCTCGTTCGTGATTTATAGAAGTTGACTCGTCTTACGAAAACCGTGTCATTAATCTTAAAACGATCTCTCCGATAAAATGAAGTATTTACATGACTTATAAATATGAATAATGTGTGCGTTCATTTAAATGACGATTATTTGTCGAATATCATTTTAATAAGAAAAGGTGTCGTTTTAATAGAAGTACTTCTCGTTTACTCTCTTCGTACATTATTTAAATGAAATATTAAATAATTTAATAAATCATTTTATCAAGTATCCCTCGACAATAAATTATGTAATTAAATTACTCAATTGTCGGTACGAAGATTGTGCGACCTTTGTCTTGTTTTCAATTCCAATAACTTTTGTATTGCTTCAAAATAGGTTTTGAAGTATACTACATTTTTATTTAATGAACGAAAAGTCTCGGGTTTTACACCGTCCATATGCCGTCTTGAGTTTCGTCCTCGAAACTCGATTACCATTACTAGGTTGAGGAATGTTCTAGTATCATCGGGTAGACTTTTATTACATCTTTCTCATGGTAAAATCATGGATTTTACAGTACCACCCCGTTATTTTAGCTTCGTCCTCGAAGCTATTAAAAACTTTGTCTTCTGTTAGGGTATAGATGTCATAGGTTTCAAGGTTTCTTTTAGAAAAGCTCGGAAACTCATGGTGCCAACAATGTAAAGAGATAGTTATCCGGATAGCTCTATACGTTCAATTGAGCAGTAATTAGGTGCTGCTTCCATTACGGATGAACGGAAAAGCAACTCAAAGAGATCTTTATCCGGGTCGCTCTATACATCCGATTGAGCAGTATTTGGATGCTGCTACTATTATGGATGGATAGTATTATCCGAAGGTTTGACCTTCAATCCGATAAAGCGATAGAAGCTCGTGGAACGATTAATTACAATTAAGAGAGGACAAACTAGGAAGTTGTCAACTAGGAAAAGTCGATGTAGGGTCAACTACACTTAGTTGGTTAAGCTCACGACGATAGATATTCATTTGGAAAACCTACAAGCCAGGATTTAAGGTCGGAGAGGGTTCCGGAACTAGACATGCTGATCCTGTTCAAGTTCGGAGTGCTGCTCTGGCCATGAGCCCGGAGCAGGACATGACGGACGTCCGCAGCCTGTTGATAGCAGGCCAGGCGGGGTACACTGTCATGCATGAGCGCATAGACTCTCTCTCTTGGACCATATGGGTAGATGCCCAGATAGCACGAGGTTTTTGAGCACGACCGACGAGGTCTTTCAGTGGTTGTTGGAGGAGAAATACTTCCTCCATCGACATATTCACACCTTGGAGGGGGGCCTTATGCATAAGACCCACACTTCTCTTACTGCACAAGGGCAGTCCTTGTCCACTTCTTTGATCTTGCAGCTATTTGTCACGATGGAGTGACAGCAGAGACCACCTACCTTCGAGGAGCCGTTGGCAGACTACGGTCCGAGTTGCTGATTGTACTCAGTTTGCTTAAGGAGTCCTGATTGGCTTATACAGGCATTGCAGAGTACCCTGTCAGCACCTGCAGCCTTACCAGCCCTACCATTACCAGTCATATCCAGTAGACCTGCTAGGAAATACTTGAGTAGATGTACCAGATCTCTTGTACATCATGATAAGCTTCTGGGTTGTATTCCAGCTATCATGCATAATTCACGAGTCATCTGGAGTTTAAGAAAATCATTCACCAAAGACACAATAAGTCTTGTAAGGATATAGTGTAATGATAGTCCATTAAAATATGATATTGTGAATGGTAATAATAATGAAACCGGTGACGTGTGTAAAAACCCAAATTTTAGGGGTTTTATACCACCTACCCGTTATTTTAGTTTAGTTCTCGAAGTTAAAGATGAAGTTACTTGTTCAGGGAACAAGTGAGGGCACTTTTTCTTGAGCGAGCAATCTTGTGAACTCATGTTTTGAGTTTACAAGGTTGGATTGACTAGGACAAACTCGTCTTAAGTCTTGGTTTTATTTGGATGTGCCTCCGGGGCCCTAATGTGTCTTGATGAGCATAGATAACAGTTTATTAATTTTTCTAATATTTCTTCAAGATATTTTTATGTCTATTAAGCTTTAATAAGCTTATGCGATGTCAAGTTAGAAATATAGTGTTGGCTGGTACCACTCTTGCGTCAACAAGTTTACGCGAAGTGCTTTCCGATATATTTCTAGCCCGTGGAAAGCAAACATTAGTTTGACACCAAAGCTTCACCCAACAAAATGGCTAAGATTATTGTGGATGTTGCTTGGGTAGGAAGTTTCAAAGAATCTACTTCATTTGTGGTTGAGCTGGGGCATAAGTTGCTGAGAAAAGAAGTACTTCAGATGATGGAAATCAAAGAAGATACCAAGAATAAAGAAGTGTGCATCCCTGGTGAGATGTTGAAAAGGTCATGCATCTACTGTTGGTGGTTCCAAAAATTGCACAATTTTCGACTTCTAAAAGGGGGAAGTCATTCATTTCAAGGCTTGTTGGACAATGGTATTGTCGAACTAATTGGATCCGGAGAGGAGGAAGATTGTCCAAAAGTATAGGACATCAAATATCGCTTTTTGGGTGATGACAAACATAACCCTACAAAATAAACCCATTGAGAGTTGGGCATGTTTTTTATGCTTGGGTTTGTCTTCCTCGTCGATTTGAGAAATGCGAGCTTAGAAGATTGGGCATCCTCTTACCAAGTATTTCTGGTCTTTGCTACAAGAGATGACACTAAGTCTAGTGTCGATAAAGTCTGATTTATCGTCTCCTAGAATGATCGAGGTTTCATTTCCTCATAGCGGATGAACCAGCTTTATTTTCTGTGACATCCCAAAGGGGTCAAATGAAATGGAAGTGAGCACTCCCAAAAAGGGTTCAAAATGCAGCGGAAAAGAACTCCCCCAAAAGGGTTGAATGCAGCGGAAAAGAATACTTCCAGAAAGGGGTCAGATGCACCGGAAAGTAGACATCCTCTAAAGGTTTAAATGCAGTGGAAAAGAACACCCCCAAAAAGGGTTGAATGCAGCGGAAAATGGACACCCCCAACGGGGTCAAATGCAACGGAAGATGGACACCCAAACGGGGTCAATTGCAGCGGAAGTGATATTTGGTTTAAGGATAAGCCAAAAATCAAGAGCACAATGCTATATTCCAAAAGAGATGAATACTAATCTTCCTTAGGTTTCTAGATGGTGATGTAATAACATCAATTATAAGTTATCTTAATGATAAGATATTACAAGAGAAAATCGCGAGTCAAAAGGGATACGTACATAGCTGGATAAATACAATAATATCAATAATGAGTCATGTCGAATATATTTAAGCCCATGTGCTTATAAATTTCTATTTACATCGATAAGCGTCCTCATCCATGTTAGGTGAAATTTATAACTCCCTTCGGTGACCTATGATTTTTTATTCAAACGAACAAGCGTCCTTACTTGTTTCAATAAGGATTTCATAGCCCAGCTTACCTAAATATTACCGGCAAGGCTTATTATTTAGGATAAATATAACGTCTAAGATAATAGATATTATTAAGATACTTTACAGCCCGTTTATTTATAATCCCTCGTCTTCAGACGTCCCATAACATCTTAATACGAAATTTTAAATAAACTTGTGGTCCGGTGACTTATGATTTCACCTTTAGAAGTCCCATACCGTCTTGAGACGAAATCATAATTAACTTAGGATCAAGAGACTCAGGTCCCATATGTAAAATATAGGATCATAAGTACCTTGATTTTGAGTTCCACCGCATCATTTAAAGATGCAAACTTATCCAAATAATATCACATGATATTATTAAAAGTAAACATGTATAAGTCGTTATTAAGTCGTGTTCTGTAGATATACGTACAAAATCATAAGCGAGAGAAAATAAATGTTGACGCGCGATAATGTGCGCGAGAATACGTATCAAACAAGGAGCTCATATATAATATATAATGATATATTACAATCATATGCATAGGCATTGTATCATATACTTCCTCCTAGTAAGGTATATATATATATATATATATATATATATATATATATATATATATATATATATATATATATATATATATATATATATATATATATATATATATATATATATATATATATATATATATATATATATATATATATATATATATACACACATAAAGGAAAGTTCAAACATTTAATAAAATGTAGTACATGAGATAATGCTCCCTAGTCTATTTTTAAATGATCCAACATGTACTGTTGTTGTAAATCCGTTTTCATTAAGTGGTCCGTCAGTTATCCTTGTAGTCAAAATAGACTAATCGGTTCCTATTCATCAAATAACTATGTAACGATAGTATGCTCAAGTATATATTTAACACTTCGTTAAATTATACGAAGGTGGTAATAATTAAGTACTAGAGTCATAGAATGACAATTTAACTTCCAAGAATTTACGAAAGTGATCCTTAAGGTTTAATAAGTCAGGAATAGAATTTATTAATCCCTAGACTTTCAAATATTTACAATATTAGTCCTTGTAATTACTGTTTTATCAATACAAGTTTCAAATGTCATGGTTTTAATCCATAAGTCTTATAATTGACATTTTTAGTCTAAAAGTTTTTATAAGTTATATTTTCGGTATAAAAAAACTTTACTTCAGTATAAAAATACTAAGTGGGCTTATTAAGTGTGCCAAAAGAGCTAATGGGCTTCCCAAACCCTTATTGAGCTTACAAGATCCATTAACAATTTTATGAGCTAAGGATTTCTTAATGGGCCTAATTAAATTTTTAGATCCATTAATATTATAAGTGTTACTACATAGGTCCATAAGAAAATAAATGGGCCTAATGGGTTTCCTAATGGGCCTAAACATATTTTAGTCCATTAATAATTCAAGTTTTCCTGTGTGGTCGTACTAGGCATTAGATGGCCTAATGGGCTTAGTTAATGGTTCGGCTATATTGTATTGGGCCTATAGGGCCTATTCAAGTTTTGGGGCTATTGTTGCATGGGCTTAACTAGTCCATTAATAATACTTAATCATTTACCTAGGTGTGAGATTTATGAAACCTTACAAGCTTATTACTGGTTTATAAAGATTAAGCCTAGATCTCTAAATAGAGAGTAAAAACCTACGGTATGTTTTATTTCCGTATGTTTCAAATAAGATCCGAGTTAGTTACAAGTTTGTATGCTAGTTATAAGCTTTAAGATGAGCTTATAACCCACGGCTAATATTTTGTATAGTATTTCAAGATAAAGTACAATCTTGTTTTATGTTTAATTTACAAGGTCCCAAAAATTAAGATCTAGGTTTTTACAAGTTTATTATAAGTTCAATAAGATTTAATCGAGATCTCCAAAAAAAAAAATTTAATTTTAGATATTTCCAAGATTTATAGAAGTCTAGTTAAGTTTACCAAATACATGGTAAGGTTTTTAAAGATCATTCAGATTTTACAAAGAATTTGTAAATTTTCCCCCACATTTTATTAGATTTTTCAATATTTATAGAATCTAATTAGGTTTACCCAAGATTTACAAATCTAGTTTAGATTTCCCCCAAGATTTTGCAAGACGTATATTATTCAGTTAGATTTTTATAAAATCAATTTAGATTTCCAAGATTGAGTAAAATAGATAGATCTATTTAGATTTTTAGAGACTTAAAAATCTTCTTAGATTTTCTAACGAGTTCTAGAGATTCTGTTAGATTTCCAAATGTTTCCGAAGATTTTATTTAAATTTCCATTTAAATATTTCCAATGGTTTGTTATGTATTAGATTGTTCGTGGTTACAATGCATTGTTCAGGCCATCATACTTCAGAAGCTATTCTATAAATGTTTGAGGAGCGAGGGCACTTTAAATCGTAAACCCAACAACTCAGTCAAAACGTAATATCAAGATGGAACATCTTTAGTATATAGCTCCCTACTTAACATGGCATGTTCATTTGTTTCATTAAATAACTTAAGTATTTTAATATTTCTGTAATTATTATTAAATAGTCATAATACATAAATACGTATAGAGTTATCATCTAATACAATCAACAAATATCAATGCATATAAAAATGAATGCGCACTTAAATCATATAGTTATGCATGTTCTCTATGCTATGTGCTTTCTATGTAGGTCCCAAAAAAAATCCCCAAAAGATTTTTGTAAAGTTATAGTCTAGTTGTTAAATAAAAGAAAAATATTTTTTTATTCTTATTTATTTAAAAATGTATCTGGTTCGCTATAACTAAAGCTCTGATACCATTCTCAGTAACATCCCCATAAAGCGGGTATCACAGTGGTGGATCGATGAGCAAATAGCTTACTACGCACAGATCAGAATTACATGATTTTTGAAATACAATTGATATAAACATTATCTTGGCACAATCGTTCAAATCGTTGAATATCATTTGTTATAAATATCCCAATAAAAGATAAATCCCCCGTCATTTTTATGCTCCTAAATGATGCTCAGTCCATGCTCAAATAATCTTTCTAATCTTGCTTAATTACCTGGGAAAAACATGCTTAAAACAGTCAACATAAAGTTGGTGAATTCATAGAGTTTTGTAAAATCATAGTTTAGGATTTTAAATTATCCTACATGGTGTTGTTCAGTATTTGATATAGAAGTCAAATTCAAAGTTTCCAATTATTCCATTCCTTAATGTACTAAGCAGTATAAAATCAAGTTCAGGTAGTTTTATTAAGCAGTGCAAGATTAAGTTTAGTATTTCCTATATTTCCATTACAGTTTTTTACTAAGCAGTGTAAACTAATCAAGTTTAGTATATCCAATAATTCCATTACAGTATTTTACTAAGCAGTGTAAAATAATCAAGTTTAGTACATCCAATATTTCCATTACAGTATTTTACTAAGTAGTGTAAAATAATCAAGTTTAGTACATCCAATATTTCCATAACAGTATTTTACTAAGTAGTGTAAAATAATCAAGTTTAGTACATCTAATACTTCCATTACAGTATTTTACTAAATAGTGTAAAATAATCAGGTTTAGTATATCTAATACTTCCATTACAGTATTTTACTAAACAGTGTAAACTAATCAGGTTTAATATTTCCGATATTTCCATCACAGTATTTGCTAAGTAGTACATGATTAAGTTTAGTAACACAAACCTTATAGATAGTTGCAATGCACAAAGCATTTATACAAAAGATAATTACATTTTGTATTACTCGAAACTGAAGCTTAACCTTCCATAGTTCTCAACAGATGAGAATGTAGTGTCCTACAAAAAGACACCCAAACCTAGTTCCAACATGGTATGCATCTGTTGGCCCAGCCAAGGAACAGTGAGCATGACTCACCCAGATGGGGATGGTCAATCCCAAATAGATATATTTATAACATTCGGGCAATTTCCCACAATTTAACAGTTTCTACAATAGGCAATCGTAATTAAGAGTACCATTCAATTTGCGTTCTATAGAATAAATATCTATCCTATTTTTTAAACAGATTACAGTTCAATTTACGTTCTATAAACTAAATATCCATCAATCATACTGTCAAAACAGGTTACAGTTCAACTTACATTCTATAAATAAATTATAGTCATATTGTTAAACAGGTTACAGTTCAATTGGTATTCTATGAATTAAACTATAATCATATTTGTTAAACAAGTTAAAGTTATTTAATAGCATGTCTCCCCCTCGCGGGTTTGAAAAACCATAAAAAGATTTAAAATGCGAGGCTATGAACTCACCTGTATAATACAGCTCGAGGATGATCAAGTATAAAATCACAAAGCACATAGTACATCGAATACCTAAGTAATTATGTACGTCTCAGTATATGCATAAATAATAAATGCATTCAGTTTAACTGGTCGTATGTTTATTTTTGTTATCACAGTATATTTAATTAATATATATACTGTTATAATGGTTGTTAAGTGTGCATGTTGTTTATTCACTGCTTCCACGTATCCTCGATGTTTATGAAACATGTATTATATTGTAGTCTTTGTAAATAAATTATTAAGTTTATTAAATAATTTATTAGATTCCAAAAATAATTAATAAGAAATTTATTATTAATTAATCCCGGTTTAAAACATGTTTCCCGTAGTAAAATTATAATATTTTTAATCCGAAGCTATTAAAATAGTCATTCGTGTAAAAGCAGTGGGTACAATATGGAAACAGTGGCTAGATTAGGCTGCCAGTGGCAACTGTATAGCTAACAGTGGGAACTGTTAAGCTAACAGTGGTAACTTTGTTAATACAACAACTGGCAGTGGTAAGTTTATAGTTTAACACTAACGGTGGCAAGTTATAAATAGTCAGTGGTAATATTACAACTAACGGTGAAAATATTACACTATCGGTAGGAATATACTACATGCAAGATTACATTATAACATAGGCATACCCCTAATCTATAACTCGAAAGCTAACGCATTATTGTCGTCATCAACAGTCCTAAACACCCTCTTAATTTAGTCTGCAGTCCCAAACAACCCTCTAATAGCAGCATGCAGTCCCAAACGTCTTGCATGTCGCTCCCGACAGCAAATCAAAACAGATCCGTACGGATCTAAGCTAATCCAACGCACCCTTATTCGTTTTCTATCCAAAACAAACACCCCTTTATTTTTGTTGTAATTCGCAGATCCAAACACTCCCTGCTGCGTGTTTCTGTCAGCCATCAAACACTCCCTTCGCTTCATAAACCCGCAACAAAGGACTCACTATAACAGCCCCATTATAGATCTAAAATACAGCAAGGTGAACACCCCTTGGCTGTATATAGATCCGAGACAAACACCCCCTTTAATATGGTCAGTGGTGACAGCTTCTGTTGGTGGGGATGGTGGTCGTGATGCCACAGCTGTGGTGACGGTGGTTGGAGTGATGATGGCAGCAGGTGGCTGCGTGGTGATGGAGAGATGGGATGGTGGCTGTTAGCCACGAAAGTGATGCATGTGGCGACATATAGGAGGCTGTGATGGTGGCTAGCAGCAAGGGCTGCGATGGTGGTGATGTTGCATGTGGGGTCTTCACTAGTGGCGGCTGGGGATGGTGGCTGTGATGTTCACAGTGGCGGCGACCACCCACTGGTTGTGTAAGCCGACAGTTATTTGGATTGTTGTGAGTAAAACCGCAACAGTGGCCGTGGTGGTCATGAGGTGTGCACATGGCGGTGGAACTAGTGATGGCAGCGGGGTGGGGTGGTTGTGAGGTTATAGTTGGTGGCTAGAAGCCACGAAATATGGAGTACATGTGGCGGCAAGAGCATGGATGGTGATTATATGCATAGATCTATTCGATCTATATATTAAAAGTGGCGGCGGAAGATATTTCATGGTGGCTGAAAGTTGGCCGAAAAATGGCGGCTGGCACTTTAAGTGTGTGTGTGTGTTTAGGTTTAGGGTTTGTATGAAAATGAGGAAGAAACCCTAATGTCCCTATTTATACCGTTTCAAAAGTTATAAACTCTATTTACAAAGTTTATGATAGTTAAGGGCTTATGTTGCAATTATTCTGTAGGGGCCTAAAGCGTAATTTTCTTTATACGTTAGTTAATAAACGTTTCGGGGCTCGTTCGTGATTTATAGAAGTTGATTCGTCTTACGAAAACCGTGTCATTAATCTTAAAACGATCTCTCCGATAAAATGAAGTATTTACATGACTTATAAATACGAATAATGTGAGTGTTCATTTAAATGACGATTATTTGTCAAATATCGTTTTAATAAGAAAAGGTATCGTTTTAATAGAAGTACTTCTCGTTTACTCTCTTTGTACATTATTAAAATGAAATATTAAATAATTTAATAAATCATTTTATCAAGTATCCCCCGACAATAAATTATGTAATTTAATTACTCAATTGTCGGTACGAAGATTTTGCGACCTTTTTCTTGTTTTCAATTCCAATAACTTTTGTATTGCTTCAAAATAGGATTTGAAGTATACTACATTTTTATTTAATTAACGAAAAGTCTCGGGTTTTACACCATCCACATGTCGTCTTGAGTTTCGTCCTCGAAACTCGATTACCATTACTAGGTTGAGGAATGTTCTAGTATCATCGGGTAGACTTTTATTACATCTTTCTCATGGTAAAATCATGGATTTTACACTTTACTCCTAGAACAAAGATTACCCCTCCACAAAAGAAAGAAAATCTTGCTAAGGACGCCATCTGCCACGAATGTGGTGACACTGGTCATTGGAGAAGGAACTGTTCCAAATAAATCTTGTGTTTATGAAACTGGTTGTAGTAATCACATCTGTAATACTACTCAGGGACTAACGGGAAGTAGGAAGCTGAAGCCGGGAGCTTTAAGTCTTTATGTCGGCAATGGTCATCGTGCTGCTGTTGAAGCCATTGATGTTTTTCATTTGTGTCTCCCTATTGGATTAGTAGTTATTTTGAATAATCGTCATTATGAACATTCTATTTCTAGAGGGATTATTTCAGTTTTCCGTTTGTATGATGATGGTTTTGTTAACCGTTTTGAGAATGATTCAATAATATATGTTTCAAAAGATAATATGTTTTATTTCCGTGCAATTTCTGATGATTGAATTTATGAAATTGATATGTGTGATTCTAATACAAATGATAGTTTTATTTATGTTGTTAGTAACAAAAGAGTCAAGCTTAAATTAGACTCTACACTCTTATGCCATTGTCGCCTTGGCCACATAAGCAAAAAGCGCATTAAACATTTACAAATTGATGGACTGCTTAATTCAATTGATAAACAAATCGAATCATAACCACTTGATGTCTTTGAAAACTTGGTGATGAAAGCCATAGTAATCCTTTCCCACATACACTCGGGAATCTCGTGTTTTTGTAATAATTACGATGAGTTTTGATACTCGGCTTCATTTTAGCACACATCAAGTTCTTGATAACCCACGACAATCTAAGCCTTCATGTTTGGCTACCAATAAAGTTTCTTGCGGTCATGATATATTTTTTCAGATCCTGGGTGAATGCAATACTTGGCCTTATGTGACGCAAACACGATCAAATACCTTATTCTTTGAATAGTAGCAACAAAATTAGTTATCCGAGACATTTGGTCCCATTAGGACAAGTCTCAACTATCTTGTCTATTCTTTAGAGATTTTTAGCTTTCATGTTTTCTTTTTTAACTGCCTCTAACTAAGCATCAATAGTTTGAGAAGGAAGGTCAGTGTGAACCATCATAACTATAGCTTGAACTCGTAACGACTTAATTCTTTCCTTTCTTATCAAGGCTTCGACCACTACTTTCTCCTTTTCGATGAAACCACTGCAGCCAACTCCAATTCATGAGTCGTGAAGTTCTCTACACGAGTCTTAAGTTGGCAAGCTGGCTATGACCTTCTCCTTTTGCATCAACACTGCACTAACAGTTTTGATTGAAGCATCACAATAAACCGAAAATCCTTTAGTCCCTTCTGGCAGTGCTAAGATAGGCGTACTACAAAGTTTATGCTTTAATAGATGAAAGGATTCTTCTTTGTCCTCGATCAAATCATATTTGTTTTTCTGAGTCAGCTTCATCAAAGGTTTAGCTATTAAGGACCGGAACAGATTGGCCAAGATCGGATCAGACCGGACTGGACGGAGGACCAAAATGGTCCGGTCTGGTTCGGTCCTATTAGGCATAGTCGACGAATTTTTGATAAGATCTAACCATACTGTACTTGACTGAGGACCGAAAAAGTACAAAACCTCAGACCGAGGACTGGACCGAAATCGCTCGGTCTGGTTCGAGTCAATATGGTCCGGTCCGAGTCGATTTTGAATCTCGCATGCTCAACCCTAATTACGCAAGGCCTAGGAACTATCACACTTCTGTTGGCATCGTCGGTGCACCCAACTTTTGATAGCTTCAATCTTAGCACGGTTGACATGAGTACCTTTCTTATCAATCACATGACGTAAAAATTATTGCACAGTTTCAATCCAAAATTCACACATGTCATAGTGATGAAAGTCCCGGTAAGTCTTCAAAAACATCTCAGTGAAATCCCGAACGGTGTGCACATCCTCTGATCGTTTTTCTACCGACTTCTTTTGTGTTACGTGTGGCTAAAACGCATGCCATCCTCTTGACATGTACTTCCATTCCTTAACGCACGATATGATACATATATATAATCCTAATTTGCTTCAGTCGCCTTCAATTAATGCTGAGCGGCGGATCAGACCGGACCTGGCCGGACCGATGACCGAATCGGTCTAAAATCTCGGACCGAGATCGGATCGAAATGGTCCGGTCCGGTCCGAGTCGATCCGGTCTTGTCCTGTCTTCTGTCTGGTCCGGTCCCTTAGGTAAAATAATCGAATTTTTGGTCTGAATCGAACCGACCGGACCGAGGACCGAAATGGTCCAAAATCACGGACCGAGGACCGGACTAAATTTGCTTGGTTCGGTTTTTCGATCCGATCCGATGGTCCAAATGCTCACCCTTATCCTCAATTATTAACATCTCGTTATTCCAAGGAATACGGATAATCTTTTCCATGGACAAGGGATAGCAGGGGCAAAAAGGGGTTGTGCCCCCCCCCCCCCCAATGAATTTGACTTGTTAGTACTAATTCTTAGCTACATTCATGAAAGTTTGGCATTTTTGTATGTTAGTTTATACTTTGGCCTCTCCCAAATAAAAAGAAGTACTGCTATATACATATACAATAGTATGACAATAGTACGTTAAAAACAATTTTCTATTAAACTAGTTTTGACCCCCTCGATTATTAATTTGTTCAAGCTTCGTCCCCGATCTTGTCACCGCAAACTATAATTCCGTTATGTCTCCATACACTACTACGTGAAAATTTACTTGTAACGACATGTGTTAACACAAAAGATTGTCATTGGATCTAATTTTATATAGAAGTCTGGACAAAAAGTTAAAATCTATTTACTTTTTATGACAAATATGTGTTATGAATGTCAAATTTTTTTGGAGCAATTCAATATTTACCTAAAATGAAATATAAGATTTTATATTTCTTCAAACATACAACAAAATCATTTGTATATCATGTATTGTTCATTTATAAATTGGGAAAATATTACATTTTAAGTTTTATATTGAGTAAATATGGAATTATCCAAAAATTAATCGTTACACTTTTTATATGTCATTATAACTAGACTTGTACCTATTTCACTTTTAGTTATACTTTTCTAATGCATGAGAAACAACTAAAGTGACATTTTATGGTTGATACTTCTATACTTTGTGTGATATTTTTTTGACTTTTAATGACACTATTATGTGCGTCATTTAGTACAGTTTTCTTGTAGTGCATGAAAAATCTTGTCGACACTCTGTTAAGAATATATAAGTCCTACAACCTGGAGGACTAATGTGGACTTAAAGGGAAAGATGGAGGATCTGTTTTTACACTTCAATGACAAGTTTACAACTTGGAGGGCTAGAAGTGTACAAGTGCGAAAGTATTGGACTCGGCTGAAGACTTCGAGCTTATATACTCACATTTTCACACGTTTACTTTTTATCTTTCATTTTTCTTTGTTTCTGTTATTCGTTTCTAGAGAGAGAAACTTGTTTTGATCATTCTTGATCAATCTTGTGAGTTTGAGAGTTTTGTTCTTTGTTTCATTCTTGTATCCAGATATTGTAAATTGATCATTGATTAAGAGAGCCAAGGGGAGGTTGGCTGGATTCTCTATTATATGTTCTTGGTGATTTTAGTCATTGATTCATAAGTTTTTACATGGTATAAGAGCCAGGTTGCTCTAAATCGTGATTAAAATCATTTTTAAAAAAAATTAGGGTTTTTAAAAATTGGGGTTTTGATCTATTTGTGTAGATCTTGGTTTGTTATTGGTGAATCGTTGTTTAAATTGATCAATTTGAGTTTTTACAAAGTTTAATTGAGTTTTTTAAAATTAGGGTTTCAAAAAATATTTGGGGGTTTTTCATTAAAATTGTTTCTGATCTAATTGGTGAGTTGTGGGTTCATTATTTGGGTCTAATTGTTGTGTTTTGGTTGTTTAATTAGAAAACCCTAAATCCTGATATTAGGGTTTTCTAATCTTGGTAATTAATTGTGATTATTGTTATTTTCTTGTTGTTATTTACGTGCAGGTTGTTTTTCCGCTGCGTTGGTTATAGATCGTCTTGATCTATTTGGTAGGGTTATTGGTTTCTCTGGATTGTCTTGATCCAGAGTTCTTGCTTGGTTTGCTGCGAGTGCATTGTAACACCTTTCACACTTTTATTCTTTATATCTTGTTTTATTAGGTTTTTTGTTTGATTAGTGGGGATTAGGTGTCGATGGGATTAGCTTGTTTCTGGTGTTGACAGATTCGAGGTTTGTGATAGTTGTTTGTTACTTGTAGAGGAGATACAAGGAGGTTGTGGTTTTATTTTTTTTGTTGTTGTTTTTTAGACCACTTTCAAATCACTGCTCTTGACCTACCACCTTTTGAGTGGTTAGGAAGCATGATAACTATTTTTTAGCCTGTTGTATGTGTTCTTTGTATTTGTTTAGCTTCTTGATTGTTTTTCTATGTCTGGGTCTCGTCCTAGTTCACCAAAGGGTGATGGTCCACCCAAGGGGGGTGGAGTTAAGAATGATGATGGGGTTAAGTTTGATGTTTATGACCCTCTTTATTTGCACCCTCAAGATATTGGTTCTCAGTTGATTACCTTCAAACTTGAAGGAACTGAGAATTATAAAGTTTGGTCTGCTGCTGTTAAACTGGCATTACAAACTAGAAATAAACTTGGATTTATAATTGGTAAATGTGTTCAAGACACTAATGATGGTCCTGCTAGAGACCAATGGGAAAGATGTAATGCTGTTGTGCTTTCTTAGTTACTTGGGTGTGTTTCACCAGATATGTATAAGGGTCAAATTTTTTCTAAATTTGCTCAAGATGTTTGGGATGAATTAGAAGAAACATATGATAAACAAGATGGTTCTGTGATATATAATATCCATCATAAAATTTACACTCTTACTTAATCTGGTATGTCTTTATCTGAATTTTATCATGAGTGTAATTCTTTGTGGAGGAAATTTGATGCTCTAATTGATCTTCCTAATTGTACTTGTGATGTTTCGGAAGAACTTAAGGAACATGATCAGCTTCTCAGATTGATGCAGTTTCTTATGGGTCTTGATGATTGTTATAGTGTTGTGAGAAGTCAGATTCTCACATCTGATCCCATACCAGATGTGAGAACTGCTTTTGCAACATTGTCCAGAGATGAATCATATAGAAATGGGTCTAAAAATAATAAATTTGGACCATCTGCTTTTGTTGTTAAGTCTGGTGGAAATTCTAATAATTGAAACAGAGGTGGTAATAATTCTAATAATGGAAATACCAATAGAAATAACAGGACTAGGTCTAATGGTTATAGAAATGGTAATCTTGTTTGTAAACATTGTAACATGAATGGTCACACTATAGACAGATGTTTTGAGTTGATAGGTTATCCACCTAATTTTAAAAGAAATAATAATAACTCAACTCAAAATAATGTTCATAATGTGAGTGTTAATGATAATAAGTGTGATCAAAATAAGAGTACATCTCATACTTACTTCTGATCAATATCAAATACTTATGAGTTTACTGAGTGTTTCAGGAGAGAATTCTATGGGTTCTGCTACTATTGCAGGTACCTTTAAAGTGAATAATTGTGTTGTTAATTTTCTTGCTTGTAGATTTTTTAACTATAATTCAAATATAAGTACTTATAGTACTTATATTGGTTGGATTATAGATTCAGGAGCTAGTCAGCACATTACATATTCTGAAAAAGTTTTGTTTGATGTCATTGATGTTTCTTATCTTAATATAAGTGTTGCTCATCCTAATGGTACTTTGGAGAATGTGAAAAAATTTGGTTCTTTTGAAATTAATAATTTGATTATTAAGGATGTGTTGGTAGTTCCTGGATACAAAGTTAGCCTTTTATCTGTTCAAAGATTGTCTAAAGATAATAAAGTTAATGTTAGTTTTAATGAGAATTGTTGTATGATTCAGGACTTAACTCACAATGTCCTGATGGGGACTGGTAGTGAAAAAGATGGTTTATACTTTCTTGATGAAGGTAGGCCAATTTTTAGTAAAAATGTGAGGTGTTGTCAGATTAGTAGTTCTATTTGGCATAATAGACTTGGACACCCAGCAGATCAAGTGTTGGATGTTCTAAGAAAAGATAATCTTTCTGATATTAAACTTAAAGGATTTGAACCTTGTGATGTGTGTCATAAGGCTAAACAAACTAGAGAGTCTTTCTCTTTAAGTGAACATAAAACAAAAAAACTAGGTGATATTGTTCATCTTGATGTGTGGGGTCCATATAAAGTTACTAGTAGAGATGGATTTAGATTTTTTCTTATTGTGGTTGATGATTATACTAGGTCTGTTTGGGTATTTTTATTAAAGAGTAAAACTGAAGTCTTTTGTTGTATTGAAAATTTTGTTAAACTTCTTGACAATCAGTTTAATAAAAAGGTTAAAGTTTTCAGAAGTGATAATGGGACAGAATTTGTTAATCAAAGGTTTTCAGATTTTGTTAAAATAAATGGTATAGTTCATCAAACCACTTGTGCTTATACCCCTCAACAAAATGGTGTTGTTGAGAGGAAGCATAGACATTTGCTTAATACTGCTAGAGCCCTCATGTTTCAGGGGGGGCATACCATTAATCATGTGGCCTGAGTGTGTGCTAACTGCTACTTATTTGATTAACAGGTTACGTACTGCTGTTTTGTCTGGTAAAAGTCCTTATGAAATGGTTTATGAGTCTAAACGTAGTATACTCCATTTGAAAGTGTTTGGCTGTTTGTGTTTTTCTAATGTGGTAAATGTGTCTGATAAGTTTGAGTCAAGGTCTGAAAAATGTGTTTTTGTTGGTTATGCTTTTGATAAGAAGGGTTATAAATTGTTTAGTTTGGAAAATAAAAGATTTTTGTTTTCAAGAGATGTGAAGTTTTATGAAACAGTCTTTACATTTAAAAATGATATGATTAGTAAAGATTTTGTTTTTTGTGATAATGGTGTTGATTATCTAAATTTTTTTAACATAAACAGTCAAGTACCTAGTGAATCCTATGATGAAAATGGGGATAGTATAGGTAAAAAGCATGGGCTTATACCTGAAACCAATGTAGAACCTAATGACAGCACCATAGAGTCTAGTAAAAGTAGAAAAGATGTTCATACTACTGATACAGATGTTGTTTCTGAGGTAGATAGATCATCAGATACTAATACAGATTCTAGTAGGAAGGACATTAGGGATGAGTATGCAACAAAAAATATTTCTGAGGGTATACCAAACATTGGTAGTGATGATGAGAATTCCTCTGAGGATGAAGGTATTGAGTCTTTTGGAAATGTGTCTAATTGGTCACCAGAACCAGCAGCAGATAATACTGTTAGGAGAACTAGTAGAAAAGTTGCTTTTCCTGCTTCTAAGTATAAAGATTTTGTACTTAATAAAGATGTTAAGTATAGTATAAACAAAGTTGTTAGCTATGATAATTTGAGTGTTGATAATTTTGTGTTCACTACTAATCTTAATAGAATTCATGAGCCTAATACATATTCTGAAGCTATTAAAGATAGTAGATGGAATGAGGCTATGAATCAAGAAATGGAAGCTTTAAACAGAAATAATACCTGGATTATTACTGATCTTCCTGAGGGAAGAAAGGCTATTTCATGTAAATGGATTTGGAAAGTTAAATACAAATCTAGTGGTGATATAGAAAGATTTAAAGCTAGGCTTGTTACCAAAGGGTTTAACCAAATGGAAGGGATTGATTATGATGAAACTTTTTCACCTGTGGTTAAAATTGTTACTGTGAGATGTGTTTTGAGTTTAGCTGTTAGTAATAATTGGCCATTATTTCAGTTAGATGTCAATAATGCTTTTTATATGTGAACTTGATGAAGAAGTTTATATGAAAATTCCTGAAGGTTATAGAGATGAAAACAGTAATAAAGTTTGCAAATTGATTAAGTCTCTTTATGGGTTAAAGCAAGCACCAAGAAAATGGAATGAGAAACTTGTTTCTGTTCTTATTGAGAATGGTTTTGTTCAAAGTCCAAATGATTTTTCTCTCTTCATTAAGAACAGTAATGGGGTTTTCTTGGTCTTACTGGTATATGTGGATGATATTGTTATTACTGGAAATAACCTTGATGAAGTTAACAAATTTAAGGAATTTTTAAGTACTAAGTTTCTTATTAAAGATCTTGGGAAACTTAAATATTTTTTGGGTATTGAGGTTATTGACATTGATAATGGTATTTGTTTAACCCAGAGAAAATATTGCACAGAGTTGTTGTCTGAGTTTGGTATGTTAGGATGCAAGCCATGCAGTGCTCCTATTGAAGTTAATCCAGATAGTAAAAAATTGAATAAAAGGTTTGGAGATGATAAAAAACTTACTAAGATTACTTCATATCAAAAACTTGTGGGAAAATTAATTTACTTGACTATGACAAGACCAGATATAGCTTATGTTGTTCATTGTTTTAGTCAAGTTATGCATAGTCCTATGACATCTCATTTAAGACTTGCTTTCAGAGTTCTTAGATACTTAAAAGGTGAACCTGGTTTAGGTATCACTTTTAAGCAAGGTGATTGTAGCAAGCTGAATGTGTTTGTTGACTCAGATTGGGCTAAGTGTAAGATAACCAGGAGGTCTTTAACTGGTTATTGTGTGTTTCTGGGTGGTAATTTAGTTTCTTGGAAGAGTAAGAAACAAAGTGTGGTTTCTAGATCTTCCACAGAAGCTGAATATAGGGCTATGTGTAATGTGTGTTGTGAAGTCATGTGGATTCACAAAGTGTTAACAGATATGAATGTGGAAGTGACTTTACCTGTTGAAATGAATTGTGATAATAATTCTGCTATTCAAATATCTATGAATCCAGTGCTTCATGAGAGAAGCAAGCATTTTGAAATTGATCTCTATTTCTTAAGAGAAAAAATTTCTGCAGGATATATTAAACCTATTAAGGTCAAATCTGAAAACAATACTGCAGATGTTTTTACCAAAGGTTTGCTTATATCTGATCATAAAAAGTTTTGTAGTATGCTGGGTTTGTACAATGCTTTTGCAGGTTAAGGACTTAAAGGGGAGTGTTAAGAATATATAAGTCCTACAACCTGGAGGACTAATGTGGACTTAAAGGGAAAGATGGAGGATCTGTTTTTACACTGCAATGACAAGTTTACAACTTGGAGGGCTAGAAGTGTACAAGTGCGAAAGTGTTGGACTCAGCTGAAGACTTCGAGCTTATATACTCACATTATCACACGTTTACTTTTTATCTTTCATTTTTCTTTGTTTCTGTTATTCGTTTCTAGAGAGAGAAACTTGTTTTGATCATTCTTGATCAATCTTGTGAGTTTGAGAGTTTTGTTCTTTGTTTCATTCTTGTATCCAGATATTGTAAATTGATCATTGATAAAGAGAGCCAAGGGGAGGTTGGCTGGGTTATATGTTCTTGGTGATTTTAGTCATTGATTCATAAGTTTTTACACACTCTCGTATCGGTCTTAATCATGCTAAATTGAAAAGTATCGAGCATAACATGCTATATTATATCTGTTATAATAGGAAGTAATTCTTTCCTTCGCGCGCTAGACACTTTGAATGTGTCTATTCCCATTGTTCCTCCTATAACCCACAGTTTGTTTAGACCAATATAGCATCTACCTGCACCTGTAACCATCATGCAGTTGCTTTAGGGATAAAGGGCATGCTCTTTATGTTCATATTATTGTTTGAATGCTGAGAAGGCTACGACCGAATTGTGGCCACCTATACCAAATGAATTTGATATGGCTGCATACACAAAAAGTTTAAGTAAGTTGTAGCAAATTATAGGTACCGAACGGAGGAGAAATAAAAAAAACTCACCAACATTGACTTCATGTTGCTGCTTTTGATTTGCAACAATGTTGAATTCTACACAAGGTTCTGGGTCCTATATTTGCACTAGAAAACGTGAGTTTAAAAAGCATGATCAATGAGGAAGTAGAGAATAACACGAATGTATGAATCACATACAATTTGATTGATGGTCGGATGCAACCATCCTGTCTCAATCGCTTTTATTGTAGCAATGGCTTCTAGAGAACCAGCTGCACCTATACAATGCCCTATCATAGACTGAAACGTAAACAAATTAGGAAGAAAATAGCGATGTTGCGAGGTCGATCATGGAGATAATGTGGATCGATTGTATGTAATCATGATGGATTCACCTTGGTGGCGTTCATTTTGATCCCTTCAATTTTCTTGAATATCTTCTTGAGAGCATTTACCTCAGCCAAATCCCCAATCTGTGTAGAAGTCGCATGCGCATTGATGTAATTTACCTTAAAACAAGATTTAAGAGTAAAAGACGATGTAACGAATTGTTGCAAATAATCAAGATAAAACACCAAATAAATGCTAGAAAAAGGAAGTACTTCCTCTACTGATACACCAGCATCCACAAGGCTGCTTTGGATGCAAGACGATAGGTGAAGCCCATCAGATCGGGGATTAGCTATATGATACGCATCAGTATTTATAGCACCACCCAAGTATTCAGCTAGTATTGGTGCATCTCTTTTCATTGCATGTTCTAAACTCTCCATCACCTGCAGAAAGAAACAAAAAACAATGTCGTCACATTTAAGTGGGATATAAGGTCAATTACAAAAATCTATATCCAATAAAAGTAAAATATTTGTGACAAAAGGTTTACCAAAACACCAGCACCTTCACCCATAACAAAGCCATCCCTATTTTTGTCCCATGGCCTGCAGGCAGTATGAGGATCCTCGTTTCTTCGAGACAAAGCTCTACAAGCAGCAAAACCTGCCATTCCAACGGGAATAACGCAGGAATCAACTCCACCAGCAATCATCAAATCAACCTTTCCATCACGGATATGATTTGCAGCAGCACAAAAGCAAAAATTGGATGTTGCACAAGCAGCGGAAATGGTGTAATTTGGACCAGAAAAGCCAAGATCGATAGCAAGTAAGGCAGAGGCCATACTTGTTATTGTAAATGGTACTCCAAATGGTGAAACTTTATGATAGCCTCTCTTAATCATAGTCTCCACAAAATCTGTAAATATTGCACCACCTCCAAATACCGAGCCAACAAGCACACCAGCTCGATCCTTGTCAATCTGCACATTTTGTCGAAAATGGAGAAAGTAATGTTGTAATATTTCACCCTTATAGATATCAATTATGCTTAACGGATTAGCTTATTAGTGCATTATTTTGTACGTAAAGTTGATTCATACGTTGGCGTATCTTAAAAATAATTCAGCGTCATAATTAACAGATATAACTAGTTGAATAAATTAACAAACCTTGGAGCATTGGTTGGCATCAAGAGCAGCATCTTCAAGAGATTTTTTCCCTGCAACAATGCAATACCGTTGGCAATCATCAAGTCTCAGGTCAGTTTTGCTATCAATATAACCGTTTGATGTAAACCCGTGAATTTGACCCGCAAATCGAGTAGTTAGCTCTTAAGCATTAAATCGATCAATGAAACTGATTCCACTCTCTCCAGCTAAGAGTCTATCATAATATATATCTACGTCATTTCCAAACACAGAGACGAGGCCCATACCAGTAATAACTACTCTTTTTTTTGCATCTTTCTCCCGTTTTGGGGCGGTGGCAGTGCTGTGAGAAGCATATATTTTCAGGTGGCGTGTTGTGATGTTGCGTGATCGTGAGGTGGCAATTAAGGGTAATGAAATATTGCCGAGTGATTTGATTGGAGATACGGACAACTGGAGATGAGCTTGAGCTTCCATTATTACGAAACTAAGAAACTGATAGAATGACCACTACCAAGTCACAGAAACGATCATATGCATATATATGTGTATAGGGAAATCGGAGGAACATGAACGGAGACTTGTTCATGTTCATTTATTTAAATTTAACCGGTCAAATAAATGAATACGGACACTTAAGGGGACAAATTTTCTTGTTCATGTTCGTTTATAACATAAGTTTTTTTTTGAATAAAGGGGAATAAGACCACGGTAAAATATTAAGAACATAAGTTGCTCATGTTCTTTTGTTTATGTTGGCTTATTAACAAACTAAACGAACCTTAAACGATCGAAAATAAACGAACAAAGAAAAAAAACCATAAAATTTGTCAAAATATACTTAACATCAAGTTATAAAAATATTATTTTGTTTAAATATATCAGTTTTAAAAGTATAAATATAAAAGATATGATATACGAGTATAAATAAATAATGAACATAAGCGAACGTTAACGAACACGAACATAAATAAACGGACGTGACTTTGTTCATTTCGTTCATTTAATTAAACGAACATAAAATTTAGTTCATGTTCGTTCATTTAATAAATCGACGAACATAAAAACGTTCGGTTCGTTTATAGCCCTATATGTGTACCTATACTGATACGATTAGGTGATCTTGACATATATATGGGTTGACCTCATCAATTGTTATACTATATTACTTTTTAGCATATTTTAATTTTAAAAAGAGTGATTTGTCACTATTGTCATTAAGTAATATATGTACGAGTAGTATTTTCCTATAAATGCTAAAATTTTATGGGTCAAAATTGGATGTTGGCGTGAGGGGCCTTAATTAAACGTATTTAGATGGCCTTAAATAGGCCAGGAACTTGCACAGTGTGGCCAGAGGTACGATGGTCTCCACTAAGCAATCAACATGGGTTATATTTGTAATATAAAAGTGTGTTATATCTATTTTAACTAATAAACCAAAATAATTTACAAACTTCTTAAGCTTGCAAAATTAAAAACCCTTCCTTAATTAACCCACATGTACAACCCATTTAAGCTTGATCATTAAAATTGCAATTAAAACATTTCCTAATTTAAACTATTTTTTTATAACGAGTTGGCTGTATCCCAAAATTTTAAGCCCACACAACGTTTTCTCATAATCGGATGGGCTATAGCCCAACTTTTTAAACCCACACAATTTCAAATACATGACTATGTTTTAAAAAAAAACGTATTTTTGTTATCTTTTACATAAATATATTCTTAATTAAATAATTAAAACTATTTATAAAGGTAAAAAAATACAAAATTTTTTTTTTTAAAAAAACATTTTTTAAAAAACCATTTAAAAATAAAATAAAAATAAATGACATTGTATAAAAATCGTTTCCATAATTAAGTTACAAAAATAAACTGATTAAAAAACAATTATAAAAAAATAAATAACGAAATGACATTTTTTACAAAATTATAAGCACTTCCTAAAATAAGTTAAATCTATAATGTTCTAAAACTAAATCATTAAAACCGTATTAAAAGAATTACCATATTATCAAAGGCCTTTTGGTCTAGCGGTATGTGAGTGGCCCTCTAACCTAAAGGTTGTGGGTTCAATCAAAATACATATTCCATATTTCTATGGCAAAAACGCTTTAATATTTGGGTTAATTCCATATTTCCCCAATTAAAACTCTCTAATGTCAAAGTTGTCCAATCAAAATACATAATGCCATATATACCCAAATAAAACACAAAATTTGTCATATTTACCCATTTTAATAATTTAATTATTATCAAATTAAAAGAAATCCTAATATTAATCACTTTGAATTGCATAGACTATATTGCCCTTCTTCATTAGACGCATATACACACTATGATCTCTAAAGATTATAATTGAAAACTGTTAATTATTTACACGTATTATCAAAAGTGAAATAGGTAAATTATCATGCTTCATTAAAATTATAACAAGCTTCGACTTGTAAACTATTATTTCCTACCTGATGTCATGATCAAAATACTTTTATCTTGAGTTTTTCTTCAATTTGCTTGTACAAGGATATATTCAACTTATATTCAATGTACCATTGTCAATTAAAAGAGACAAATATCAGGAGTAGATTGAATAAATCAACTTTAAATTCTAAAGTTATTCTTATTTTTTGGAACCTCTAGTAGAACATTTTTTTGAGTAGATTAATAGATAAATAACACATGTATGAAATCATTGCATAATATTGTAATTGAATACTCAACATTACAAGAAAAAATTAGTTGTCATACTTATCGAGAGAGAAACATGATTCAAGTACAAGAGAAAGAGGAAGATACACTCCTAATTTAACTTTTCAATTTCGTCATTTTTTTTTATCATTATTCATCATTTTAACTGTGCATAATATAAATCATATGGATTGTGGATCTGCAATGGTGTTTTTACAGAGGGTACAATGGGTATTGAATCATATTAATTGATGTAAAATTGATTTAATAATAAAATGGACAAATATGGCAAATTTTGTTTTTAAATTGGGTATATATGGTATTATGTGTTTTGGTTGGACATATATGACATTAAAGGGTTTAATTTGGGGATATATGGAATTACCCCTTAATATTTCGTTAAATGACCTCATATTTAGGAAACCCATATTAAAAAAACAAGAATTATGCATTTCCGTGTTATCAATTTAATTTACAATGATACCTATTTTAATTAGAAATATTAATCGCCATAAAATATTTGTGAAACAAAAAAATCAAATCGTAAATAAACCTTTTATAAAAGTAAAAAACACTAAAAATATATTTAGGAAATTAAAACTTTTTATAAACGTAAATAAACACTAAAAAAATTATTTAGGAAATGTTTTATAAATAAATAAATTGTTAGTGTATAATAATTTTACTACAAAAACACAAAAAAATATAAAAAAAGTGCGTTTTATAAACGTACAAAAATATACATTTTACAAACTTTCTAACATTTTTTATCATTTTATTATAACTATAAAAACGTTATTATACACAAATTTTAAAAAGTAACAATTTGTAATTTTAAACGTTAAAAAGTTACAAATAAATTTAATAATAAATAAAATAATGTAAACATTTATTATATAAAAGACAAACTAAAGTTATTTAAAAAAAAGAAAAAAATTGTTATTCTTTTACAAAAATATAATTTTTTTAATGTGTTTTATATCAAATTAAACAAAAAAAAAACTATTTTTGTATAAAAGAAGAATGAAAGTTATTTAAAAAAGGGTTTTGCTAACAGCAGCCCTATGGGTTTTTCTTAAGGCTGCCATTTGTATAAAATTACATTAAATGAACTGATTATTTCCATATTTATATGTATTTAAATATTATTATTATGGAATGTGTAGTTAAACATGGAATGATTTATCATAATTAAATGTTGAATTATCAATTAAGTTATTTAAACATGGAAGGTTTTATATTAATTAAATGTTTAATTTTAATTATGGTAATCTTAAGAAAAACCCATAGGGCTGCTGTTAGCAAAACTAACTTTAACCAAATTGGAGTAAGATTTAAACTGGCTAAAAAAATGCTAACAAATTTATTTTAAGAAAGCCAATAACTAAATTAAAACCTATCATTAAAAAGATGTTTAATGCTTTTCTTGAATTTTGAAAAAATAAAACGTGTTATTCTTTATGTTATTTTTGTAAAGTCATTAATATTTTTTTATAACATACTGATCATAAACACGCTCCGCTCCAAAATATAAAAACCCTTCAACAAGTTTCATTCATCAACTTTCTCTACACCTCCGGATTAATATCCATTTTCTCTAAAAACGCATATAGAAAGAATGAAATCAAAATCATTCGATTTCGTTAATGATTTTTGTTTGACTGTACTTATTTTTGTTTGCATTTGTTGCTTGAATATGCTTATGTTTATGTTTTTTTGTCTTGCAGAATTTAGGTCAGTCTAAACATCTAATCCAATAGAATCAAAAGGTTAGTCTTGGTTTGATATATTTATTAACTTTTTATAGTGCTTTAGTAGAATAAGGATGCCTTTTGGTTTTAAACCTGACATCAAAATATAATCTTATGATTATACTGAACACCAACTCTGTTTGATTAAATGTCCGAGTGGAAATAAGTTGTATGTGTTGAGCTTTTGCTTCACCTATTGTAATTCTTTTGTAGGTCTGAACACCGTTCTCTCATTGATGATGTGGTTGATTGTGCTCTTAAGACTGGCGGAGGTTACATATGGGCAAGCAAAAAATATCACGGAGATGTTCAAAGTGATATGTTAGCACAAGGTACGTGTTTAAAAGTTTTGGAAAACATATTTTATTAACTTTTGTAATTTTTTTTAAAAAGATGAATATTCATTGGCGTGAATCTCATACGACCAATGACATTAGTAGTGGTAAATGTAATTTTTTAAAAATGAATATATTATGTCGTATATTTTGAGGATCAAAATGTTGTTTGCTGTTTACATATTCAATTGTATATTTGTATATGATACACACACTTTGATATTGTTTCTATTTTTACAGGGAAGTTGATAGTGAACCTTTAAATTCCTGATACGGGTAGTGATGTCTAAAGAAAATAGTGAATGAGTGGGTGGTGTCACCATATACTTTGATTGCAGTCTGATCAAATGAGAAGCTACTGATTGTGTTGATGGAAGTTATTATGAAGTTAAGAATAGAAATATATTACTTTTGGATAACTATTGGATCATAACTAGATCCGATGGCATCAAATGATATAACAAATTGTAATGCTCACGAATGTACAATTCGCTAAAAGTTTTCTTTTCCAAAAAGCTTTACGTATTAGTTTTGAATATGGTTATTTTGTCGAGGTTATGGTTTCACATCATATTTCAGTGAAAGTTAGGTCAGATAAAAAAGCTTTATTTAATGTATAAGTGAAATATTTCCCAAATGTTCGCTTAGTTGTAATATTTTGAAAATATTAAGATTGAGGTATGGTATGAAACTATGAATAAGTATCATTGTTTGTGCAATTTTTTTTTTTGCAACTTGCAAGTCCTTTCATTTTATCAGTTTGCTCCTAAACTTTAGTATAAAAATAGTCAGGTGCTAAATAAGTTTAAAGCGAGGCATGAACAGACTCAAATGAACTACCTAACTTCTATCATATATTATACGATTTCATGAAATGCCGATATGTGACAGTGAAAGCTTGAAATACGAGTGATCAAGTATATGTATTTCATATATTAACATGATTAGCGTTTACATATGTCATTTATTTACTTTTTAGAATTATAAACTTTTTAGAATTATAAACTAATTTTAATATTAAAGGATATAATATAATGGGAATTAAAAGTTAAAACAGACTAAAGAAATTAAAACCGACAAAACTGCTACAAAAAAAATTACATTCTCTATGAACAAGGTTCAAATGCTTTTTCTAATATTTAGTTATTTATAAATACATCTAAACTATTGTTCAAAATTTCTTTTTATTTACTTTTTCATTCAACTATTAGGTGTTCATTGAATAAACATCGGTCGTTGACTTTATTTGCCCTCATATACGTCAAAGTTGAAAACCAATATGTATAGAAAAATATTATAAAATTAATCTTTTATTGCATTGTTCATGTTTTTGTCATCTATTGCCAAATCCCATATATGATATTTTAATATTAACATATGTTTGTTATACAAAAATCACTCAATAAATTATTCCCGACGTCAGATGGGTCTTTAAGCTTTCCCACTAAAGATGATCCGAAAGGAAAGTTATCGTACCGAGGTATAGAATCACTCCCTCCGACAAGCGTTTGTCGCTAAAGATCATCCAAAAATAGTTCCCTATTTCAGTTTCATTTGCAACGACCAATAATAAAATCCATGGACAATCCCTTTCAAAAGTGAGTTTGTACCGCCCACGTCCTGTTTTCACTCACGGTATATGTAGCGGTTTCAAGAGTGAAAAGCAAGAAATGATTGAAGGTTGTTGTTTGTGATTCAGATGAGAACATATCTAAAATGACTACATATACGGTTTACAAAAAAGTGTTACACGGTTTGTGAACAAGTTTATGATGGTATGTAATATATTTTTTGGAAAATGTTTTTTCAATTATTTTGTAATTAAGTGTATTATTGTTCAAACTTTCTTTTTAATTACTTTTAGGTGTTCTTGGATGGGCGTTGGTTGTTCACTTTATTGGGACTTACATACGTCAAATAGTTCATGTTCTTTATATTATATTGTTTTCATCTATTAACACAACATGTTTAATTTCTTTTAATATTAAAATTTGTTTATTATTTCTTTTAAAAATCACTCATTAAGCTAAACCCGACGTTAGACGGGTCTTTAAGCTAGTACTTATATATATAGTAGTTATTGGCCTCTGGTGTATTTGTAGAGAGAAGTTGTGCTTTTAATACTATTAACACACATGCTATGAAACGGTTACATTTTCATAATAGACATTTATGAATCGATGCACACTTTTTTTTAACGGTTTTCGGTGCAACGGAGTTTTATCGTGTCACCTTATACATCAAGGTACGACGTTTTGAGTTTGAAACTTCTCCAAGAAGAATAATCACTCCCACCTTAAGTATCCACTTTCCATAAAGAGCTTCAAGGCATTAATTGAGATTCGAACTCGACATCCGTTCAAGAAAAATCCCTCATATGCGTACTTTAAAAGCCTTTTTTAGGTAAAAAAACTCACTCCGGTAAAATAAGAAGAACTAGGACCCGAGATTCCTATAGCGAAAAATCGTACGATGATGGAGTTGCTCAAAGCACCCACCGAGAGTTATGGAGAAAGGTTCGTGATTCCCAATATCTTAGCGGATAATTTCGAGATCAAATCAAGAATGTTATTTTTAATTCAAGCGACAAAGTTTAATGGTTATTAGAAGGATAATCCTCATGATAATATTTGGAATTTTTCTCGTCTTTCGACTTGTATGCTCTAAAACTTGACCTGTGACTAGTGGGTAGTCACCCAGATCGTCCTAAACTGACAGTTGATTTTATTTCATGTATCATTGCTTTTATGTTAAGTTTTGACTAGTATGAATTGAACCTTAGTCGTTCATACTTAGTCACATGTTTTTGTTAAAATTTTGACTAATGTGGATTGAACCATAGTCGTTCACACTTAGTCACATGTGTTCTTTCAAAATTAGACTGGTATGGGTTGAACCATAGTCGTCCATACTCAGTCACATGTCATTCTTTCAAATTTCGTGGGCTGAACCATAGTCATCTACACCAGCGATTTTCAGATTTTATTGTAAATACCGTCAGACTTCTTTCATGTTCTCTCATTAATATCTCATGTTTATAACCAATTAATTATTTACTTTCCTTTGAAACTGTCAGATGGTTAACACACGCACAGACGCGGAACTCGCTGCAGCTGTCGATGCAGTATTGCAGGTTATGCTTCCCCAAATCCGCAATCAGATTCGGGCAGAATATCAAGCTTTACCAAATCATGCAAATCCTCCTCCTCTTCCACCAGTCACACTCCACACATGGCTGGAACGCTTCAACAAGGAGAAGCCTCGATCATTCGAGAAGGCAGATGTCCCTTCAGATGCTGAGAACTGGATATCGTATATAGAAAAGATCTTTGACGCTATGGGTTGCGATGGGATCTACAAGGCCAGGTTAGCAGTCTACAAGTTTGAGGGCGATGCCTTAGCATGGTGGAAGGCTTACAAGCAATCCAATGAAGGAGAGGCATGGCTTGCCACATTGACATGGGCGTAGTTCAAGGAGTTGTTCTACAATCAGTTCTTCCCTAGAGCTGAACAAGAACGACTGAAGAGGGATTATCATGTTATTCGTCAGAGGGTAGGTGAGACTAGCACATAATTTATGCAGCGTTTCCTCGGGCTAGCTGGTTTTCTGGGTGAAGCTGCAGGCGCAACAGAGGATCGAGTAAAGCATTTCTGTTGGGCTCTTCGCACTTTGATTACTGATCGTCTATTGTGTGCTACATTCACCAATGTGGCACAAGTTGCTGACGCGGCACGCAGTTTGGAGATTCTTCAGGAGAGGGATAAGTATGAGGAGTCAGATTGATCAGAGAAGAGGTATATTTCAGTCAACAAGTGTTACGATCTCATTCATATCAGTACTTTCAATTATATATCATGCTCTATTCGATTTTATCTTTCAGGTAGAAGGGTGGAGACCGGTCCCAACCGGCCACTCAGTAGAACAACTACAGGAACCACGGTCAGACTAACGACCATAATGGGTCCGACAAGCGTGGCGGTAGTGATAACAACTGTAACAATTCCAACCACTCCAACAACAACATGTCCCTTAAATTAAACTCTTCCATGTTAAGCTTCTATATGACATAAATTCTAACATCTCAACATTATAACAGGAACTCCGGTAACGGGCATGGCCAGGACAAGAAGGGTTAGCAGCCTAACCGTTCAGCTCAATCTGGTATTATAACCTAAAACTTTCAGTGTAGTAATGTTTATGTGTTAATAATCATGTCTCATGCATATATTCTGAATCAGGCTCTCAGCTAGCGAGGGTACCCACTGCAAGGTATACCCATCCCATCTGCACCAGTTGTGGACGAAGAAATCCTGGACCATGTCATCGTGCTACAGGTGTCTGCTTCAAGTGTCGGTAAGCAGGTCATCTCATGAAGGACTACAAGAAAGGAGAAACTGTTGTTACATCAGGACATGCCCCTAAGAAACCAGTATCATATGTCCGTGTGTTCACCACTACTACTGACAAGGCCAACAAGTGTTCAAGTACCATTAATGGCATATTATTTATGTTTGGACATGTTGTCTGCATTTTGTTTAATACGGGGGCGACCCATTCAGTAATATCCACTATATTTTCTGCACGTATTAATAAGACACCTACACTACTTGATAACGTGTTAAATATATCCACGTCTATAAGAGACTCTGTCTGCATTACCCATGTGTATAGAGATCTTACCTTAGAATTTGATGACAAGATTCATCCTATCGACGCACTTCCTTTGGACATGTGCGAATTTGATATGATTATAGGCATGGACTGGTTAGCAAAACACCACACCATGATTGATTGCCATACATATCGAGTCATATTCGACGATGTTCAAGCCCCAAAATACATTCATAACGGTTTTATAACAGGAAAGTCTGTACAAATCATTTCTGCCTTAGAAGCACGTGCCTTACTAGCTCATGGCTGCGAAGGTTTCTTAGCTACTATTCATGACACTACTGCTGAAGCTCCATCTATTCATGATCAGCCGATTGTTTCAGAATTCTCAGATGTATTTCCAGAAGAACACCCGGGTATACCACCTATCTGTGAAGTGAAGTTTGGCATTGAGCTCATTCTAGGAGCTGAACCTATCTCCAAGGCTCCTTATTGCATGGCTTGAGCTCAAGGAGTTGAAAGATCAGCTACAAGAATTACTAGAACGAGGTTTTACCCGCCTGAGTGTATCACCATGGGGTGCACCGGTTCTATTCGTTAAGAAGAAGGACAACAACATGCGAGTGTGCATTGACTACCGTGAGCTGAACAAGATCACGATCCGAAACCGTTATCCGTTACCACGTATCGATGATTTGTTTGACCAACTGCAAGGTGCCAAGCATTTTTCTAAGATTGATCTACGATCAGGCTACAATCAGATGCGAGTAAAGGAGCATGATATTTCCAAGACTGTTTTTCGCACACGTTATGGTCATTATGAGTTCGTAGTTATGCCTTTCAGGCTCATAACTCTCCAACGGTATTCATGGATTTGATGAACCAAGTTTTCCATGAGTTCTTGGACAAATTCTTCATTGTATTTATCGATGACATTATGATCTTCTCAAAATCCAAGGAAGAATACGAGGATCATCTTCGCACGGTTCTGTAGATTCTTCGCCATAAGCAACTTTATGCAAAATTTTCCAAGTGTGAATTCTAGTTAAGTACGGTGGCATTTCTGGGCCACATTGCTTCAACAGAATGGATTACCATGGATCCTGCGAAGGTTGAGGCTATCACAAAATGGCCAAGACCGACGTCTGTAACAGAGGTTCGTAGTTTTCTAGGATTAGCTGGCTATTACCGCAAGTTTTTGGAAAATTTCTCACGGTTAGCCTTGCCGTTGACTAAGCTGATTCGTAAGGGATAGAAATTCTTCTGGAATGATGAGCGTGAGAAGACCTTTGAAGAACTTAAGCATTGTTTGGTTTCTGTACCTATTCTTACTCTCCCATCTGGCACATGTGGATTTTGGATTTATAGCGATGCTTCGGGAAAAGGACTTGGCTGTGTACTCATGCAACATGGGAAGGTGATTTGCTATGAATCACGACAGCTTAAGCCTTTCGAGGAAAATTATCCCACTCATGATCTGGAATTAGCAGCAGTTGTATTCGCACTTAAGATCTGGAGGCATTATCTTTATGGTGAGTCATGTGGCATCTTCACTGATCATAAGAGCCTCAAATACATCTTCAGTCAGCAAGATCTAAACAGGAGACAGAGACAGTGGTTGGAATTACTGAAGGATTATGACACCAACAATCAGTACCATTCTGATAAAGCTTGTAAAACCCGCATGCTTTTACCATGAATAGTACCCTTAAGATCGTACGTACTAGATTTAAACTTTCCTAATATAGCATGATTACGATTACGTGTTAGGATTTTACGTATTACGTACATGTTAGAACACGATAAGTATTTACTACGCACGAGCACGTAATAATTATTTGACAATAATTAATCACGAACATGCGATCATGAA
The DNA here is from genome assembly GCA_025667525.1 of Glebionis coronaria. Taxonomy (NCBI): domain Eukaryota; kingdom Viridiplantae; phylum Streptophyta; class Magnoliopsida; order Asterales; family Asteraceae; genus Glebionis; species Glebionis coronaria. The sequence continues at coordinate 113,822,209 of CM046876.1, read as the reverse complement.
ATCATGAACGTAATTAAAACACGAACTATTATTAATTACATATATATATTTATTACGAGCGTAATTAAATATATTAGGTCACGGTAATTATTTTACGAGAACAAACACGTAAAACACGAACACGAGAACACACTTATTAATTAGACACGGAAAAATGATCCGGTTACCCCTTATGGGCCCCATTACCACGAAATTAGGGAGGGGGAATGGGCTTAGCCCATCAATTTTTCACAAAAAGGGTTAAATAATTTTTCACTACTTATTTTTCATTCACAGAAGATTTTAGAAAAAACCCTAAAACCCTCCTTCCCTTCTTCTATTGTGCCGCCACCCTAAGAACACCACAAGGAGGTGGTTGTTGATCTTGGATCTTGGATTATTAGTTGGTGATCATGTTTGTTCTTCGTCCTCTTGATCCACGAATTCGGTAAAACCTTTTCAAACCTTTTCTTTTGATTTAATCTTTTTATAAATTATGAACATGTAATGTTTTTACAAAAACATAATAATTAAGCATAGATCTAACATGTTTTGGTGTTAAGTAAAATCAAAAGGTTGTTTTTAAGGTGTGTTTGTTTGGCCGCAGGCTGCAACCGAACCCGAATGGGTTTCGGCTTGCCAAGCCGACCACCACCAAGACCATATGGTATTGGTTGGTGCGTGTGGGTCCCACGACAGCTAGGAAACACGGGGTACCCCGAGTTGGTTCGGGGTACGGCGTCGATTTCATGTCCGGTTCATGCTTTTTAGTCTAGATCCGGTTCATGTTGTATGTTAGTTTTTTTATGTTATGAACTTATGTTAAAATTAAATTAATAAAATGATGAGATTAATTTAATAACATGACTTAGGTTATTTAATTATTAATGATCATTAAATTATTTTAACCTAAGTATTTATATATTTAAGACTTATAATTGATTAATTATTTTAAAAACCATGGATATAATTAATTAATTAACATGACTTAGGTTATATTATTAATATATAATAATACATATTTTAACCTAAGTATTTAACTTATTTAATTAAAAACATTATACTTTAATTAAATATTTTAACCTATAGTTTAATTTAATTACATGAAATAATTATTAAACTATACACTATATATTATGACTTAGAAAATAATCATGAAAACACTTAGGCTTATATACTTAGCTTATTTAACCAGCTATTTTTAGAAACTTATTTATTTCAGGCAGCTAATCTATTTTTGGAAACTTATTTAATTAAGGCAGCTAATCTATTTTCAGAAACTTAATTAAATAAGGCAGCTAATCTATTTATGGAAACCAGCTATTTTTAGAAACTTATTTATTTCAGGCAGCTAATCTATTTATGGAAACTTATTTAATTAAGGCATCTAATCTATTTATGGAAACTTATTTAATTAAGGCAGCTAATCTATTTATGGAAACTTTCTATTTTTAGAAACTTATCTATTTTAAGCAGTAAATCTATTTTTGGAAACTTTCTATTTTTGGAAACTTTCTATTTTTGGAAATTTTCTATTTTTGGAAACTTTCTATTTTTGGTAACTTTCTATTTTTGGAAACTTTCTATTTTTGGAAACATTCTATTTTTGGAAACTTTCTATTTTAGGAAACCTGCTATTTTTGGAAAGTTACTTATTATTACACAGTAAGTATAATAACACATGAAATATCAGAAATACTTAATCAGATTAAACAGAATATAAGATTTAACACAGTTTAATGCTTTAAAATAGTAAAACATGGTAAGAACACATAAAATAAGCTAAGACATGACATAAAACCAACTATGTATTTAGTAAGCAGATACTTATTCATGTACGTATTTATGTAGCACTAGTGATTCGGAAGTAGGATTCCTCGCAGTTCGTCTTTCTCGTTCACTGGACATAAGGTACGGATTCCCGTCCTTTCAGTATGGCCATTCTTTCCTTATTAGGATTCCCCGTATGCAGCCAACTGTTTTCCCGTAGTATAAGTTATGAGTTTGATTGCTTATGTTTAATTAATATTACCTATAGCCATATACATGCATGACCAGTTTCACCTAGTTATGGAGGTACCATAACCATAACATTAGAGGCACTGATGTTATGACTTCACCACGGCGGAGTGATTGCTCGTGGTGTCCCTTCAGCTTTAGGCCATTTATATTATATTTATCATGTGGGGCGTATGGGTGCATCCTAGTTACATGTTTTATTCAGGATTACATGGTGAATGTGGTGTGTGCCTTGCATCCTTCACAAGGAGTTGATCCCTCCTACCCAAAAACCAGTATATTAAATTAGAGGCAGCCCCTCTAATTTGCATGATGAGGTCACCCTTCCAAGTATTCATGCACGGTGGATTTTCATGACCTATATTGGCTAATGGTAAAATACGTTAAATAGTTTTCATAAGATAAACATAAGGCTTTTCAAACTATAAAACCAGTTTTATGAACATGTTCCAGGTTTTCTAGGACTTATACAATTCCGCTGCTATTAAGTCTCTATTATGTTTTAGTCACTTATAGTATGTCTATATCCTTGCACTGAGCATTTTGCTCAGCCGTTACTTTCCTTTCCATGTCCCAAAACGGCAGGTACCCTAGGAAAGACTCGATCATTTGGAGGACGTGCATAGGATGGAAGCTGCTAGAGACTTCTTCTCCTTTTTGCCTTCATATACTTATGTTTGTTTAGTCTTTCGTTCATTTCTTTTGCTTTATTATGTTTTGGGCTTATGTTTGGGAACCGATGTTTGATTCCGGATTTCCCTATGGTCATGTAATGTTTTATACATTTATCCTTGTATGCTTTGATGACACGCCATAATTACGCGTGACATTCCATTATCGAAATGGGGTGTTACAATTATGGTATCAGAGCCAAGGCTTCGACCTGTAGGCTCTAAAACTTGACCTGTGACTAGTGGGTAGTCACCAGTAGCTTCCTAAGCCAACGTCTGTTATTCTACGTATTGATGTTTTCAGCGCATTGTTGTTTTAACCATGATGTTTTCAGCACCTTGAGGTTTTAACCTTGATGTTTTCATCGATATTGTTTTGCTAATATGGATGGACAACCGTCATTCATATTTATTTATGTGTCATTGTTTCATGCATAATGTTCCTCGTGAACAGTGGCTATGTGGACTGAACCCCAATAGTTCATAATTAGTCACATAAATTTTTTTTCTGATAAGTTTTGACATATGAGTTTCATTTATTTATGTTTCATGTATCATTGTTGCAGGGATTATGACTAAGTAATGGTTGGTACAAGACTGGCCCTATTTAGTCGCATGTGCTTTTATCGAAACTTTTAACTTTGGGACCGACCCATAGGCGTCCCCTCGCCATGTCTTTTGTTTTGGAACCGACCCATAGGCTTTCCCTCGCACATATAAAGGTTTTATAAACTACATTACGCATTCATGCACTGTTTTTCATGCATAAAATTTTTCTCATGATTTAAATTGGCATAAATTTTTTCATGTCCCCTCATAAGTTATTATGTTTTTATGTCAAGTATGTTTTCATACTGTCATGGTTAACTTCAGTTTCATGTTAATTATGTTATACACTTCTTCGTGATAGATGGTTTCATGTTTCCTCATGATAATTCCGTCTTCATGTTGATTATGTTTTACGCCTCTTATGTTATTTACGCTGTCCTGCAAGACATTGTTAGATTTCATTGAATCCTGCTCTCATGATAGTCATGGTTGGTCTTCATTGATCATGCTGTCAGGCAAATCATCGTTAAATTTTGTGTAACCACACTTTAACGTTTCCGTTACAACCAGAATGATGTCTATGCTAATACTGCCAGGTTATCATGATGGTTTTCCTAACCGTTTAACCGGTATACTTTCCTTAAATCATGACAAATGATCGACCCCATACCGATCATTTCATGTGCATTCAACGTGTACTCCATGTACCATGTTCCAGGTGTATTACACGTACCTAAATCCATGTGTATTTCACTTGCAATACTGCACGAGTATTCGTTAGTCGATTCTTAATCATCTCAGGCATTTGTCCACTTGCTAATACTCTACAAATTGCTGATGCCGCTCATAACTTGGAAATGTTACGAAAGGTTGATGCTGCTGATGTTCGGAGACGCTACGAGATACGGATGCTGTTCACAACCTGGAGATCCTACAAGACGAAGACAAAGGTGTCGGAGCAAAGCAATTGGACGAGAAGATGCTTCACCATCAGACGATTCCCATCAATCATTGTCCCTAATTCTTAGTTACATGTCACACGTCATTCGGCTGTCATTTCAGCCATATGAGTGCAAACCGGTACCAGTCGGTCACTCAGCTGAATAGTTACATGAATCACGGTCATGAGAATGACCATCATGAAACTGACAGACACGACGATAGTAACCACTACTATGACAGCAACTATCCTAGAAATCGCAACCAAAACTCTGGCCACGGACGTGATCAGAAATACAAGGATTAGTAGTCCAACCGATCCGCCAATTCTGGCATAATAACCTTATATTGTGGTTATGTTTGTTTCACAACTCGAGACACATGTCAAGACATCAGTCAAGACACATGTCTCACGTATACTCCTGAAGACACATGTCAAGACATCAGTCAAGACACATGTCTCACGTATACTTTCTGAAGACACATGTCAAGACACCAGTCAAGACATATGTCATACTTATAGTTCCAAGAAACGAGTCAAGACACATGACTCACGTCCAACTATAGAACATTTCTAAGAAATTCAGGGTACCCTCCAAGGGTATATCCATTTTGTTGTGCCAAGTATTAAGCAGGCCACAAGAAATTTAATACCATTACTGGCGCATCAGTGAGAACTATCACGTTGCCGATGTCACTTTCATTCTTGTAACCATAAATCATTGATTCATGACCATGAAGGACGCCTTTCGTATTCCCATGTATACGAGGGTTTTCCTTCAGATTAATGATGAGATCCAAATTGCTAACGCATTTCCTCGGACAGACACAAGATGAATTCTATCCTAATTATGGACTATGAACAGCACATCATGCTACGATTCATATTTATGTACAGTAAGGTTCAGGCTCCTGAATACATTCAGCTTGATTTTCCATCAGGAAAATCTGTACAATTATTTATGCTTACAAGCATGTGCGTTGTTAGCCATGGTCGCTAAAATTTTCTAGCTGTCAGTAAGACACGACTACTTAAGTCCTTTTACGCATAGGCAGTTGATTATTCCAAAATCTTACCGTACATTCCAGAAGAACCTTCAAGGAGAAGAATGGTACCATGAGATTATGTGTCGACTACCGTCGGCTTAAACAAATCACCATTCATGACCGTTATTCTCCTCCACGTACTGACAACATGTCCAATCGACCTTATAGTGTTATTCACTTTTCCAAGATCGAACTCATGATCATGCTGCCAACAGTGACGAGGGAAAGAGTAGGACATGTCCATGACTGCTATTCGTTCACGACTCGGTCATGCTAGATTTATGATTTCGGAATTTGTCTCATCAATGCTCCAACGACATTATAAGAATGAATTTCCATGAACTCATAGCAAATTTATCAGTGTTTTCATTGAGGATAACTTGATTTCCTTTAAGCCTAGAGAAGAACAGGAAGACCATATCTACACGATGTTGCAAATTCTATGACAAGAGAAATTTTACCCTGGAAAAATTTTCCAATATCAATTATGTTGATTACAGTGACACGCTGGATCACATGGAATTGCATGGTTAATCTTACCATGACTCAACTTATGCGTAAAAGAGAGAACCCTACACTACATTAAGTGTTCTAAGAAATCCTACGCTAGGAGAAGTCTAGATTAAGAGATTCAGAATTTCGCGACCTTCTATGTATCAAGTTTCTATGAAGCAGGATACAGCTACGTCCATATCTATGTACCTGACATACCAACAGGTTAAGATAGGACACCAACAAACTGGGATGTTTTATCATCTGAACTTGTGAACTAAAATGGGACAAGATCTCCACGGATTTTGGTTACCAGATTAATGCAAACTCAGAAGAAGCATGATGCTATATGAGTTATTACAAACAGTTTGATCAAGTCTGCAGAATCCTTACATCCGCAAGGATTTCAGAACCAACAGATTGATCGGACAGGTTCCAGCCAAGGCTCATCCGATCACTTGGAAGTTTCTCAGTTATCGGGTCAGACAAATATTCGTAATTATGCCCTTATTTACTTCACGTCCTTGTCCTAATTTCACGACTTGTTTTCGCGCTCGCGTTCATGACACTATTCACGTTCATGATCGTATTTTGGCTTACGACTTTACGTTCATTTTCTTCTCATTCTAGGAAGTTTGCAAGAACTTGAGAGACCGGACCCATGTTTAGTATAACTCCCTATCCTCAGATAGACGTTTCTCGTCATATTCTATGTCTCACCCGGTAGCGTTTGGCGTTACCGCCATTATATTCTATGTTCACGATATGTTTCACATGTCATGTTCATTCCACGTTCCTCATATCATGATCAAGATATGTTACCACGTATCATGGATCATGATATGTTTACTCATACTACACTCGCCATATCTCCACGTAGCACGTTCAAAAATTTTCACGTATCACGTTCAAAATTTTTCACGTACTACGTTTGTTTATGTCTCGCGCATCGTTTCTAGTTAACAGTTAAGTCAGATTGTCTTTCATCGTAACGTTTCAGTTACCCTTGCACGTTAACTCTTATTTTTCCTCGATCGAATTTATGGGATCTACCTTACGTTGATAACCAAGAACTTCTTCGTATTCCAAGTCAAGGTCAGGAGGACCAAGACTTATCATTCGTGTCAAGATTTTATAAAGGAACCGTTCCAAGAGGGAAGCCACTTGGAAACGGACAAGTTCATCCGGACTTCTTATCCGTTTTCTCTTATCAATTAGATATGTCCTTTAGCCACGTCACGTTCCATGTCCTTTTTAGACATGTCACGTTCCGCGTTCTTTCTGCCAGGTCACCTGCATGTTAATTTATCTTACATACCCTCTCAGTTTGATTCGGGTATGTTTCTCTTTCAGTTACGTTATCTATAATTCGGGGACGAATTATTCTTTTTTGGGGGGAAGAGTTCTAAAACCCGCATGCTTTTACCATGAATAGTACCCTTAAGATCGTACGTACTAGATTTAAACTTTCCTAATATAGCATGATTACGATTACGTGTTAGGATTTTACGAATTACGTACGTGTTAGAACACGATAAGTATTTACTACGCACGAGCACGTAATAATTATTTGACAATAATTAATCACGAACATGCGATCATGAAATCATGAACGTAATTAAAACACGAACTATTATTAATTACGTATATATATTTATTACGAGCGTAATTAAATATATTAGGTCACGGTAATTATTTAACGAGAACAAACACGTAAAACACGAACACGAGAACACACTTATTAATTAGACACGGAAAAATGATCGGGTTACCCCTTGTGGGCCCCATTACCACGAAATTAGGGAGGGGGATGGGCTTAGCCCATCAATTTTTCACAAAAAGGGTTAAATAATTTTTCACTACTCATTTTTCATTCACAGAAGATTTTAGAAAAAACCCTAAAACCCTCCTTCCCTTCTTCTATTGTGCCGCCACCCTAAGACCACCACAAGGAGGTGGTTGTTGATCTTGGATCTTGGATTATTAGTTGGTGATCGTGTTTGTTCTTCGTCCTCTTGATCCACGAATTCGGTAAAACCTTTTTAAACCTTTTCTTTTGATTTAATCTTTTTATAAATTATGAACATGTAATGTTTTTACAAAAACATAATAATTAAGCATAGATCTAACATGTTTTGGTGTTAAATAAAATCAAAGGTTGTTTTTAAGGGGTGCTTGTTTGGCCGCAGGCTGCAACCAAACCCGAATGGGTTTCGGCTTGCCAAGCCGACCACCACCAAGACCATATGGTCTTGGTTGGTGCGTGTGGGTCCCACGGCAACTAGGAAACACGGGGTACCCCGAGTTGGTTCGGGGTACGGTGTCGATTTCATGTCCTGTTCATGCTTTTTAGTCTAGATCTGGTTCATGTTGTATGTTAGTTTTTTTATGTTATGAACTTATGTTAAAATTAAATTAATAAAATGATGAGATTAATTTAATAACATGACTTAGGTTATTTAATTATTAATGATCATGAAATTATTTTAACCTAAGTATTTATATATTTAAGACTTATAATTAATTAATTATTTTAAAACCATGGATATAATTAATTAATTAACATGACTTAGGTTATATTATTAATATATAATAATACACATTTTAACCTAAGTATTTAACTTATTTAATTAAAAACATGTTATACTTTAATTAAATATTTTAACCTATAGTTTAATTTAATTACATGAAATAATTATTAAACTATACACTATATATTATGACTTAGAAAATAATCATGAAAACACTTAGGCTTATATACTTAGCTTATTTAACCAGCTATTTTTAGAAACTTATTTATTTCAGGCAGCTAATCTATTTATGGAAACTTATTTAATTAAGGCAGCTAATCTATTTTTAGAAACTTAATCAAATAAGGCAGCTACTATTTATGGAAACCAGCTATTTTTAGAAACTTATTTATTTCAGGTAGCTAATCTATTTATGGAAACTTATTTAATTAAGGCAGCTAATCTATTTATGGAAACTTTCTATTTTTAGAAACTTATCTATTTTAAGCAGTAAATCTATTTTTGGAAACTTTCTATTTTTGGAAACTTTCTATTTTTAGAAACTTTCTATTTTTTGAAACTTTCTATTTTTGGTAACTTTCTATTTTTGGAAACTTTCTATTTTTGGAAACTTTCTATTTTAGGAAACCTGCTATTTTTGGAAAGTTACTTATTATTACACAGTAAGTATAATAACACATGAAATATCAGAAATACTTAATCAGATTAAACAGAATATAAGATTTAACACAGTTTAAGGCTTTAAAACAGTAAAACATGGTAAGAACACATAAAATAAGTTAAGGCATGACATAAAACCAGCTATGTATTTAGTAAGCAGATACTTATTCATGTACGTATTTATGTAGCACTAGTGATTCGGAAGTAGGATTCCTCGAAGTTCGTCTTTCTCGTTCACTGGACATAAGGTACGGATTCCCGTCCTTTCAGTATGGACATTCTTTCCTTATTAGGATTCCCTGTATGCAGCCAACTGTTTTCCCGTAGTATAAGTTATGAGTTTGCTTATGTTTAATTAAGATTACCTATAGCCATATACATGCATGACCAGTTTCACCTAGTTATGGAGGTACCATAACCATAACATTAGAGGCACTGATGTTATGACTTCACCACGGCGGAGTGATTGCTCGTGGCGTCCCTTCAGCTTTTGGCCATTTATATTATATTTATCATGTGGGGCATATGGGTGCATCCTAGTTACATGTTTTATTCAGGATTACATGGTAAATGTGGTGTGTGCCTTGCATCCTTCACAAGGAGCTGATCCCTCCTACCCAAAAACCAGTATATTAAATTAGAGGCAGCCCCTCTAATTTGCATGATGAGGTCATCCCTCCAAGTATTCATGCACGGTGGATTTTCATAACCTATATTGGCTAATGGTAAAATACGTTAAACAGTTTTCATAAAATAAACATAAGGCTTTTCAAACTATAAAACCAGTTTTATGAACATGTTCCAGGTTTTCCAGGACTTATACAATTCCGCTGCTATTAAGTCTCTGTTATGTTTTAGTCACTTATACTATGTCTATATCCGTGCACTAAGCGTTTTGCTCAGCCGTTACTTTCCTTTCCATGTCCCAAAACGGCAGGTACCCTAGGAAAGACTCGAGCATTTGGAGGACGTGCATAGGATGGAAGCTGCTAGAGACTTCTTCTCCTTTTTGCCTTCATATACTTATGCTTGTTTAGTCTTTCATTCATTTCTTTTGCTTTATTATGTTTTGGGCTTATGTTTGGGAACCGATGTTTGATTCCGGATGTCCCTATGGTCATGTAATGTTTTATACATTTATCCGTGTATGCTTTGATGACACGCCATAATTACACGTAACATTCCATTATCGAAATGGTGTGTTACAAAGCTAATGTGGTGGCTGATGCTTTAAGCAGGAAATCAGGCATAATTGGTCGCATTAAGGTGGAAGAAGAAATTATTCGTGATCTTGAGCGTTCAGACATTAGTCTTTTTGTACGTGGACAACATGGTTACTGGGCTAATCAAAGAGTTGAGCCAGACTTATTTTCTCGGATCAAGGCAGTTCAGAAGGATGACAGTGAGATATGGGCGATTATTCAGAATATCGATCAGCAGACAAAATTCCGTATAGATGACGATGGCATTGTATGGCAGGGTACCAAGTTATGTGTTCCAGAAGATCTTACACTCCAAGAAGCCTTACTGACTGAGACCCACAACTCTCCATTCTCCATTCATCTAGGTTCTACAAAAATGTATCATGATCTCAAACAACATTTTTGGTGGAGCGGCATGAAACAAGATGTGGATACATTCGTTTCTAAATATCTGACCTGCCAGTAGGTTAAGATAGAACATCAGCGAGCTAGTGGTTTACTACTGTAAAAACCCGTATGCTTTTACCATGAACAGTACACTTATAATCTTACGTACAAGATTAAAACTTTCCTTTTATAACATGAATGCGTTTCACGGATATAAATTACAAGAACTACGTACGTGTTATTACACGATAAGTATTAAGTACGTACTAATGCACGATAATTATTATCAATAATAATTATAATCATAAACATGAACGTAAGAATCACGAACATATAATTATGTATTTACGTATATTATTATTACGATTACGTACAAGTGTTTATAATAACACGAATATTTAATAATAACGTAACGTAAATACGAGCACACGAACACGTAAATAATTAGAACACGAAAAGCTACTGGTTTCCCTTGGTGGGCCCTACAAGCCGCGGCAACAAGAGAAAAGGGGGCCCAACCCATGTTTAATTTTACTAAGGTAACAATTATGGAAAATACTTTCATTCATAAAAGAATTTTAAGAAATCTCAAAACCCTAATCTTTCTCCTTCCTCTCTCTTGGCCGGCGGCTACATCACCAAAGGTGGATGATTGGTGGATTTTGTTCAATAAATCATAAGAACGTGTTCGTGTATTCATCCTCCATTTATTCCACGTGTTTTGGTAATCTGAAAACCTTTCTTTTTAATTATTTTTATGTTTTATGTACATATGATCATGGGGATTTAAAAAAGGAGTAATTAACACATTAAAATCATGGTGGGTAATTTATTAAGGGTGTTTTCGGGTTTGCTTGTCTCGACCACCACACAAACCGAGAGTCCTATGACTCTCGGTGTCTATTGGTTCGCACCACCACACGAGACATATGTCTCGGTGTGGCTTAGGTTCGGTCGGCAACAGGTACAAGGCAACCCGACATGCGTCGGGGGTGTCCTTGTGGTTTTGGGAGTTCTCGACAGCCACATCCCCACCACCGGCTTAAGCCGGTGGCTATTTTAGGCAAGCAGGGGGAACCACGCGCATGCAGCAGGGGCCACCGACGCACTATCGGTGGGAACCCTTGTGGTGTCAGCGGTTGGCCGAGAAGGACAAAGACCACCGGCATCAGCCAGTGGCAGTTTGCCGAGAGCAGGGGTAACCGGCTTAGGCCGGTTTGCCACTGTGTTCGGGTGGGTTTGGTTCGGCCGGTTCACAGGTTCATGGGCCGGTTCACGATATGTTTAAATAAAATAATACATGGGTTCGGTTTATATTTGTACAAGTTTAATAGTTTTACAAGTATATTTATTTTACAAGTTAATTAAATTAATTTAACCTGGCATATTATTAATTTAATTAAAACATGGACTTAGGTTTATTATTAATATTTAAAATACATGAATTTAACCTAAGTATTTATTTATGTAATTTAGACTATAATAATTAATTAATTATTAAAACATGACATATAATTAATTAATTATCGCGACTTAGGTTATATTAATATAAAAATTAATACATGTTTAACCTAAGTATTTTATACACTTTAATTTAATTAAATCATGATTATATTTAATTAAATCGTATAAACATATAGTTTATTTAATTAACATGTTATAATTAATAAACTATACTATTAATCACATGACTTAGTATATTTAATCAGTAAAACTTAAGCTTATCTTATTAGCTTATTAATCCATCTTATTTCTAATTATGGAAACTTTCTATTTCAGGAAACTTACTATTTTTTGAAACATCTATTTTAAGAAACTTATCTATTTTAAGCAGTTAATCAATTTTTGGAAACTTTCTATTTTTGGAAACTTTCTATTTTAGGAAACCTACTATTTTTAGAAAGTTACCTATTATTACACAATAAGTATAATAATACAAGAATATCAAGTTAATACTTAATCAGAACACTTAAAACACATGATAAATACAATATAACATCAAAATCAGTAAAACAAGACTAAAACATATAAAACAAGTCAAGACATACTATAATCAGTTACGTACACAGTAAACATAATACTTATACATGTACCCTTTTATGTCGCATTAGTGGGATCGGAGTAGGACTTCCTTTCGTTCTTCTTTTTCGTTCACGGGACACAAGGTACGGATTCTCCGTCCTTCAGTATGGACATTCTTTCCTTATTAGGATTCCTCGTATGCAGCCAACTGTTTTCCCAGTATATGTTTTATATGTTTTGATTTGCTTATGTTTAATTTAAATGCCTAAGCCATATACATGCATGACCAGTACCACCTAGTTATGGAGGTACCATAACCATAACACTGGAGGCACCAGTGTTATGACTTCACCACGACGGAGTGATAGCTCGTGGCGTCCCTTTCAGCTTTTGGCCATATTATTATATTATCACGTGGGGCGTATGGGTGCATCCTAGGTTACATGTTTTAACAGATTATTCAGGTGAATGTGGTGTGTGCCTTGCATCCTTCACTAGGAGTTGATCCCTCCTACCCAAACTTATATTAATTAGAGGCAACCCCTCTAATTGCATGATGAGGTCACCCTCCAAGTATTCATGCATGTTGATATTTCATGACCTATATTGGCTTAATGGTTAACATGTTAAACAGTTTTTATAAGATAAACATAAGGCTTTTCAAACTATAAAACCAGTTTTACTAAGTTATACCAGGTTTTCCAGGACTTAATCAATTTCGCTGCTATATGTTGTATATGCTTATGTTATTCATTCTATGCTTGTATATCCGTGCACTGAGTGTTATGCTCAAACGTTTTCCTTTCATGTTCCCGAACGGCAGGTACTCAAGGGCGCTCGTAGACTTTAAGTGTACGTGTATATGGATGGGAAGCTATCTAGCCTTCTCTACTTTATGTATTTCATCATACATTTTGCTACTTATTTCCTTGGACATGGTTTAGTCCTTTACCTTTACAGTACTTATGTTTATGTGTGATGAGCTTATACTTTGGGGTAACGATATTTGTTTCCGGTATTTCCTTTATGGTCATGTAATGTTTAAGACATTTTGTCTTGTATGCTTTGATGACACGCCATAATCACGCTGACATTCCATTTACCAAAATGGGGGTGTTACAACTACAACCATTAGAAATTCCCGAATGGAAGTGGGACAATATCTCCATGGATTTTGTCACCGGACTACCACAGACTCAGAGGAAACATGATGCCATATGTTCGTTGTCGATCGTTTGACCAAGTCTGCACATTTCCTTCCATTCTACAAGGATTACCCAGTTAGCCGAGGGCAGAAATATTCCAGCAGGAGATCATGCGACTACACCGTACTCCATCAGATATCATATCAGATAAAGATCTACGATTTACATCTCATTTCTGAAGAGGTTTGTAGAAAGCTTGGGGCACCAGACTCAGGCTTCGCACAACTTTCCATCGTCAGATCGACGGTCAGTCAGGCGTACTATTCAAACTCTGGAAGACATGTTACGCACTTGTGCTTTAGAGTGGACGGGAATTTGGGATGACTACATCTGTTTGGTTGAGTTTGCTTACAACAATAGTTGCACTCAAGTATCAAGTGTGTACCTTTCGAGATGCTATATGGAAGGAAGTGTCGTGCTCCAATCTGCTGGGATCAGGTTGGTGAACGAATCATTGAGGGTCCAGAAATGATTGAGGTGACCAATGAGAAAGTCGCCATTGCCAAGGAGAAACTTCAGGAAGCTCGTGCTCGTCAGAAGAGTTATGTTGACAAACATCACAGATCATTAGAGTTCCAGCCTGGTGATCATGTTTTCTTAAAGGTATCACCAGCACGTGGAGTCAAGTATTTTGGTATTAAGGGCAAGCTCAGTCCTCGTTTTATCGGACCGTTCGAGATCCTCGAATGTGTCGATAAGGTATCGTATCATTTGGCGTTACCTCCTCAGCTATCTCATGTTCACAGTGTGTTCCACGTCTCTTTAGTCATAGGTTACAGTTATCATCATCTGCACATTGTCACATATCCACTCGACCAGGTTCGTGAGGATGTATCTAATGTTGAGGAATCCGAGGCAGTTCTAGATCGTCAGGATCGGGTCATGAGGAGAAAGACTATCCTATTTGTCAAGATCCTTTGGAGGGACCATTCCGAGAGGGAAGCCCCTTGGGAAATGGAGGAGTCTATCCGGACTTCTTACCCTTATTTTCTTCTATGATTCGGGTATGTCCTTTTCAGCTTATCATATCTCTAATTCGAGGACGAATTATTCTTTTAGAGGGGAAGAGTTGGAAAACCCGCATAAAATACATGAGTACATTTGTAAAACCCGCATATAATACCCTGAACAATACAATACATAAAAACACGACTAAACTAAAACTTTACATTTATAATATACGACACGTGTCACAAACATTAAATTACAAGAATTAGTATGTTATTAATGCACGATAAACATTTACTTATAATATTTAATTCACGACATGTAAATACGAACATTCACGATAAATAATTAAGTCATGAAAAATTAATGGTTTTGTGTTTTGGACTCCCTTGGCCGCGACATAAAAGAGAAGAGGGAGAGAGCTTGGCCCAACCCATTAACTATCCAGGTTGTAAAACAATTATTATGCGAGGAGATTAATACATAATATCTTTTAAAGAAAATCAAATCAAAACCCTAGCAACCCTAAGGAGGCTGTCAGTTTTAACAAGCACAAAGGAGAAGGATTTCGGGTTATGATCTAAGGGAATTACGTGTTTTTGTTCATGTTTCAATTATATAATCATCCACGCATTCGGTATTTAGCCAGACCTTAATCTTTTCCCTTTTGTAATTAATTATGATCACATGTGTATGAATCTTTAAAAACACCAAATAAAACATGTTAGTGGGAGGGATTAATCAAGATTTGTGGTTTGTTTGGTTTTTGTTTTGGTTCCGCAACACCAAACCGAGAGTCAGCCAACTCTCGGTGGCTTATTTTACCCACCAACCAAAACCCCAAGGGGTTCGGTGGTCTTTTTGTTCGTTCAGCATCAAACCAAGACCCCCACAAGGGGAATCTCGGTCGAACAGTGGGAGCCGAGACCCTACAAGGGTCTCGGTGGATTTAGGTAGAAAACAGTGGGAACCAGCTATAGGCCGGTGGGTAGTTTGGCTCGACGAGGGGAGCACCGGCTAGGCCGATGTGAACCGTAGCCTAGCATTGCAACCGACGGCTAGGCCAAGGCCACAGCCACCGACCACCACCACCAGCTACCGGCTGAGTGGTGGTGTTAGGTTTCGCGGCTCGGGATATAATTTTATTTAGCCATTTATTTTATAAATAAATTAATTATATTAATTTACAAGCACTATTAATTAATTAATTAATTCATAAATTAGGTTATATTATTAAAATTAATAATACATGTTATAACCTAAGTATTTATATAGACTTAATTAATTTAAACCATGACTTAATTTAATTAGATTCTATAAGGTAAAGTTTTATTAAATTAACCATGACATTTATTAATTAATAAACCATGCATTATCATTATTAATTAATAATCACTTTAGCCTAAGTATTTAATTTAATAGACTTTACTAATAAATCATTATGACTTATAACGTATGATTAATAAACACGAGCTTATATTTTAGAATTATTAATCCAACTTATTTCTATTTATAGAAACTTTTATTTCAGGAAACTTACTATTTTTGGAAACTTTCTATTTTTAGAAACATACTATTTTTGGAAACTTTCTATTTTTGGAAACTTTCTATTTTGGGAAACTTTCTATTTTTAAAAATTTTCTATTTTTGAAAACCTGCTACTTTTAGAAAGTTGCTACTTTTAGAAAGTTACTTATTATGACACTACAAGTATAGTAATAAAAGAATACATGAAATACATAATCAAAATACATGTAAAACATGAATAAATACAAGATAACATTTAAAAACAGTAAAACATGACAAGAACATATAAAATAAGCTAAGAACACAGAACGAGTAACACACTTAGTAATCAGACAACTCATATACGTCCCTTATTTATGTAGTATTCGCGAAGTCGGAGTAGATCGTTCAACTTTTCTTCTAGCTTCACTATTGGACATAAGGTACGGATATTCTGTCCTTCAATATGGACATTCCTTCGTATGTTTGATTAGGATTCCCCGTTTGCATCCATCTGTTTTCCCCAATTATTTTGTATGTTTGTTTACGTTTTATTTTAAATGCGTGAGCTATATATACATGCATGCCAGTTCATCTAGTTATGGAGGTACCATAACCATAACACTAGAGGCACTAGTGTTATGACTTCTCCACGATGGAGTGATTGCTCGTGGCGTCCCTTTCAGATTGGCCATTTATTTATATTATCATGTGGAGCGTATGGGTGCTTCCTAGTTACATGTTTTCGGTCAGGATTTTCATGGTGAATGTGGTGCTTGCATCCTTCACAAGGAGTTGATCCCTCATACCCAGACAAGTATAATTAGAGGCAACCCATTTAATTGCATGATAAGGTCACCCCTCTAAGTATTCATACATGTTGATACATCATGACCTATATGAGCTCTTAGCTAAATTAAAAATACTATTTTTCATAATATAATCATAAACTTTTCAAACTATAAAACCAGTTTTATTAACATGTTCCAGGTTTTCCAAGACTTATACATTTCCGCTGCTAATCAGTCTTTATTATGTTATGTCATTCATACTATGTTATATCCGTTTACTAGGCGTTTTGCTCAGCTGTTTCCTTTCCATGTTCCCAACGGCGGGTACTCAGGGACGTACTTAGGATCTTGAGAATATGTGCATTCTGATGGAAGTTATCCAGTCTCCTTTACCTTATGCATTTCCATATATTATTTCTTTTAGACATTGTTTAGTCCTTTCCTTTCAGTACTTATATTTCATGTGTGTGAGCTTATGTTGGACTACCGATGTTTGATTCCGGTATTTGTCTTTATGGTCATTTTATGTTTTAGGACATTTGCCTTGCATACTTTGATGACACCCCATAATTATCCTGTGATATTCTATTTATCAAAATGGGGTGTTATAATTATGGTATCAGAGCCAAGGTTTCAACCTGTAGGCTCTAAAAACTTGACCTGTGACTAGTGGGTAGTCACAGTGTCTTCCTAAACTAACAGTTTGTTTTCATGCATTTGTTTCATGTATCATTGTTGCAGGCATTTTGACTAAGTAATGGTTGGTACAGGACTGGCCATATTTAGTCGCATGTGCTATTATTCAAATTATTTTGTTTTGGTGAACCGACCCATAGGCGTTCACCCTCGTCAAGTCAATTTTGTATTAGTGAACCTACCCATAGGCGTTCACTCTTGTCATGTCAATTTTGTTTTGGTGAACCGACCCATAGGCGTTCTCCCAAACTCATGTCATTCTCGTTGGCTATGCCTTCATAAACTGTTTCATGCATCATTTTCTTATGTTCTAATCAGATTAATCATTTCATTTTGTTTTGTTTTAAAACTGTCAGATGGTTAACACACGTGAGCAAGATCTATAGGCATCTATTCAAGCTGCTTTGCAAGCTTTACTTCCCCAACTCAGAAATGAGAATCGTCCTGTGGCGCAAGCCAATCACAATCAGCACCGGAATCAGAACAACCATCCTCCTCCTCCACCATCTACTCTTATCACTAGGCTAGAAAGGTTTAACAAACAGCGACCTAGATCTTTTGAGCAGACTGACAGTCCATGTGAGGCTGAGAGCTGGATTGCACACATTTAGAATATTTTTGATGTCGTGGGGTGTGATGTTGTCTTTATGGCGAGGCTTTCTTGTTATAAATATTAGGGAGATGTGCTGGCATGGTGGAAAGCACTCAAGCAATCGAATGGAGGTGATGACTGAGTTGCTGGCTTCACTTGGGCATAATTTAAGGAGTTGGTTCTAGATTAGTTTTTCCAAAAGCAGAGGAGGATCGAATCAAGAGGGAGTATCATGGCATTCAACAGAGAGGTGGAGAGAATAGTACGGAATTTATGCAGAGATTCCTTAGACTTGCTAGTTTCCTTGGCGCAACAGCCGGGACAGCGGAAGAGCAGGCATATCACTTTCACTGGGCACTTCGTACTTTTGTCGTTAACAACCTGGTGTGTGCTACATTTTACTAATGTGGCGCAGGTGGCAGATGCAGCTTGCAAGTTAGAGATGTTGCAAGAGAGAGACGAGTTTGGTGAAGCAGACAAATCTGAGAAGATCTATATCTCAGTCATCAAACGTTAATCATTTCATTCAATTCATTACCTTCCATTTTATATCATTCTCTACACAATTGCATCTTTCAGGCACAAGACTGGGGACCGGTCCCAACCAGCCACTCAACAGTACCAGCCTAAGGGAAACGGTCAGACTCAGGACCGTTATGCATCTGATAGGCGTGGCGGTAGTGACAACTACTGTAACAATGCCAACAACTCCAGCAACAGCAGGTCCCTAAAAATTATTCATTTCTATGTTATGTTGCTTTATGATTCATAATAACTGACATTTCGGCATCTATTAGCAGGAACATTGGCAACAGACGGGATCAGGACCGCAGAGTTTCACAACACAACCGTGCAACTTCATCTGGTATTACAATCTAAACTTTCCGTGTAGTCATGTTTGTACCCCAATAACCATTTCTCATGCATACTTCTGAATCATGCTCCCAGCCAGCTAGAGAACCCGTTGAAGGGTACACTCACCCTATTTGCACCACTTGCAATCGTAGACACCCAGGTCAGTGCCGTCGGGCTACCAGTGGTTGCTTTAAATGTGGTCAGCAAGGCTACCAGATGAAAGATTGTAAGAAGGGTGAGATTGAGGGTACTTCTAGGCATGTTGATTCCAAGCCACCTCCGACTAATGGACGTGTGTATACCACCACGAGGGACCAAGCAAACAAGTCGTCAGGTACCATCACTGGAATCTTGTTTATGTATGGTCAAGCTGCTTGCGTTTTGTTTGACACGGGTGTGACTCATTCAGTCATATCCACTGCTTATGTTAATCGTGTTAGGATATCCCCTATGCCACTTGATAATGTCTTAAGTATATCCACGCCCCTGAGAGACTCTATGCGCATCACACATGGGTACAGAGATCTTCCCCTACAGTTCGATGACAAAATTTGTGAAGTTGATGCACTCCCGTTAGACATGTGCGAGTTTAACATGATATAGGGCATGGACTGGTTATCCAAACACCATGCCACCATAGATTGCCATTCATATTAGGTTATTTTCGGTGATGTCAACGCACCAGAGTACATTCATAATGGTTTCATACCAGGAATGTCTGTACAAATCATCTCAGCCTTGTAGGCACGTGGCTTACTGTCATAAGTCTGCGACGGTTTCTTAGCTGCTTTTCATGATATTGAGGATGAGACTCCATCCATTCGGGATCAGCCTATCGTGTCAGAATTTCTAGAAGTTTTTCCTGAAGAACTTCTGGACATACCACCTGCTCGTGAAGTAGAGTTTGGTATTGAGCTCATCCCAAGAGCTGAACCAATCTCCAAGGCTCCTTACCGCATGGCTCCCATTGAGCTCAAGGAGTTAAAAGAGAAACTGTAGGAATTTTAAAGCTAGGTTTCATCCGCCCTAGTGTATGTCCATGGGCTACACCGGTGTTGTTCATGAAGAAGAAGGATGGTAGCATGCATTTATGCATTCATTACCGTGAGCTGAATAAGATCACAATCAGAAACCGATATCCTTTGCCACGTATAGATGATCAGTTTGACCAACTGCAAGGCACCAAACATTTCTCTAAGATTGATTTGAGGTCTGGCTACCATCAGCTACGGGTGAAAGAATAGGATATCTGCAAGACTACTTTCCATACACGCTATGGACACTACGAATTTGTATTCATGCCTTTTGGACTTACCAATGCTCCAGTAGTCTTCATGGATCTGATGAACCACCACGAGCTTCTGGACAAGTTTGGTATCGTCTTCATTGATGATATTATGATTTTCTCTAAATCCAAGGAGAAACACGAAGAGCATCTTCGTACAGTACTACTGATACTTCGCCAGAATCAGCTGTATGCCAAGTTCTCCAAGTGTGAATTCTGGTTGAGCAAAGTGGCATCTCTGGGCCACATCGTATCCGCAGAAGGAATAACCACGGATCCTGCAAAGGTTGAGGCTATCACAAAATGGCCAAGACCGACGTCGGTGACTGAGGTTCGTAGTTTTCTGGGCTTAGCTGGCTATTACCGCAGGTTCGTGGAGAATATTTCACGTTTGGCCTTGCCCTTGACTAAGTTGATGCAAAAAGGGGAGAAATTCATCTGGACTGATGAACGAGAGAAGAGCTTTGAAGAACTCAAGCAGAAGTTGGTATCTACATATATTCTTACTCTCCCATCTGGCACATGTGGATTTCAGATCTATAGTGATGCTTCAGGGAAGGGTCTTGGCTGTGTTCTCATGCAACATGGGAAAGTGATTGCATAAGCATCATTGCAGCTTAAGTCTTATGAGGAGAACTATCCCACCCATGACTTGGAGCTTGCAGCAGTTGTGTTTGCACAAAAGATTTGGAGCCATTACTTGTATGGTGAATCATGTGATATCTTCACAGATCACAAGAGCCTTAAATATATCTTCACCCAACGAGAACTGAACATGCGGCAAAGAAGGTGGTTAGAGCTGTTGAAGGACTACCACATTAACCTTTAGTATCATCCCGACGAGGCGAATGTAGTGACAGATGCTCTCAGTAGGAAGTCGGGCATGATTAACTATATTAAGATAAAAGAGGAAATCATACGTGACTTAAACGACTGGAAATCGAGTTTATTGTACGTGGACAATATGGCTACTGGGTTAATCTTAGAGTTGAGCCAGACTTACTCTCTAGGATCAAGGAAGCTCAGAAAGATGATGGTGAAATCTGGGAGATTATTCAAAACATGGACCAGCAGACGGAGTTTCGTGTAGATGATGATGATAACTTGTAGCAGGGCACTAGACTATGTGTTCCTGGTGACATTACACTCAGGGAGGCATTGCTGACTGAAGATCACAGCTCTCCATTCTCTATTCATCCTGGTTCCACCAAGATGTACCATGACATCAAGCATCATTTCTGGTGGAGTGGTATGAAGCAGGATGCTGCTACCTTTGTTTCTAAATGTCTTACCTGCCAGCAAGTTAAGATTGAGCATCAACGAACTAGTGGTTTACTAAAACCATTAGACATTCCAAAGTGAAGTAGGACAAAATCTCCATGGAATTTGTCACCAGATTTCTGTAGACCAAAAGGAAGCATGACGCCATTTGGTTTATTGTTGATCCACTGACCAAATCTGCTCATTTTATACCAATCCGCAAGGATGATTCAGTTAGCAAATTGGCTGATATCTATCAGAAGGAGATCATGAGACTACATGGTACTCCATCTAGTATCATCTCAGACATAGATTGTAACACCCCATTTTGGTAAATGGAATGTCACGCGTGATTATGGCGTGTCAGCAAAGCATACAAGGTAAATGTCTTAAAAACATTAAATGACCATGATAGGAAATACCGGAAACAAACATCAGTACCCCAAGTATAAGCTCATCACACACAAACATAAGTACTATAAAGGAAAAGGACTAAATCATGTCCAAGGAAATAAGTAGCAAAATGTATGATGAAATGCATAAAGTAGAGAAGGCTAGATAACTTCCAATCCATATGCACGTACGCTTAAAGTCTACGAGCGCCCTTGAGTACATGCCGTTTGGGAACATGAAAGGAAAACGGTTGAGCATCACGCTCAGTGCACGTATATACAAGTATAGCGTGGAATAACATAAGCATAAAAGACTAATATCAACGGAAAAGTATAAGTCCTAAGTAACCTAGAATCATGTTCATAAAACTGGTTTTATAGTTTGAAAAGACTTATGTTTTATGTAAAATCTGTATTAATTAGCCAATAGCCCATATAGGTCATGAGGTTCCACCGTGCATGAATACTTAGAGAGGAGACCTCGTCATGCAATTAGAGGGTTGCCTCTAATTAAATAGTATGGGTAGGAGGGATCAACTCCTAGTGAAGGATGCAAGGAACACATCGCATTTACTCTGGTATTACTGGTAAAACATTTAACTAGGATGCACCCATACGCCCCGCATGATAATATAATATAATGGCCAAAATTGTAAAGGGACGCCACGAGCAATCAATTCACCGTGGGGAAGTCATAACACTGGTACCTCCAGTGTTATGGTTATGGTACCTCCATAACTAGGTGACACTGGTCATGCATGTATATGGCTTAGGCTCTTAAACTAACATAAGTAATCAAACATATAAAACAATACCAGGAAAATAGTTGGCTGCAAACGGGGAATCCTAATAAGGAAAGAATGTCCATACTGAAGGGACGGGAAATCCGTACCTTAAGTCCAGTGAACGAAGAAGACGAGAGAATGAAAGTCCTACTTCGATCTCACTAATGCTACATAAAATAGGGTTCATGTATATGTATTCTGTTTACTGAGTACTTAACTCATTATATCGTGTGTTAGCTTGTTTTATATGTTCTTGTCTTGTTTTACTGATTTTAAGGTTATGTTGTGTTTATCATGTATTTCTATGTATTCTGATTAAGTATTACTTGTATTTCTTGTATTATTATACTTGTGTGTAATAATAAGTAACTTTCTAAAATAGCAGGTTTCCTAAAATAGAAAGTTCTCAAAAATAGAAAGTTTCTAAAAATAGATTAATTTCGTAAAATAGATCAGTTTCTAAAAACAGAAAGTTTCCAAAAATAGTAAGTTTCCTGAATTAGAGAGTTTCCATATTTAGAAATAAGCGGAATTAATAAGCAAATAATATAAGTATAAGTTTACTCGTTAAATATCATAATTCATGTGATTATTTGTATAGTTCATTAATAATATCATGTTAATTAAATAAACAATAGGTTATATGATTTAATTAAATATAAGTATGATTTAATTAAATTAAGGTGTATAAAAATACCTAGGTTAAACATGTATTATATTAATTATAACCTAAGTCATGTTTATTAATTAATTATATTCCATGTCTTAATAATTAATTAATACTATAGTCCAAATTAAATAAATAAAATACTTAGGTTAAAACATGTATTATTTTATATATAATAATTAACCTAAGTCCATGTTAAATTAAATTAATTATCTGTCATGTCTTAATTAATTTAATTCTCTTGTTAACATAATATACTTGTAAAAATAAATACTTGTAAAAGTTTAGTCATGAACCGAACCCGTGATTTTAATTTAGACATGTCGTGAACCAGACCGAATTCACCCTTGAACCGGACCAAACAAACACCCCCTTAACATTGGTGAACCGACTCGGCCGGTTACCACTATTTGTGTAAAATCGCCACCCGCCTAAGCCAGTGGTTCCCTCTCGGCTAGCCGCTGACTACAACAAGGTTCCCACCGGCTGTGTGCCGGTGGTTCCCCCTGCTGTTCCTGCGTACCCCCTGCTAGACCACAACCGCCACCGACAGTTAGCCGGTGTTGTTGTTTGTTGCTGCCGAGACCAAGAACACCCAAAAGGCCACCCCGACTCGCGTCGGGGTCCCTTGTTTCACCTTACTGCCGAACCACAAAGACTCCACAGAGACCATAAGGTCTCGGTTGTGGTCACACGTGAGACACCGAGAGCTTCGGCTCTCGGTTGTGTGTGTCGGCCGAACCAAACCAACCCAAAAACACCTTTTAATTTTACCCCCATGATTAATCTAACATGTTTTAGTTACATGTTTTATAACCCCATGATTACATATTCTTAATTAATTAAAAGAATTAAAAGAAAAAGAGACAACGGATTACCAATGCGTGAATCAAACGAGAACAATAACACGAACGATTACCACTTGTATTTAATCTCCAAAAATTAAGAAACACCCCTTGGTGTGGTGTTGTAACCGGCGGCCAAAGGAAGAAAAAGAAGGAAACATGGGCTAGGGTTTTTTATTTTTAATAAAAACTCTGTTAAATGAAAAGGGTGAAACCCTTTTGTTTATTTAGTAAAAACCAAACATGGGCTTGGCCCTCTTGTCCATTTGGTGTCCGCGGCATATGGGGCCCACAAGGGGAAACCCGAAGTTTTCCCGTTTCTAATATGTTATGTGTTCGTGTGTTCGTGTTTTCGTGTTATGTTATACTTAATTATTCGTGTTATAGATAAATACTTGTATGTAACGATTAATCGTATTTTATTAAACAAGTACGTAATTACGTGTTCGTGATTTTACGTTCATGAATTCATGTTCGTGATTATAATTATTATTGTTAATAATTATCGTGTACTATCACGTACTTAAAACTTATCATGTAATATCACGTACATAACTTCTGTAATTAATAATCGTCACACGTGTTCACGCTATAAAAGGAAAGTTTTTATATGTACGTACGGTTACTAAGTGTATTGTTCATGGTAAAAGCATGCGGGTTTTACAACTCTTCCCCCATAAAAATAATAATTCGTCCCCGAATTGTAGATAAAATAACTAAAAGAGGAACATACCCGAATTCAAAACTTGAAATGAGGGTAAGAAGTCTGGATAGACTCCACTGTTTCCCAAGTGGCTTCCCGCTCGGTATGATCCCTCAAAAGGATTTTGACAAAAGGAATCGTATACTTCCTCATGACTCGTTCTTGTCTGTCAAGAACTCGCTCGGGTTCTTCTATGAAGGTAAGATCTTCACGAATCAGTTCCAGTGGATACTGAACCATGTGAAGGGGATGATAATTGTACCCTCTAAGTAAGGACACATGGAAAACGTCATGAACGTGAAAAAGCTGCGGAGGCAATTCTAAGCTTTAAGATACTTCACCGACTCGCTCGATGATATCAAACGATCCGATGAATCGAGGACTGAGTTTCCCTTTGATTCCAAAACGTCTAACACCACGTGCCGGTGATACCTTAAGAAAGACATGATCTCCTACGTTGAAATGTAAGTCCCTACGATGCTTGTTGGCATAACTCTTCTGACATACGTGAGCTTCCTGTAACTTCTTCTTAGCTACAACGACCTTCTCGTTGGTCAACTCTATCATCTCCGGTCCTTCAAGTGTTCGCTCACCAACCTGATCCCAGCAGATTGGGGTGCGACAGTTCCTACCATACAACATTTCTTATGGTGCACACTTAATGTTGGTGTGTCAACTGTTGTTGTATGAAAACTCTACTAAACATATATAATCGTCCCAATCTCCTGTCCACTCCAATGGAAATGCTCGGAGCATGTCTTCCAATGTCTGAATAGTTTACTCCGATTGTCCGTCTGTTTGAGGATGAAAAGCCATGCTAAGCTTAATTTTTGTACCCCAAGCTTTCTGCAGACTCTTCCAAAATCACGAAGTGAACCAAGGATCTCTATCCGAGACAATACTGGATGGAGCACCATGAAGTCTCATGATCTCCTTCTTGTAAGTATCAACGAGTTTGCTGACCGGATCATCCTTGCAAATCGGTAAGAAATGAGCTGATTTAGTAAGTCGATCAACGATAACCCAAATCGCATCATGCCTCCTCTTTGTCTGCGGAAGAACGGTAACAAAATCCATGGTGATTTTGTCCCACCTCCACTCTTGAATGCCTAACAGTTGTAGTAGACCATTAGACCGCTGATGCTCGATATTAACCTGCTGGCAGGTAAGACATTTGGAGACATCGGTAGCAACATCCTATTTCATACCACTCCACCAAAAGTACTGCTTGATGTCGTGGTACATCTTGGTCAAACCAGGATGGATAGAGAATGGGGAGCTATGAGCTTCAGCCAATAATGCTTCCCTGAGTGTAAGATCATCAGGAATACAAAGTCGGGTGCCCTGCCATAAGATACCATCGTCATCCAACCGAAACTCCATCTGCTGATCCAAGTTCTGAATAATCGCCCAAATTTCACCATCATCCTTCTGAGCTTCCTTGATCCTAGAGAGTAACTCAGGTTCCACTCTACGATTAGCCCTGTAACCGTGTTGTCCACGTACCATGATCTCAATGTCTAGGTCGCTCCAAGTCTCTTATTATCTCTTCCTTAATCTTAATGCCGTTGATCATACCCGACTTCCTACTAAGTTCATCTACCACTACATTCGCCTTGTCGGGATGATACTGCAGATTAATGTCATAATCCTTTAACAGATCTAACCATCTTCTCTGTCTCATGTTCAGTTCACGATGAGTGAAGATGTATTTCAGGCTCTTGATCTATGAAGATATCACATGATTCTCCATACAAGTAGTGCCTCCATATCTTCAACGCAAACACGACTGCTGCAAGTTCCAAGTCATACGTAGGGTAGTTCTCCTCATAAGGCTTAAGATGCCGTGAAGCGTAAGCAATCACTTTCCCATGTTGCATGAGAACACAGCCGAGTCCCTTCCCTGAAGCATCACTGTAGATTTGAAATCCACATGTACCAGATGGGAGAGTAAGAATTAATGCAGATACTAGCTTCTGCTTTAGGTTTTCAAAGCTCTTCTCTCTTTCTTCAGTCCAGAAGAATTTATCCCCTTTCCTCATCAGTTTGGTAAATGGTAGTGATAAACGGGAAAAGTTCTCTACGAACCTACGGTAGTAACCAGCTAAGCCTAGGAAACTGCGAACTTTAGTTGCTGATGTCAGTCTTGGCCACTTGGTAATAGCCTCAACCTTTGTTGGGTCCATGGTTATTCCTTCTACTGATACAATTTGGCCTAGGAAGGCCACCTTGTCTAACCAGAACTCACACTTGGAGAATTTAGCATACAACTACTTCTAGCGAAGTATCTGTAGTACCGTACGAAGATGGTCTTCGTGTTCCTCCTTTGACTTAGAGAAAATCAGAATGTCGTCAATGAAGACAATGACAAACTTGTCCAGGAACTCATGGAAAATACGGTTCATCAAATCCATGAAAATAGCTGGAGCATTGGTAAGGCCAAATAGCATGACTACGAATTCGTAGTGACCATAGCATGTACGGAAAGCAGTCTTGGCGATGTCCTGCTCTTTAACCCGCAACTGATGATAGCCCGAACTTAGATCAATCTTGGAGAAATGGTTGGCCCCTTGGAGTTGGTCAAACAAGTCATCAATGCATGGAAACATATATCTATTCCTGATGGTGATCTTGTTAAGCTCACGATAATCTATGCACAGATGCATACTGCCATCCTTCTTCTTTACGAATAAAACAGGTGCGCCCAATGGAGAAGCACTAGGTCGAATCAGACCGCGTTCCAATAGTTCCTGCAGTTGTTCTTTTAACTCCTTCAGTTCTATGGGAGCCATACGATAAGGAGCCTTAGAAATTTGCTCAGCTCCTAGGATGAACTCAATATTAAACTCTACTTCACGAGCAGGTGGTATGCCTAGAAGTTATTCTAGAAGCACGTCTGGGAATTCTGACATGATCGGTTGATTCTGGATAGATGGAGATTCAGCCTCCAGATCGTGAACAGTAGCAAGATAGAACTCACAACTATGTGACAGTAGTCCACGTGCTTGTAAGGTTTAAATTATTTGTACAGACCTTCCGGGTACGAAACCGTTGTGAATGAGCTCTGGTGCATTTACATCACCGAAGATGACCCGAGATGAATGGCAGTTAATGGTGGCATTATGTTTGGGTAGCCAGTCCATGCCCAATATCATGTCAAAATCACACATATCCAATGTAAGTGCGTCAACTGGACGAATCTTGTCGTCAAATTCTAGGGGAAGGCTCTTGTACACATGGGTTATGCGTACAGAGTTTCTTAAAGGCTTGGAAATGCTTAATACATTCTCTAATGGCATAGGCGATATCCTAACATTCTTGGTATAAACAGTAGAAATGACCGGATGAGTATCACCCGTGTCAACTAAAACACATGCAGCTTGACCATACATATATAAGATTCCAGTGATGGTACCTATAGACTTGTTGGCCTGATCGCGAGAAGTCGTGTACACCCGCCCAGTAGTAGGAGGTGGCTTCGAATCGGCATGTCTAGATGTGCCCTCTATTTCACCCTTGCAGCAGTCCTTCATGCGATGACCAGTAAGGCCACACTTGAAGCAAGCATCACTGTCGCGGAGACATGGCCCTGTGTGCCTACGGGTGCAGGTAGTGCAGAGAGGGTGAGTATAACTTCCAACAGGTGCCCTTGCTGGCTGGGAGCCTGTTCAGAAAAGTACACATGAGACATGGTTTATGGGTACAAATAGGACAATGCGGAAGATCGTAAGACATAATACCAGTGATAGCTGTACGGTTAGGCTGTGAACCTCTGCGATCCTGCTCCCTTCTGTTACCATGATTCCTAGTAGAAGATGCTAAAGTGTCAGAATTTGAATCATAAACATGTAACATAAGAAATGAGTAAGTTTAGGGACCTGCTGCTGTTGGAGTTCCTAGCGTTGTTACGGTAATTATCATTACCGCCACGCCTATCCGTAGAAGAACGGTCTTGGGTCTGACCATTACCCTTGGGCTGAGTAGGCTGTTGCTGAGTAGCCGGTTGAGACCGGTCCCCGGTCTTCTGCTTGAAAGATGCAGTTTATAAAAGAAAGATAAATATTTGGATAGTACGGAATGAATTGAAATGACCACCGCTGAGTGACGAAAATATACCTCTTCTCGGGTCTCTCCGCCTCACCGAATTCATCTCTCCTACAACATCTCCAGCTTACATGCTGCATCGGCTACTTGTGCCACCGTGGTGAAGGTAGCACACACCAAGTTATTGGGGACCGATGTACGAAGAGCCCAACGAAGGTGGTATGCTTGCACTTCGACAATACCTGCTGTTGCGCCAAGAAAACCAGCCAAATGAAGAAAGCACTGCATGAACTCGTTGATATTCTCCCCATCTCTATGCCTGATCCCATGCTACTCCCTCTTCAGATTGTCATGCTCAGCCTTGGGGAAGAATTGTTCCATCACTAACTCCCTGAACTGAGCCCAAGTCAAGCCAGCCACCCAATTGTCACCTCCCTCGGACTGCTTTACTGCCTTCCACCATCCCAGCACGTCGCCTTCGAACTTGTAACAGACCAACCTTGCCTTGAAGACAGGGTCGCAATCCATTGCATTAAATATCTTCTCGATATGAGCTAACCAGCTTTCAGCCTCATTGGGGCTGTCAGTCCTCTCGAAGGATCGAGGACGTTGCTTATGAATCTCTCCAGCCATGTGACCAGTGTTGCTGGAGGAGGAGGAGGAGGATGATGATGGTGCTGGTGCTGATTGTTGGAAGCTTGCACCTCGGCCCTGATTTTGTTCCTCGGTTGACGAAGCATGGCCTGCATCGTAGCTTGAACTGCTGCATTGAGTTGTTCCTGCTCGCATGTGAGAACCATATGAAAGTATAAAACAAAATGCATGATTAAACTTATAAAACATAATATAAATACATGAAAAAAAAATTATGCCAATAAATCATGAGAAAAATTTTATGCATGAAAATAGTGTGTGAATGCATGATGCAGGTTATAAAACTTTTATATGCGCGAGGGTAAATGCTTGTAGTCAGTTCACCCAAAACAAAAGACATATCGAGGGTACGCCTATGGGTCGGTCCCAAAGTTAAAAGTTTCAATAAAAGCACATGCGACTAAATAGGGCCATTCCTGTACCAACCATTACTTAGTCATAAACCTGCGACATGATATGAATGCATGAAGTAACAACGAAAATGAATGAATGCATGAAAACCAACTGTCAGTTCTAGGAAGACCATAGTGACTACCCACTAATCACAGGTCATGTTTTGAGAGCCTACAGGTCGAAGCCTTGGCTCTAATACCATAATTGTAACACCCCATTTTGGTAAATGGAATGTCACGCGTGATTACGACGTATCATCAAAGCATACAAGGTAAATGTCTTAAAAACATTAAATGACCATGATAGGAAATAACGGAAACAAACAACGGTACCCCAAGTATAAGCTCATCACACATAAACATAAGTACTACAAAGGAAAAGGACTAAACCATGTCCAAGGAAATAAGTAGCAAAATGTATGATGAAATGCATAAAGTAGAGAAGGCTAGATAGCTTCCAATCCATATGCATGTACGCTTAAAGTCTACGAGCGTCCTTGAGTACCTGCCATTTGGGAACATGAAAGAAAAACGGTTGAGCATAACGCTTAGTGCATGGATATACAAGTATAGCATGGAATAACATAAGCATAAAAGACTCATAGCAGCGGAAAAGTATAAGTCCTAAGTAACCTGGAATTATGTTCATAAAACTGTTTTTATAGTTTGAAACGACTTATGTTTTATGTAAAATATGTATTAATTAGCCAATAGCCCATATAGGTCATGAGGTTCCACCGTGCATGAATACTTGGAGGGTAGACCTCGTCATGCAATTAGAGGGGTTGCCTCTAATTAAATAGTCTGGGTAGGAGGGATCAACTCCTAGTGAAGGATACAAGGAACACATCGCATTCACTATGGTATTACTGATAAAACATGTAAATAGGATGCACCCATACGCCCCGCATGATAATATAATATAATGGCCAAAACTGTAAAGGGACGCCACGAGCAATCACTTTACCGTAGGGAAGTCATAACACTGGTGCCTCAGTGTTATGGTTATGGTACCTCCATAACTAGGTGACACTGGTCATGCATGTATATGGCTTAGGCTCTTAAACTAACGTAAGTAATCAAACATATAAAACGAATACTGGGAAAACAGTTGGCTGCAAACAGGGAATTCTAATAAGGAAAGAATGTCCATATTGAAGGGACGGGAAATCCGTACCTTATGTCTAGTGAACAAAGAAGACGAGAGAATGAAAGTCCTACTTCGATTTTACTAATGCTACATAAAATAGGGTTCATGCATAAGTATTCTGTTTACTGAGTACTTAACTGATTATATCGTGTCTTATCTTGCTTTATATGTTCTTGTCTTGTTTTACTGATTTTAAGGTTATGCTGTGTTTATCACGTATTCTACGTATTCTGATTAAGTATTACTTGTATTTCTTGTATTATTATACTTGTGTGTAATAATAAGTAACTTTCTAAAAATAGCAGGTTTCCTAATATAGAAAGTTTCCAAAAATAGAAATTTTCCAAAAATAGATTAACTTCTTAAAATGGATCAGTTTCTAAAAATAGAAAGTTTCCAAAAACAGTAAGTTTCCTGAATTTGAAAGTTTCCATATTTAGAAATACGCTGAATTAATAAGCTAATAATATAAGCATAAGTTTACTTGATAAATATCATAAGCATGTGATTATTTGTATAGTTTATTAATAATATCATGTTAAATAAATAAACTATAGGTTATATGATTTATAAGCATGATTTAACTAAATTAAGGTGTATAAAAGTACTTTGGTTAAACATGTATTAATATTATATTAATTATAACCTAAGTTATGTTTATTAATTAATTATATTCCATGTCATAATAGTTAATTAATATTATTGTCTAAATTAAATAAATAAAATACTTAGGTTAAAACATGTATTATTTCATAAATAATAATTAACCTTAGTCCATGTTAAATTAAATTAATTATTTGTCATGTCTTAAGTAATTTATTTCTCTTGTTAACATAATATACTTGTAAAAGTTTAGTCATGAACTGAACCCGTGATTTTCATTTAGACATGTCGTGAACCGGACCGAATTCACCCTTGAACCGGACCAAACAAACACCCCCTTAACAGTGGTGAACCGGCTCGGCCGGTTACCACTGTTTGTGTAAAATCGCCACCTGCCTAAGCCGGTGGTTCCCTCTCGGCTAGCCGCTGACCACAACAAGGTTCCCACCAGCTATGTGCCGGTGGTTCCCCCTGCTGCTCCTGCGTTCCCCCTGCTAGACGACAACCGCCACCGGCAGTTAGCCGGTAGTGTTGTTTGTTGCTGCCGAGACCAAGAACACCCAAAAAGCCACCCCGACTCGCGTCGGGGTCCCTTGTTTCACCCTGCTGCCGAACCACAAAGACTCCACAGAGACCATAAGGTCTCGGTTGTGGCCACACGTGAGACACCGAGAGCTTCGGCTCTCGGTTGTGTGTGTCGGCCGAACCAAACCAACACAAAAACACCTTTTAATTTTACCCACATGATTAATCTAACATGTTTTAATTACTTTTTTTATAAACCATGATTACATGTTCTTGATTAATTAAAAGAATTAAAAGAAAAAGGGATAAGGGATTACCAATGCATGAATCAAACGAGAACAGTAACACGAACGATTACCACTTGTATTTAATCTCCAAATATCAACAAACACCCCTTGGTGTGGTGTTGTAACTGGCGGCCAAAGGAAGAAAAAGAAGGAGGCTAGGGTTTTTGATTTTTAATAAAAACTCTGTTAAATGAAATGGGTGAAACGCTTTTGTTTATTTAGTAAAAACCAAACATGGGCTTGGCCCTCTTGTCCCTTTGGTGTCCGCGGCATATGGGGCCTACAAGGGGAAACCTAAAGTTTTCCCGTGTCTAATATGTTATGTGTTCGTGTTTTCGTGTTATGTTATACTTTATTATTCGTGTTATAGATAAATACTTGTACGTAACGATATTAATCGTATTTTATTAAATAAGTACGTAATTACGTGTTCGTGATTTTACGTTCTTGATTTCATGTTCGTGATTATAATTTTATTTTTAATAATTATCGTGTACTATCACGTACTTAATACTTATCGTGTAATAACACGTACATAACTTCTGTAATTAATAATCGTGACACGTGTTCATGCTATAAAAGGAAAGTTTTTATATGTACGTACGTTTACTAAGTGTACTGTTCATGGTAAAAGCGAGAGGGTTTTACAGAGATCCTCGTTTTACATCTCGGTTCTGGAGAAGTCTACAGAAAGCTTGAGGCACCAGACTTAAGCTTAGCACGGCTTTTCATCCTCAAACAGACGGATAGTCGGAGCGTACCATTCAGACACTAGAGGACATACTGCAATCTTGTGCTTTAGAATGCACAGGAAGTTTCGACGACTATATGTGCTTAGTAGAGTTTGCATACAACAAAAGTTGGCTTGCCAACATGAAGTGTGCACCATGTGAGATGTTGTATAGCATGAAGTGTCGCGCCCCAATCTACTGGGATCAGGTTGGTGAGCGAATTATTGAGGGTTCGGAGATGATAGGGGTGACCAATGATGTAAAACCCGCATGCTTTTACCGTGAACAGTACACTTAGTAAACGTATGTACAATTAAAACTTTCCTTTTATAGCACGAACACGTGTTACGGTTATTAATTACAGAAATTACGTACGTGTTATTACACGATAAGTATTAAATACGTGATACTACACGATAATTATTATTAATAATAATTATAATCAAGAACATGAAATCATGAACGTTAAATCACGAACATGTAATTACGTACGTATTTGTTATAATACGATAAATATCGTTTACGTACAACTATTAGTTATTACACGAATAATTAACTACGACATAACACAAAAATGCTAACGTATGTACACATAAAATATTAGACACGGAAAATGTTCGGGTTTCCCTTGGTGGACCCTTATAGTTGCGGACAAGAGCAAAGGGGGGGGGGGGGGGGGGGGGGGGGGGGGCAAGCCCAACTTGATTTTTAGCAAAATAAACAAAAAGGAAAAACCTTATTTTTCATTCACAGAGTTTTCAAGAAAAATAAAACCCTAGCCCCTTTTGTCTCTCCCTTAGCCGTCGGTTATAGCAACACCACAAGGGGTGTTTTAATGATATTGGTGATTGGAAATAGGTGTTAGTGTTCGTGTTATTGGTTTTCATTGATTCACGCATTCGGTAAATCCTTAAATCCTTTTTCTTTTATTCTTTTAATTAAATTAAGAACATGTGAACATGGGCTTTAATAAAAACAAGTAATTAAACATGTTAAAATCATGGGGTAATTAAAAGAATGGGAAAAGATTGGGGTTGGGGTTGGTTTTGGGTTGGCCGACGCAAGGAACCGAGAGCCGAAGCTCTCGGTGGGCTTCGTATCACCACCAACCAAGACCCCATGGTTTCAGTGTGGGCTGTGGTGGACTCGGCAGCAAGAAACAAGGGACCCCGACGTAAGTCGGGGTGGCCTTGTGGTTTTTTCTTGGTCTCGGCAGCAACAAGAAAACACCACCGGTCCAAGACCGGTGGTTGTTTTGGACAAGTAGGGGGAACACATGGCTCGAAAGGGGGAACCACCGGCTAACCACCGGTGGAAACTTTGTTGAGGCAGTGGCTAGCTGAGGCAGGAAGGGGCAAACCACCAGCTTAAGCCGGTGGCGTTTTTACACGAACAGTGGCAACCGGCGGAGCCGGTTCGCCACTGTTAATGGGGTGTTTGTTTGGTCCTGTTCAAGGGCGAATTCGGTCCAATTCACAATTGGTCTAAATTAAAACCACGGGTCCGGTTCACAACTAATTTCTACAAGTTATTAGTTTTTACAAGTTATATTATTTTAACAAGAAAATTAAATTAATTAAAACATGACTAATAATTAATTTAATTAAACATGGACATAGGTTATTATTATTTAGAAATAATACATATTTGACCTAAGTATTTTTATTTATTTAATTTAGACTATAGTATTAATTAGTTATTTAAAACATGGAATATAATTAATTGATAAATATGACTTAGGTTATAATTAATATAATATTAATACATGATTGACCTAAGTATTTTATACACCTTAATTTAATAAAATCATGCTTATATTTAATTAAATCGTATAACCTATAGTTTATTTAATTAACATGATATTATTAATAAACTATATAAATAATTACATGACTTATAATATTTAACTAGTAAACTTAAGCTTATATTATTAGCTTATTAATCCAACTTATTTCTAAATATGAAAACTTTCTAATTCAGGAAACTTACTATTTTTGGAAACTTTCTATTTTTATAAACTGATCTATTTTTGAAAACATTCTATTTTTGGAAACCTGCTATTTTTAGAAAGTTACTTATTATTACACAACAAGTATACTAATACAAGAATACAAGTAATACTTAACCATAATACATGATAAACACAGCATAAAATTAAAATCAGTGAAACAAGACAAGAACATATAAAACAAGCTAAGACATGATATAATCGATTACGTACTCAGTTTACAGAATACTTATACATGTCCTCTATTTATGTAGAATTAGTGAGATCGGAGTAGGACTTTCATTCTTTCGTCTTCTTCTTTCACTTGACATAAGGTACGGATTTCCCGTCCCTTAAGTATGGACATTCTTTCCTTATTAGGATTCCCTGTTTGCAGCCAACTGTTTTCCCAGTATTTGTTTTATATGTTTGATTACTTATGTTAGTTAAGAGCCTAAGCCATATACATGCATGACTAGTGTCACCTAGTTATGGAGGTACCATAACCGTAACACTGGAGGCACTAGTGTTATGACTTCCCCACGGTGAAGTGATTGCTCGTGGCGTCTGTTTTCAGTTTTGGCCATTGTTATTATATTATCATGTGGGGCGTATGGGTGCATCCTAGTTATATGTTTTACAAGTAATACCTGAGTGAATGGAATGTGTGTCTTGCATCCTTTACTAGGAGTTGATCCCTCCTACCCAGACTATTTAATTAGAGGCAACCCCTCTAATTGCATGACGAGGTCTCCCCTCCAAGTATTCATGTACGGTGGAACCTCATGAGCTATATGGGCTATTGGCTAATTAATACAGATTTTACATATAAACATAAGTCTTTTGAAACTACAAATCCAATTTTATGAACATGTTCCATGTTACTTAGGACTTATACATTTCCGCTGCTATTAGTCTTTTATGCTTATGTTATTCCATGCTATACATGTATATCCGTTCACTGGGTGTTATACTCAGTCGTATTCCATTCATGTTCTAAAACGGCAGGTACTCAAGGGCGCTCGTAGAATTTAAGCGTACGTGCATACGGATTGGAAGCTATCTAGCCTTCTCTACTTTATGCATTTCATCATACATTTTGCTACTTATTTCTTTGGACATTGTTTAGTCCTTTTCCGTTATAGTACTTATGTTTGTGTGTGATGAGCTTATACTTGGACAACCGATGTTTGTTTCCAGTAATTCCATCCATGATCAATTAATGTTTTAAAACATTTACCTTGTATGCTTTGATGACACCCCATAATCACGCGTGACATTCCACTATGGTTTTCCTAGAACTGACAGTTTGTTTTCAGGCATTTATATCATATGTCATTGTCGCAGGAATTTTGACAAAGTAGTGGTTGGTACAGGACTGGCCGTATTTAGTCGCATGTGCTTTTATCTATCGTGTTGTCTTGATGAACCAACCCATAAACGTTCATCTTTGTCATGTCATTTTATTTAGGTGAACCGACCCAAAGGCGTTCACCCAAACCCATGTGATTTCATCATCATGCATTAATACACTATTTTTCATGCATAAATTTTTTCTCATGATTTATTGGCATAATTTTTTTTCATGTATATATATTATGTTTTAATTAGTTTAATCATGCATTTTGTTTTATACTGTTAGATGGTTCTCATACACGAGCAAGAACAACTCAATGCAGCAGTTCAAGCTACGATGCAGGCCATGCTTCCTAAACTAAGGAACGAAATCAAGGCCGAGATGCAAGCTGCCAACAGTCAGCACCAGCACCTACACCAGCATCCTATTCCTTCTCCTCCTCCTCCAACTACACTGATCACATGGCTGGAGCGATTCAACAAGCAACATCCTCGATCCTTCGAGAAGACTGACAACCCCAATGAGGCTGAGAGCTGGCTAGCTCATATCGAGAAGATATTTGATGCAATGGGCTGCGACCCTGTCTTCAAGGCAAGGTTGGCCTGTTACAAGTTTGAAGGTAACGTGCTTGGATGGTGGAAGTCAGTGAAGCAGTCTGAGGGAGGTGACAATTACGTGAATGGCTTGACTTTGTCTCAGTTCAGGAAGTTGGTGATGGAACAGTTCTTCCCCAAGGCTGAGCAAGATAATCTGAAGAGGGAGTACCCCGGGATTAGGCAGAGAGCTGGGGAGAACAACAACGAGTTCATGCAGCGCTTTCTTCATTTGGCTTGTTTTCTTGGCGTAGCAGCAGGTACTGCCGAAGAGCAAGCATACCACTTTCGTTGGGCTCTTCGTACATCGGTCACCAATAACTTGGTGTGTGATACTTTCAACACGGTGGCACAAGTAGCCGATGTGGCACATAAGTTGGAGATGCTGCAGAAGAGAGATGAGTTTGAAGAGGCAGAGAGACACGAGAAGAGGTGTTAGAAATACGTTTTTACGTATATTAGAAGTATCGGTCACTCCACAATATTATTAATGTTGTAATAACTCGTAGTTTAACAAATAGTTATTAGTTACTTATTTAGTTAAGTAAGAACCGGTCCATGGGCTTGTCATGGACCGGCCCAAGCCCAATGTAGCTTGGAAGTATAAATACCCCTTTCCACCATGGAAAGGGGTTGGTTGTTGTCATTTGTTCTAGTTCCACTTAATAAAATACACATAGTTTCTCTCTCTTTCTCTCTCTAGTTTCTCTCACTAGAAAACATCAACCCACTTCATAGATTCATAGGTTATCAAGATTCTACATTTGGTATCAAGAGCTATGGGGTGATTTAAGGTAATGATTTGTGTGGTTTTTTTAGTTTTTGATTGTATTAGTGTTCTTTAAGAAGATCATCTTGATTCTTGGTGTTTTTTGGTGTTTTTGTGATTGGGATTAGTAGATAAGTACTAGTTTTTACTTATTATTGTAGAAATCACAAAACGTTTTGGGTTATTTGGTAAAAAATCTGGGTTTAAATCACCGTTTTTGATCGACTGTATACCTCGAACAAACCTTCTGTTTTTCCCAGTAAAAGTTCCGAACCAAGAACCAAAAAGTTCCGAACCAAGCACTTCCGAACCAAGCACTTCCGAACCAAGAACCAAAAAGTTCCGAATCAAGAACTTCCGAATCAAGAACTTCCGAATCAAGAACTTCCGAATCAAGAACTTCCGAATCAAGAACTTCCGAATCAAGAACTTCCGAATCAAGAACTTCCGAATCAAGAAGTTCCGAACCAAGAAGTTCCGGATCAAGCCAAAAGTTCCGAACCAAGAAGTTCCGGATCAAGCCAAAAGTTCCGAACCAAGAAGTTCCGAACCAAGAAGTTTCGAACCAAGAAGTTCCGAACCAAGAAGTTCCGAATCAACACTTCCGAATCAACAAAAGTTCCGAATCAAGGGATATTTTACTTGTTTTTTCGACGATTTTTTAGAGGATTTAATCTTGGTTTCTTACAACAAAAAATCAACACAATTCACAAGCTTTATTTCACTGCTCGATCAATCGATAATCTTTGTCTCTTTGAAGTCAACAAAATGAATCCGAATTCAGTAATGCCTCAGATGACATCACTTACGGATATTTCCGTCATTACGGGAACGGATAATCGCCCGCCAATGCTCATCAAAGAAGTTTTTGAAGCTTGGCAAGGCCGGATGATGTCTTATCTTAAGGGAAAACCCGTATATGGAAGGATTATGGTCAAGTCAATCTTAAATGGTCCACTTGACTATGGTACCATCGTGGTTAACAACGTGACTCGACCACGAGAATTTGAAGAACTCACTCCAGCTCAACAACTTGTTGCCGATGCAGACGAAAAAGCTCTTCAAACAATTCTCCAAGCTCTTCCCCATGACATCTATAGGATGGTAAGTCAGTATACGGTGGCAAAGGATTTATGGGAACGTCTAAAGGTGTTGTTACAAGGTACGTCTCTCACCAAACAGGAAAGGGATTGTCAGCTGTATGATCTGTTTGATAGATTCACGTACAACCCAGGGGAAATGCTTCACGATTATTACTTCAGGTTCACCACTCTCATGAATGATCTGAATGTATACAATCTCGTGATTGCTCCATTCCAGGTTAACACCAAATTCTTGAATACTTTACCTCAAGCTGAATGGGGTGAGTATATTACCGATGTTAAGTTAACCAGGGATTTGCATAAGTGCAATTTGGATCAACTATATGCTTTTCTTCAGCAGCATGAGAAACATGTGATCATGCACCGTTCTCCACGAGGTATGTACCCTGATTCATTAGCTTTGATGGCGAATCAACCAAGCTTGTCTCACAACAACACTCCTTATATTTTGGGACATCAATCCTATCATCCATCACCTTACATGACACCAACCTTTCCCCAATACTCGATTCTACCACAACCACCCACCTCACATCAGCAACAATATCGGTTTAGTGCACCTTCATCACAATATGCTACACAACCTTACCCAGCAAGTATTGCACCTTATGCTCAATATTCATATCAAGAGAATGCAGCATATCCAACAAGCTACCCTGATCAAATGAGTATTCCTTCTAGTGATTATGCAGCTCATCAAGACCAAGCAATGTACTGTGATGATGAGGAAGTCCCCGTTCCTGTATTCAAACAAGGTGCTGCCCAGTTGAAGTGTTAAGCACTATGTCTGCTAATCTCACAAGGACTTTAAGCAAACGAGGATTTAGGGGATCAACTCCTACCAACAATCAGTTGAGGAATTCATCCAATTCTCGCCAACAAGCTACTATTGAGAATGGCAGGGTAATGGTTCAGCCTATTCAACCATATCAGGGGAGACCTACCACATCAACTACCAATGCTCGCACGATCAATCAGGCTCCAATGGTCAATCCTGCTCCACGGGCTAATTCCACAGGCAAGTTGAGAATGATTACATGCTACAACTGCAAGGAAGAGGGTCACATGTCCAGGGATTGTAAGAAACCGAAGAGGAGAAGGGATGGACAATGGTTTGCAGAGAAGATCTATATGGTGAATGCTCAGGCACAAGGAAGGGAACTTGATGAAGAGGAGCTTGCATTTCTGGCTGATCCAGGGATTGCTGAACAAGACACTGTCACCACACAGAATGCAGTATACCAAGCAGATGATCTCGATGCGTATGACTCAGACTGTGATGACTTTCAATCTGCAAAGGCTGCTCTCATGGCAACTATCTCCAGCTTAGGGCCAGAAAAGAGATCTGAGGTACTTATTAATACCACTGATAATACCACTGATGCTAGTATTCAACCACATCAAGTTGTGCAAGAGAGTGCTGATTCGAATGATTCTTCGGTGGTGAGTCTTTCAAATGAGGAGACAATCAATGATAGCAATATCAATGTGAGTTCCCAGACTTTGAGTGAATCACAACCGGGAGCCATTTCGCATACGCCTACTCCTGCTCAACAAGATTTGGTCATGGTTCCTGCTACATTACTTAGCCAAATGAATGCTGCACTCTTAGAAACCCTAGCTAAGAATAAGAATTTGTCTGATGAGCTTGCCTTAAGCAACGAGAAAGTTCAAACTTTGGAATTAGTGCCTTCGTCTAGTGTTCTAACAAATCCCGAATATGATCACTTTCGAAACAAACAAATGGGTCACTTGCAAGAAATTGAAAACTTAAGAGCAAATCTGTCTAATGAACTTAAAGAAAAGGAGTTAGTGGTCACTAATTTTCAAAAACTTCAAACGGATTTTGAATCACTCGAGTCTAAGAAGAATGAAATGGAGATTAATGCTGCTAATAAGATTAGAAGTCTAGATTATTTGCTTTTAAGACAATACGCTGCTTCTCAACTAGTACACTTATTTGATGCTTCGTTTAGAGAATTTAACTTATCTCGTCAAAAAGGCCTTCCCCCTAACCCACGGTATGCAAAACAAGCTTTAAGATATAGTCCTAGACTTTATAATGCAGCTCAATTAGGATTGGCCTTAGACCCGATTGTTTTTCCCGATTATCGAACAAGTAAGGATCTAGTTTATGAGGATCGGTCATACAATTCTGCAAAATATCCCGAGTGTGATTATTTTAAAATGAATAAGGAGCTTGCAAAAACGGACTTTAGAATTCGCTTCCATATGGACAAAGATCTCATCACAGCACCAACCTACATATTAGATGAAGAAAACCCTAGTACATTTCCTACACTTGTCAATATGGAAGGTCCTAAGGAAATCCCAAAGGATCTTCCACCTGTTAGCACTGTATGGTTAAACTTGCAAGAGATTAATCAATACTTTACTAATTTTGACAAGGTCATTTTGGAATGTACGACTTCAAATGGCTTAAACGCTGGAGAATGGGCTTTCGAACATATGAACGAGGTGTTTAAAAATGAGATCAATCCATTTGTCGAAAGTCTAAAAGGAATTTTTGCATCTCTTAAGGAAAATCTTGTGTTTGAAACTGGTGAAGTTCAAAAAGTGTTTTATGAAATGGACACCGCTTACGAACTACAACTAATTGAAAAAGAAAAGATTTTAACCGAATATGACCGATTCTTGTCTGCAGTAATCTCGTGTGATGTGCTTACTACTGTAAATGTTAATTATTCGAATGAGCTTACATCCGCTATGATTAATTGTGATGCTGTGCATATATGTGATGATGTTTGTGATCTTTCTATAAATGTTGCTGATACTGTAAATGAGGTAGATAATCATTCTTGTCACGAATCTAACGCTGAGTTTTTAAAGCTACAAGATTCTTACAATTTACTTTCAAAACGCTTTAATCAACTAGAACAACATTGTATATCTTTAGAATTAAAACAACAAACTCAAAATGAGGATCTTTTGATATCAAATGGTTGTGAAAACGGTGTTGAGACGAGTGACAAGATGATTGCAATTGTTAAGGCATTAGAGGAAGAGATCATGAGATTGAAGAGAGATGTGTCATCAAATGAAACATTAAAATTGGAACTAGAGGCTGCAGAGTCTAAAAACCAGGCCTTAGAAATTAGACTTTCGTCTATTCTAGGGGAGATGGATCGTGCAAGACAGGGAATGTCCAAACTTTATGGTTCACTAGAAGAACGCTTCGCTTTTAATGCGGCACAGCAACAATTTTATGTTGAACAATTGAACCAAAAATGTGAGGAAATCTCTGACTTAAACATCCTGCTCATTGACAAAAACATGGTTTTGGCCGAGTTAAAGGAGACACTTCTTCTCACCCGACAAGAAG
Organism: Glebionis coronaria; assembly: GCA_025667525.1. Taxonomy (NCBI): domain Eukaryota; kingdom Viridiplantae; phylum Streptophyta; class Magnoliopsida; order Asterales; family Asteraceae; genus Glebionis; species Glebionis coronaria. The sequence continues at coordinate 113,779,643 of CM046876.1, read as the reverse complement.
TTGTTGATAACTTAGCTACCGACTCTGCACCGTCCACTAGTGCTCCAACAACCAAGTCAGTAGTGCTTTATAAGAATCCGCTTCATAAGAGAAACCCGGTTACCTACGATGATTATATGAGGAATGCCATTAAGCATGTAGATCTTGTTAGGGATATCTCAGACGATCTTTATGCCTTAGATCCCTCAAGTAGCTACTATTATTCGGCTCATGAATATATTAAGCGAGTTCAATATTGCTTTGCATATTTGAAATACATAGGTACACCAGGTTCTGCACTACTCACTAATAGGCCCATTGCTGTCACTCCATTTAATAAGACTCCAGGAGCGAAACCGTCATTGGCACAATCAAGTAAGGCACCTTTAAAATCTGTTGCTAATGTTCCCACTTTGCCTTCTACATGATTAAAAGAGACTACTAAGGCTAAAGGATCGCCACTCAAGAAAGATAAGATCAAGCCCTCCACTAGTAGTGCCAAAAAGAAGAAATTAGAAGTTCACAATAGGAATGCTAGTTCAGTTTTAAATAAAAGGAATCATGTTAAGACTAAAAGCTCTGCGCTTGTGCAGAAGCCTAAACCATTCGTGAATTCTAATTTGAATTGTTGTAATTGTAATGAATGTATGTTTTCCCAACGCCAGGATTTGTGTCTTATTGATCATGTGAATGAAATGAATGCTATTAGGAATGGTCTTGAATGGAAGCCAACGGGTAGAACTCGTGCCAAGTTGGCTGGCAATGGCGTCCCACTGGTAGGACCTTTACATTAGATGGAAAAATGTGCCCTTTAACTAGGAATGCATCCATTGAGGTTAGGTCTGAGCGTCCTTTAGTTAGGAACACTCGCACTCAAGTATGGATACAGGACCCTTTAATTAGGTCAGCCCCCACTATAGTGCCTATCAGTGAAGAAATACCTCAGGATTTAAGCCAACTAGAATCTACACCACCAATTAGGAAGAAGAAGGCTAGGAAATCTAAGAAACCTAGAGTTAGCAAATCTAAGATTATTAAATCTGTACCTACTAATAACAAGGAACACTCAGATTCCGATACCTCTACATTGTCTTCGTGTGGTGATATTTTTAGGTGGTCCAAATCATCCTGTGGTATTTGGACTCCGGTTGTTCAAAACATATGACCGGAAATCGCTCGATGCTCCGAAATTTCGTCAGCAAGTTTCTTGGTACGGTTAAATTCGGGAATGATCATATAGCAAAGATAATGGGGTATGGTGAATATCAGATTGGAAATGTGACGATTTCAAGGGTATACTATGTAGAAGGCCTTGGTCATAATTTATTCTCAGTAGGACAGTTTTGTGATTCCAACCTAGAGGTTGCTTTTCGACAACACACTTGTTTCATCCGCAACTTGGAAAGAAAAGATTTGTTGAAGGGATCTCGTGGTGCAAATCTTTATACCTTGCCCTTACAAGACATGATGGCCGCCTCTCTAGTATGTCTTCTCTCTAAAGCATCTAAGACCAAGTCATGGTTATGGCATCGCAGATTATCTCATCTTAACTTTGATGCTATTAATCATCTGGCTAAAAACGAGTTAGTTCGTGGTCTTCCAAAGCTTAAATTTCACAAGGACCATTTATGTTCCGCGTGTTCAAGAGGGAAAAGTACCAAGAAATCTTACAAGCCCAAAGCTGAAGACACCAATCAAGAAAAACTTCATCTTTTGCATATGGATCTTTGTGGGCCAATGAGAACTGAAAGTGTGAGCGGTAAGAAATTCATTCTGGTTATTGTGGATGATTTCTCCAGGTTTACATGGGTAAGATTTTTACGTACAAAGGATGAAGCACCGAAGGCTATCATCACTTTTCTGAAATTCATTCAGGTACGTTTGAACACTACTGTCCGCCGTATTCGTACAGACAATGGAACAGAGTTCGTCAACCAGACTCTTCGTGATTACTATGAAGGAGTTGGTATTTCACATGAAACATCCGCTGCACGCACTCCACAACAAAACGGTGTCGTTAAAAGATGGAATCGTACGCTTATGGAAGCTGCTAGGACTATGCTTATTTATGCGAACGCTCCATTGTTCTTGTGGGCAGAAGCGATTTCTACTGCATGTTTCACCCAAAACCGTTCTATCCTTCGGAAACGCCATGGAAAAACACCTTATGAGCTTCTACATGACCGTAAACCCGATGTTTCATTTTTTCATGTGTTTGATGCTCTTTGTTATCCAAACATTAATAGTGAGAACTTGGGTAAGCTTCAACCGAAAGCCGATATAGGTATTTTCATTGGTTACTCACCGTCCAAGAAAGCATACCGAATCTATAACCGTCGTCTTGGCAAGATTGTAGAAACTATGGACGCAGATTTCGATGAGCTGACAGCGATGGCTTCTAAGCAACACAACTCTGAACCCGCGCTTCATGAGATGGGAACCGGTGCTATTAGTTCCGGATTAGTTCCCAATAATCCTACTGCTAAATCATTTTTACCACCATCAAGGCCCGAGTGGGATAAACTGTTTCAACCGTTGTTTGACGAATTCTTTGATCCCCCAAATGATGAAGTTCCAGCACCCGTAGTGATAGCTCCAATTCCTGAAGTTGTTGCTCCAGCCAATGAAGCTTTATCTAATGCATCTTCAATTCACATTGAACCGGATGCACCTTCACCAAGTGATTCTCAAACTACACCTGAATCGTCACCCCTACTTGTGCCTAATGATGTGGAAGAGGATTCTATTGATCACGACTTGGAATATGCTCACCTGCAAGAGCTTCCTTTCTTTGGTGTAGCGATACCTGAAAACCCTTCAGCCGCGTCTACCTCAGAAGAAGCTCCTTCTATTGTTCACTCCAGACCACCTAGGATTGAAAACCATAGCACTAAATGGACAAAAGATCACCCAATTAGGAATGTCATTGGAGATCTAGATCGACCAGTCTCTACACGCCATCAATTACAAGAGAGTGCACTCTATTGCTACTTTGATGCATTTCTCTCTGAAGTTGAACCTAAAAATTGGCAGCAGGCTATGACTCAATCATCTTGGATTGAAGCCATGCAGGAGGAACTAAATGAATTCCAACGACTTGAAGTATGGGAATTAGTTCCTCTCCTTGACAAAGTTAACATCCTTACGTTGTTATGGGTTTATAAGGTTAAACTTGATGAGATGGGTGCGGTATTGAAGAATAAGGCTATATTGGTCGCTAGAGGATATAAACAAGCCTTGGGTATAGACTTTGAAGAATCTTTTGCTCCTGTGGCTAGATTGGAGGCGATTAGATTATTCCTTGCGTATGCTGCTCATATTAATATGATCGTCTATCAAATGGATGTGAAGACGGCATTTTTGAACGGTGAACTAAGGGAAGAAGTCTATGTTAGTCAGCCGGATGGGTTCGTTAGCACGGAGTTTCCTAATCATGTGTACAAGCTTAAGAAGGCTCTCTATGGGTTGAAACAAGCTCCACGCGCGTGGTATGATCTCCTGTCCACATATCTCATTTCGGAAGGCTTCTCCAAAGGCAAGGTGGACCCCACTCTATTCACTCTCAAGGAAGGCAACGACATGATTCTGGTACAAATTTATGTTGATGATATAATATTTGCTGCCACTAACATAGAATTGTCAAATCGCTTTGAGAAGATAATGTCCACATGCTTTCAGATGTCGATGATGGGAAAAATTTCATTTTTCTTAGGATTACAGATTTCTCAAAATCCCAGAGGCATCTTTATTAATCAATCCAAATATACTCTAGAATCTCTTAAGAAATATAACTTTGAAAATTGTGACCCCGTGGACACTCCAATGGTGGAGAAATCCAAGTTAGATGAAGATAGGAATGGGACTATTGTCGATCCAAAACTTTACCGTGGGATGATCGGCACCCTTCTATATCTGACTGCTAGCAGGCCTGATTTGCAATTTGCTGTATGCATGTGTGCCCGGTATCAGGCTCGGCCTACCGAAAAGCACCTACATGTAGTTAAAAGGATCTTTCGGTATCTCAAAGGAACACTTCATCGTGGTCTATGGTATCCGAAAGATTCCTCCATTGCTTTAATATCATACGCAGATGCCGATCATGCTGGATGTCAAGACACGAGGCGGAGCACGTCTGGATCTGTGCAACTCCTTGGAGATAGATTGATCAGTTGGTCTTCAAAAAGGCAGAAAAGCGCTGCAATATCAAGCACGGAGGCTGAATACATCGCCATGTCCGGTTGTTGTGCTCAAGTCCTTTGGATGAGATCACAATTAACTGACTACGGTTTGGGATTCAACAAAATCCCGATGTATTGTGACAACAAGAGCGCCATTGCCCTTTGCTGCAACTATGTTCAACACTCCCGGGCCAAGCACATAGATATTCGCTACCATTTCATTAAGGAGCAGGTGGAGAACGGAGTGATCGAGCTGTATTTTGTCACTACTGAGTACCAGCTGGCGGATATGTTCACCAAAGCCTTAGATCGAGGACGAATCGAGTTTTTGATCGACAAGCTTGGCATGAAATCATTCACTCCAGCGACTCTCAAAGAGTTGGCAGAAGAATCAGCTGAATAGTCGTGGTAAACTGTTCAGAGTATCCTTTGTTCGTGATCATGTATATTATAGTAAATATATAAACCACAAAAGAAAAATACAAAAATATAAAACCAACAAAAATCATAAAAATTATAAAACCTAGAAAAACCATAAAAATTATAAAATCCAGAAAAACCAAAAATATTTTTCGTTTTTAAATCGGGCATGTCTTTTAGTACGGTAATATTTACGGCCTTAGAAATGTCGATCAATATTGACACGGTGCCATAAATAGAGTCCGTATAAAAGTTGTACATTTTTAAAACATGCCCATTATGGCTTGTAGTTATTTCAGACTGCAACCCGGTTTTCATATTAAAGTCACGTATTTCCTAGGAAAACGTTGGCTCAGAACGGGAATTAATTTTCTCGGGCATGATTTACAAGCCAAATCATGCAAAGGGATCAAGTTTACTTTATAACTTGATCTAACACGAATTGGTGTACGTCTGAGTGCATTAATTTGTTAAAATAAGAGAAATCTTATTGACACCACGAATCAAACTTTTTCAAGATATAAATTGGAAATGCTTTCATCAATATTTGACTCTTTAAACAATGACTACAGCTCTTTAAATAGAAAACGGGTCATCGTTTAAGGGGGAGAAAATATTAAATCATCTTCGTCATTAAATCGATTAGCAAAAAGTGTTTGTGGAAAATTAATTGGTTAAATGATTTATGAGTGGTTTTGATTTAGAATACAACTTGTGCGTGTTCTATGTGATAGGAATTGCTTTAGATTTTGGAGATTTGCAAATAGGTTGCGATTGCTAAGTTGTGTGAACGATAATAATGGCTAAGTTTAACAATGGTCAAGAAAAGAAATGAAAAGTTTTAAATCTAAAAAGGAAAAGGAGTGAAAATGTAGGGTAAAAAGTGACATTTTGTTGAAACTTGTCAAAACTTTGACCTAAGTCAAAGCAAACCCCCCGCCCCCCTTCATTCACTGTTCCTGCATTATTATTTTTGGCGCCATTGATATACACACACACAAGCTCACAACATTCGATTTTAATCAATTCCATCAGTGTTCATTCGATTAATAAGGTAATAATCATCATTCCTTGATTTAAAATTCGTCTAATTCATCACTATCTCCTGGTAAACGATTCGTTTAATTAAGATTAAGTCCAAATTAGGGTTTGTGTCTTATTAAGCAGTAATTGATTAGGATTTGTGGTGGGTTTTATGCGGAATAGCCTTAGATGATGTGGTGTTGCCTTAGATTGCTTTAAATATCACAAACGCGCTTAGAATTAATCATCAAAGACTGTGTTTAAAAGTTCCGGATGAACATGGATATAAACTTCCGAATGAAGGAATTTTTCTGAAAAAAACTTCCGAATGAAGGAAGTTCCGAATGAAGAACTTCCGAATGAAGGAAGTTCCGAATGAAGAACTTCTGAATGAAGAAGTTCCGAATGAAGGACTTCCGAATGAAGAAGTTCCGAATGAAGGACTTCCGAATGAAGAAGTTCCGAATGAAGAAGTTCCGAATGAAGAAGTTCCGAATGAAGGACTTCCGAATGAAGAAGTTCCGAATGAAGAACTTCCGAATGAAGAAGTTCCGAATGAAGGACTTCCGAATGAAGAAGTTCCGAATGAAGGACTTCCGAATGAAGAAGTTCCGAATGAAGAAGTTCCGAATGAAGGACTTCCGAATGAAGAAGTTCCGAATGAAGAAGTTCCGAATGAAGAAGTTCCGAATGAAGGACTTCCGAATGAAGAAGTTCCGAATGAAGAACTTCCGAATGAATAAGTTCTGAATGAAGAACTTCCGAATGAAGGAAGTTCCGAATGAAGAACTTCCGAATGAAGGAAGTTCCGAATGAAGAACTTCCGAACGAAGGAAGTTCCGAATGAAGGAATGTTCCGAATAAAGAAGTTCCTAATGAAGGAAAGTTCCGGATGAAGAGTTGTTTGATTAATATTGTTTGCCTGTTATATGTACTTGTTGTATTATGTTATGAAATGTGTTATGCTTAGAAGTAAGAATGATATATATCTATATGTTTTTGTGCATCAACCTTTTATGTCTTATCTTAAGCAGATACAATGACTAATCCAACAGTACAAGCAATCCAAGACTCTAGAGAAGCCGCTATTGCTAAAGCACGAACCCTCAAGTTCATACCAAACAATTACCGGCTGAAGCAAGTTTCAAAATCCACTCACCATGGATTTAAAGTAGCCATAGCAATCCTCGATAACTCTCATTTCAAGAACGCCCTTAGGAGTACTGCCTCGGTGCTGTATGAGTACATGTATGAGTTCTGGGCTACCAAGGAGAGTACTTCAAACAAGATCACCTTCACCATCGACAACAAGCAGCAGACGCTCACAGTTTCAGACTTCCGTAAGATTTTTGGTATACGGGATACACCCAAAGGCATGTCATTTTCGAGGGATCCTACTAAAGATGAACTAGTGGAGATGTTCGAGGCTCTTGGATGTCCTGACATACGAGTTGCGTCTGAGTTTACCACTGCTAAAGTAGGACAACCTTAGAGAGCATTGTTGGGTATTCTCAGTAGATGTCTTACACCAAAAACAAGTGGGCATGATGCTTTGCGCAACCCTATTATGAACCTCTTCCATGGCATGTACAAAGCTGCAAATGCAGATTATGCATTGTTGATATGGGAAGAATTCACCTTTCAACTCTTCCAAAACAAGAAGCTGAAGACAAATTTCTTTCCTTATCCTCGGTTTATCAAGCTTATCATTAATTATTTTATGAAAAATGATGCTACTATTGATAGGCGTGCAGCAAGTCGTTATCACACTGAAGAAGCTGATGATACTGTGGATCTAAGGCATGAAGGACCATCTGGTGGTGTCATTCCTGGTCCTATTCCCGATTACCTTCTGACGGATAAAATTAAAGGTTCTGCTGATTACAAACTACTGCAGCTAGAAATCAAGAAGCTGAAAGCAAACCTTCAGACTGGAGAAGACTCGTCTACTACAGTGAAGAGTAAAGGTAAACGCAAGCAACCAGCTGCTTTACCTGAACCCGAAACCAAGAAGAAAAAGACTGAGGTTAAGAAGGGAAAGGGTAAGGCTGATGAGTTACGTCTACGTGACGAAGAAGATGTTGTTGATCCTACTCTTGACAAGGCAGAGAAACAAATGATGAAGATAGCTATTTAAAGGAGTAGGAAAGATACTGGCGGTAGTGGTTCAGGTGCACAGGTAAATATTGAAGAAGAGTACGAGGAGCCAGAGGATGTTTTTGAGTTTGGATCACCTGAAAGGTATTCTACTTCGAAGGAGACATCCATCCCCCCCGTTTCAGCAAGTGTTGAAAAGGAGTCCGGTGCTCCTACAATCATGGTGTCCACTCAACCATTAGTAACTCAACCTTTAGCAACTCAACCTCCACCAATACAACCCTTGCCAACCAGACCGGTCACAACACCATTTCTTCCACCACCTATAACTCCCATCCTTAGTACCGTCGTAACAACCGAGCCTCTTCAATCAACCCAGAGCAGCTCAGCAACATCTACAATGGCTGCATTGGTGATGGCCGAAATGTTGGATAAACATGTGGATAATCACAAGAGAGAAATGGATGAACTTCGCCAAGAGCTACGTAGACGAGTTCAAAGTGAAGAAGCATCTAGGAAAGCCCAGGAAGAGATGCTTGCTAAGTTCGCTGCAGATATGGAATTGACGCGAAAAGATCATGCAGAAGAACTAGCTCGGGTTAAGCAGGCTGAGGCTGATAAGCATGCTGCACGTATCACTAGACTTCAAGCGATGAGGGATAAATACAAGGAGCAAAAAGAAGCACTTGAAGCATCTGTTGAAGAAAGAGTGAAAGAATCTGTTGAATCCATTATGCCTAAACTGCGTGATGAGTTGAAGACACTAGCAGCTGATAACTTGATGATCAAGTCATCCAATCCTTCAGAATCCGCCTACAAAATTGCTTATGAGTTAAAGAATTTTGAATTAAAGAAGATCCTCAAAGCTCGTATGGTGGAACTTGGATCGTTTGATAAGTCTAGGATTCAACGGGCTCTTTACAAATCCCTGAATGACGCTATCATGGAGGATGATAGGTTATTCAAAACGTTTGGAAGTATGGTACCTTATCACATTCTACCTGAGGAGGATAAAGATGATAGTGAACAGGAAGAGGGTACTGGTGAAGAGGAAGAGGAAGAAGAAGGAGAAGAAGAGGAAAAGGATGACGATGATGGTGATGAGGATGAGGATGAGGATGATGATGATGATGATGATGATGGCGATGATGGTGGTGATGGTAATGAGGAGAGTGCTAGGGGGAGCAACGGGGATAACAATGAGGATGATGATGGGGGTGAACAGCCTAAAGAGGGAGATAAGGTTACCAGTTCCAAGAAACCTGCTAAGTCTGGAACCAAGTCCAAGAAAGATGCAGCACAGAAGGACAAATCAACATCATCGGAATCAAGACGATCTAAGTGGCGCCACGATGTGAATGCTACTACAGCGTCATCGATTCCCGGTACCTCTATTGCTGTATCTTTACCTATTACCACTAACCCCATTAGTTCTGTTGTTGTTGCTCCTGTGATTGCATAATCGGTAACTGAACCTGAAGCTGCACAACACTCACCCGTTCACGACACTGCCGAAATGCCTGAATCAGAACCAGCAGATGTTCGCATTTCTACTCCTCTACAACAAGCACAACAATCTACGGTTCCTGAACCAAGCACACGAGACTGGGCAGACACGTTGGAGATTGAAGAGACTGCACCACCACAGGCTTGGATCACGGCAGCAGCGCAATATGATCCGATCACAGATGCGGACAAAGATGTTTTGTATCTCCGTATCCGCAGTCCGATTGACTTATGTGCATTTCTTGCTCATGAGTATAAGACTTCAGTTACTCCATCTTTGGTGAAGAAAGCGCTGAAAGATAAGAGACTTCGCGCCAAAACCCGGTTAACCCAAATGGAGTTCGAGTATTGTGCAGATGAGATCCTGAAGGCTCTGAATACCGTTCAACGGCCAGGTCTTCATGAATCAGAAAGAGCTCCACCTCCACTTGATCCTACTCAAGATAATCAGATAGCTCTCGACTTCTTCGTCACTTATGATCTTGAGTATCTTCTGAAGGGTTCATCAACGTACGCAACCTCCTTGACCTTGCTGAAAGTTGCCAACTGGGGAACAATACCCTGGATCGAGGAAAAGGTAAACAGACTCTGGGTCCCAAGGGTAACTCGTAATTATGATATGTATGCTGTTATAGGTGCATCTCATTGGGACGAACGAGTCCGAAGGGCGTACAGGGGTTGCTGCCTAGTTAATTCTGGAAGCAACGTTAGATCCGATATCCACATCTCCAGCATCTTAGGATTGAAAACTGAAGCCAAGAATGGCTATTATCATGTGACGGAGATTCGTTTGAAAAGGGAGGATGACAGAGAATACAAAATCCAGCAGGGAGATTTTTCTATCATTCGCCTTGAGGATATCGAAGATATGCTGCTCCTGATGACCCGCGATCAACTCACACATATTCCTCGTGAAGACCTTATTGCCTTGAATACAGCACTTCGTATGTTCACACGAAGCGTTGTTATCAAGAAACGCGTTGAAGATCTGTAGTTGGGAGTCGAAAGCTACCAAAGGAAGCTCAACTTAACCCGTCCAGTGAATCAAGTTCTACCTCAACATGTAGATAGATGTCCTTATACCGGTATTTCTGTCCCGAATTGCGGCATTTTCTACTTGAACAGTCGAGGTTTAATGAAGTTTATGAGGGTGGGTGAGCTATATAAGTACAATGATGGGACCCTTCTACAAGTCAGAGGAAAGTTGGAGCATCTTAACTCGGGTGGGACTTTGCCAGAGATGACGGAAGATTGGCATCCGGGTTACAGGCAGATGGCGAAGTACGTGATCAAGAAGATTGATCAAAAGCTCCGTGAACGTAGATTGATGAGGAGCTTGGAAAGATTCGTTGGTGGAAGACCATATGGAGTGCACCACAAGCTACTGCAACGATCCATCTAATGGGTCGTACATTTCAGGTCCACTTTATATTGGTTTTCAATTGTGAATATGTATATTTGTGAATATTGTGCTTTTACGGCTTGATGTAGTGTTAAGGTGTGATAATTTTTCAAGAGTTTCTCACGAGATTCTAAATCTTTCAAAATATATCATACTAAAGCACTACAAATATCCCTTATTAAATTAAGGGGGAGCATTAACTTGTTCTATGGCCAAACATCGATTTCATTTTTTACCCAAAGACCGGTTAATCCATTCAATATCCCAAATATTAATGGTTAACATTTTGGATAAGGGGAGAAAATGGGATTAAGGAGACTTAAGTGATACTTGGATAAAAGATGAAAAAGATTTAACGATAATCCAACTTAATATGTGTAAAGCACGTATTAAGGGGGAGCGTTTTTGATGATCAAAAACACCTAAGGTACGAAACTTTTGATGTCAATATCACAAGTACTTTAGGTGATTTTCAATGATTTTTCATGGTGGCAATTCCTTCCCAAAACACGCTTAAATTCACGATGAATGTGGTGACAAAAGGGTGGTAGGAATAGGATTAGTCCAATGATTCATCAGAGCCGATGGAATCTTCCCAAGGACAATTCCCTAGATAGAATTAGAAGTCCTAGGAAAGATGGAGAAAGAATGTGAACGTAGCTGAATGCCGACCAAGTACTTAAGCTAGCACTGGAACAATCACAACAAGGTGCTAGTGATGACGTATTGGTAAGCATTGAAGGGGTTGAAGAATGAAAAAGAATTGTAACGATAAAGGGTGTAAAGAAAGAAGCCCTCCTTACAACTTTAGGCAGAAACCGGGTCAATACATATGCTATTGAGGTCATTTTTGCTAATGATTCTCGGTATTGAAGAAAGACATCATGGACCCAGTGATGCAATGCACAACCCTTCCCAGCTAACTCAAATATCTCTCAAAAGGTATTTGTTTTAATCACACGGAGATCAACACGTTATCTATTGGTTTATTCACTCCGAATAGACTGGTATTGAAAAGATGGCACTCCTCTCCAGCCATCGCTCACTAAATCAAAACGCACAATCGAGTCTAGAGCCAAGAGATCATCAAAAGTCTCATTAGGACACTTTCCAGTTATTCCTTGCTTTCTCACACACTGTGAAAAGTAAGAGATTTTCATGAGTCCTACGCAGTATTCCTGTAATATTGCCAGAACATCTGAGTGATACGCAAGTATTACAATGAAGATGGAAATCCTGCTTGAGTCAACATCAAACAAGCTCATGGTAGGTTACACGTGCGGTTCTTTTAGAACCAATCTTGTGAAAAACTGGAAAGAAACAGTGGTTTAATTCTTAATTGAACTTAAACTCGTTCCAGGCCTCTTCGCATTATCATATGATCTTGCCAGAACACTCAGAGTGACTCTTTATTGATCACAGTGACGAGTGGAAATCCTTCTAGTGTTAACATCAAACAGCACTTGGTAGGTGACGTGCAAGATTCTTTATGAATTGAGCTCGTGACAACTGGAAAGCAACGATGGTGAAAATCTTAATTGAAATTCACTTGTTCCAGGTTCTATGAATTGACGGCTTCAAATCACAAGGATAATTTATCCAAGTGATTCACTCTTTATGTTCGCAGTCAGCTTTGGACGGTCGAATAAAGAGAACGGGTTTACCCGCGAAATCCTGTCAGGAAGTTACTTAATTGAAACTATCCGTCACGGGTACGATATCTAATATCGTCCAACGGTCTTCACCGACCGGAGGTAAAATGCTACCGAATTAGAATAAAATGTTCAAAGCCATTTTATTCGTGTCGTTGCTGTGAACCTGTTAAAGACGGTGGCGTTGCTGTGTACCTGTTGAAGACAGTGGCGTTGCTGTGTACCAGTGAAGACGGTGGTGTTGCGGTGTACCTGTAGAAGTCATTCCCACATGCTTATGTTTTTCTGCATCAAAGTTTAGCAAAAAATTCAAGAAAGTACAAGATAAAGTCTTCCGCTGTACCAAACTCTGAAACTTTCGAGAATTCAACAAAAAAGACATAAGTGTGTGGAACATGGAGTCACGAGGAGGCAAAATTCACAAGAAGGCAAAATATCGCACGTGAAAGGCCAAAAGAACAATGCTCTCAAGCCAAAGCCAAAAAGATCAAATCAAAATATTCACAACAAAAAGAAAGAAAAGAAGAAAAGACTACGAGCTAAAGAACGAAGACTTAGTATAGTATGCTAGGTTTAGAACTTTGTAACGTGGAGTGACCTCCCTTAGGGGGAGATTGTTAGAAATACGTTTTTACGTATATTAGAAGTATCGGTCACTCCACAATATTATTAATGTTGTAATAGCTCGTAGTTAACAAATAGTTATTAGTTACTTATTTAGTTAAGTAAGAACCGGTCCATGGGCTTGTCATGGACCGGCCCAAGCCCAATGTAGCTTGGAAGTATAAATACCCCTTTCCACCATGGAAAGGGGTTGGTTGTTGTCATTTGTTCTAGTTCCACTTAATAAAATACACATAGTTTCTCTCTCTTTCTCTCTCTAGTTTCTCTCACTAGAAAACATCAACCCACTTCATAGATTCATAGGTTATCAAGATTCTACAAGAGGTATAAATTTCGTCACTCAACGAGTCAACGGTGATCATTTCAATTCATTCAGTACTATCCAAATATTTATCTTTCTCTATAAATTGCATCTTTCAGACAGAAGACTAGGGACCAGTCTCAACCGGCCACCCAGCAACAGCCTACTCAGCACAATGGTGACGGTCAGACCCAAGACCGTTATGCTTCGGATAGGTGTGGCGGTAATGATAATTACCGTAACAACGCTAGCAACTCCAACAACAACAACAGGTCCCTAAACTTACTCATTTTCTTATGTTACATGCTTATAATTCATAATTCTGACACTTTAGTATCTTCTACTAGGAATCATGGCAACGGAAGGGAGCAGGACCGCAGAGGTTCACAACCCAGCTGTACAGCTATCATGGGTATTATGTCTTACGATTTTCTGCATTGTCATATTTGTACCCGTAAACCATGTCTCATGTGTACTTTTCTGAACAGGCTCCCAGCTAGCAAAGGCACCTGTTGGAGAGTATACTCACATTCTCTGCACTACCTGCAACCATAGGCACCCAGGGCCATGTCTCCACGACAGCAATGCTTGCTTCAAGTGTTGCCTGGCAGGTCATCACATAAAGGACTGCCGCAATGGTGAGATAGAGGGCACATCTGGACATGCTGACTCCAAGACACCTTTTTCCACTGGACGGGTGTACACGACCTCGTGTGATTACGCCAACAAGTCTACAGGTACCATCACTGGAATCTTTTATATGTATGGTCAAGCTGCATGTGTTTTATTTAACACGAGTGCTACTCATTCGGTTATTTCTACTGCTTATGCCAAGAATGTTTGGGTATCCCCTATGCCATTAGTGTAACACCCCATTTTGGTAAATGGAATGTCACGCGTGATTATGACGTGTCATCAAAGCATACAAGGATACATTTATAAAACATCACATAACAATAAAGGAAATACCGGAAACAAACATCGGTACCCCAAAAGTAGAACTCATCACACACAAACATAAGTACTGTAAATGAAAAGGACTAAACAATGTCCATAGAAATGAGTATCAAGAGTATGAAGAAATGCATAAAGTAATGAAGGCTAGGAAGCTTCCAATCCATATGCAAGTACGCTTAAATTCTACGAGCGTCCTTGAGTACCATCCGTTTTGGGAACATGAAAGGAAAAACGGCTGAGCATAACGCTCAGTACACGGATATACAAGTATAGCATGAATAATATAAACACATAAGAATAAAGCAGCGGAAAAGACTAAGTCTTGGATAACCTGGTATATCTTAGTAAAACTGGTTTTATAGTTTGAAAAGCCTTATGTTTATCTCATAAAAACTGTTTAACATGTTTACCATTTAGCCAATATAGGTCATGAAATATCAACGTGCATGAATACTTGGAGGGGTGACCTCGTCATGCAAATTAGAGGGGTTGCCTCTATTTTAATATAAGTTTTTGGGTAGGAGGGATCAGCTCCTTATGAAGGATGCAAGGCACACACAACATTCACCTGAATAATCTGCTGAAACATGTAACCTAGGATGCACCCATATGCCCCACATGATAATAATAATAATATGGCCAAAAGCTGAAGGGACACCACGAGCTATCACTCCGCCGTGGTGAAGTCATAACACTGGTGCCTCTAGTGTTATGGTTATGCTACCTCCATAACTAGGTGAAACTGGTCATGCATGTATATGGCTTTAGGTATCTAATTAAACATATGCAATCAAAACATATAAAACATATACTGGGGAAAACAGTTGGCTGCATACAGGGAATCCTAATAAGGAAGAATGTCCATACTGAAAGGACGGAGAATCTGTACCTTGTGTCCAGTGAACGAAGAAGACGAACGGAAGAGAGTCCTACTTTGATATCACTAATGCTACATAAATGATATACGTGTATAAGTATCTGATTACTGACTACGTAACTGGTTTTATATCATGTCTTAGCTTGTTTTATATGTTCATGTCTTGTTTTATTGATTTTAGCTTTATACTGGGTTTATCATGTATTCTGTCTATTCTGATTAAGTATTACTTGTATTTCTTGTATTATTATACTTGTTGCGTAATAATAAGTAACTTTCTAAAAATAGCAGCTTTCCTAAAATAGAAAGTTTCCAAAAATAGAAAGTTTCCAAAAATAGATTGTTTCCAAAATAGAAAGTTTCCAAAAATATAAAGTTTCCAAAAATAGAAAGTTTCCAAAAATAGAAAGTTTCCAAAAATAGAAAGTTACTAAAAATAGTAAGTTTCCATAAATAGATTAGCTGCCTTAATTAAATATGTTTCTAAAAATAGAAAGTTTTTATAAATAGATTAGCTTCCTTAATTAAATAAGTTTCTAAAAATAGAAAGTTTCCATAATCAGAAATAAGCTGGATTATTAAGCTAATAATATATAAGCTTAAGTTTTACTGATTAATATTCTAAGTCATGTGATATATATTATAGTTTATTAATTATTACATGTAAATTAAATAAACTATAGGTCATAAGATTTAATTAAATATAACATAATTTAATTAAATAAAAGGTAATAAAACTTAGGTTATAAAATGTATTAATATTTATTATTAATATAACCTAAGTCATGATAATTAATTAATTATAAGTCATGTTTTAATAATTAATTAATTTCTTAGTCTAAATTAACTAATCAAATACTTAGGTTAAAAATCGTGTATTATTATTAATAATAATATAACCTAAGTCATGTCCAAATTAAATTAATTACATAGCATCTTAAATTAATTTAATTAATCTTGTAATTATTTAACTTGTAAAAATAAATAATTAATCTTGAAAAATAACCCGTGAACCGAACCCGTGTTTTAAAACTAAACATGTCATGAAGCAGACCGGTTTAACCCTTGAACCGGCCTACAACCCTTAACCATGGCAAACCACCACCGGCCTAAACCGGTGGTGCGTGTGGATCTACATCCGAGACCCCCTAGACCACCAAGGACAACCCCGACATGCGTCGGGGTCCCTTGGTTCGTCTCGGCTAAAACACCAAAACCAAACCGAGAGCCCTTGCTCTCGGTTATACCCCTTAGTCGAACCAAACAACCCCTTAAACCATGTATTTTTATACCCACTTGATTAGATCTACATGTTATTAACTTGTTTTAATAACCCCATGTTTTCATGTTTTTAGATCTAATAAATAAATAAAAAGAAAAGGTTTAAAAAGATTACCTATACGTGAATCAAAAAGAAAACTAATCACGAACGACCTTGCAATAAATTGGATTAACCAAGATCAACAAACACCTCCTTGTGGTGGTGTTATGGGCGGCGGCTACAAGGAAGAAAGGAGGAGGAGGGTTTTGATTTTTTAATCTTTCTGTAATATGAAAAATCCCTTCCTTCTTTTATTCCTTTTTAGTTAGATTTTCAAGTGGGTTGGGCCCCCCCTCTTTTGTTTTATGCCGTGCCTAAGTGGGACCCATATGGGGAACCGTTGATTTCGTGTTATATATTTACGTGTTAACGTGTTGTGTTTACGTGATTTAATTCTTGTTCGTTCGTGTCGTAATTTATATTTATACGTACTCTTAATAAATATACGTAAATACATAATATTAAGCTCGTGATTATTTACGTTCATGATTTCATGTTCGTATGTTCGTGATTATAATTATTGTTGAAATAATTATCGTGCATTAATACGTATTAAATACTTATCGTGCATTAATACGTATTAAATACTTATCGTGAAACGTAAATGTGCTAAATAAGGGAAGTTCTAATCATGTACGTACGATCATAAGGGTACTATTCATGGTAAAAGCATGCGGGTTTTACAACTCTTCCCCCCTAAAAAGAATAATTTGTCCCTGAATTATAGATAATGTAAACTGAAAAAGAAGAACATACCCTGATTCAAAATATGAAATGAGGGTAAGAAGCCCGGATAAACTCCTCTGTTTCCCAAGTGGCTTCTCACTCGGTATGATCCCTCCAAAGGATTTTGACGAATGGGATCGTCTTCCTTCTCATGACT
This sequence comes from Glebionis coronaria, assembly GCA_025667525.1. Taxonomy (NCBI): domain Eukaryota; kingdom Viridiplantae; phylum Streptophyta; class Magnoliopsida; order Asterales; family Asteraceae; genus Glebionis; species Glebionis coronaria. The sequence continues at coordinate 113,762,423 of CM046876.1, read as the reverse complement.
CGTTCTTGTCTGTCAAGAACTCGTTCGGGTTCTTCTATGAAAGTGAGATCTTCACGAATCTATTCCAGTGGACACATGAAAAACGTCGTGGACATGAGAAAGTTGCGGAGGTAACGCTAAACGGTATGATACTTCACCGACTCGCTCAATGACATCAAACGGTCCGATGAATCGAGGACTAAGCTTCCCTTTGATTCCTAAACACCTAACCCCACGTGTCGGCGAAAACTTAAGGAAAACGTGATTTCCTACGTTAAAGTGTAAGTCCCTACAATGCTTGTCCGCATAACTCTTCTGACGTGACCGTGCTTCTTGCAGTTTCTGCTTAGCTACTGCGATCTTCTCGTTAGTCAACTCTATCATTTCTGGTCCTTCAATTGTTCACTCAACAACCTGATCCCAGCAGATTGGGGCGTGACACTTCCTGCCATACAACATCTCGAACGGAGCATACTTGATACTTGCGTGCCAACTGTTGTTGTATGCAAACTCTACCAAACAGATATAGTCGTCCCAATCTCCCGTCCATTCCAACGCCCATGACCTCGACATGTCTTCTAATGTCTGAATCGTTCTCTCCGATTGGCCGTCTGTTTGAGGATGAAAAGTCGTGCAAAGCTTAAGTTTTGTACCCCAAGCGTTCTGTAGACTTCTCAAGAATCGCGAAGTGAAACGAGGATCTTTGTCTGAGACGATGCTGGATGGAGCCCCATGAAGTCTCATGATCTCCTTCTTGTAAGTATCGACGAGTTTACTAACCGAATCTTCCTTGCGGATCGGTAAGAAATGAGCTGACTTGGTAAGTCGATCAACGATAACCCAAATCGCATCGTGCTTCCTCTTTGTCGGCGGAAGACCGGTAACAAAATCTATGGTGATTTTGTCCCACTTCCACTCTGGAATATCTAACGGTTGAAGAAGACCGCCAGATCGCTGATGCTCGATCTTAACCTGCTGACATGTAAGACATTTGGAGACGTAAGTCGCAACATCCTGTTTCATACCACTCACCAAAAGTATTTCTTGATGTCATGGTACATCTTGGTCGAACCAGGATGAATAGAGAATGGGGAGCTATGAGCCTCAGCTAACAATGCTTCCCGGAGTTCTTGATCATCAGGAACACAAAGTCTCGTGCCCTGCCATAAGATACCATCTGCGTCTACTCGAAATTCTATCTGCTTCTCCAAATTCTGAATTATCGCCCAGATTTCACCGTCATCCTTCTGAGCTTCCTTGATCTTAGAGAGTAACTCGGGTTCCACTCTAAGATTAGCCAAGTAACCGTGTTGTCCACGTACCATGATCTCCATGTCTAGTCGCTCCAAGTCTCTAATAATTTCCTCCTTTATCTCAATGCCGTTGATCATTCCAGAATTTCTACTAATTGCATCTGCCACTACATTTTCCATGTCGGGATGATACTTCAGATTAATGTCATAATCCTTCAATAGCTCCAACCATCTCCTCTGTCTCATGTTCAATTCACGTTGAGTGAAGATGTACTTCAAGCTCTTGTGGTCCGTGAAAATGTCACATGATTCTCCATACAAGTCGTGCCTCCATATCTTCAATGCAAACATGACTGCTACAAGTTCCAAGTCATGCGTAGGGTAATTTTCCTCATAAGGCTTAAGCTGCCGTAAAGCGTACGCGATCACTTTCCCATGTTGCATGAGAATACAACCAAGTCCCTTCCCCGATGCATCACTATAGATTTGAAATCCACCTGTACCAGATGGGAGAGTAAGAATCGGTGCAGATACTAACTTATGCTTTAGGTCTTCAAAGCTCTTCTCTCTCTTTTCAGTCTAGACGAATTTCTCCCCTTTCCGCATCAGTTTGGTCAATGGTAGTGCTAAACGAGAAAAGTTCTCCACGAACCTACGGTAGTAACCAACCAAGCCTAGGAAACTGCAAACTTCGGTCACTGATTTCGGTCTTGCCACTTGGTAATAGCCTCAAACTTTGCTGGATCCATCGTGATTCCTTCTGCTGATACAATGTGACCTAAGAATGCCACCTTGTCTAACCAGAACTCACACATGGAGAATTTAGCATACAGCTGCTTCTGGCGAAGAATCTGTAATACTGTACGAAGATGGTCTTCGCGTTCCTCCTTGGACTTAGAGAATATCAGGATGTCGTCAATGAAGAAAATGACGAACTTGTCCATAAATTCATGAAATATTCTGTTCATCAAATCCATGAACACTGCTAGAGCATTAGTAAGGCCAAATGGCATGACTACAAATTCGTAGTGGCCATAGCGGGTACGGAAAGAAGTCTTGGAGATGTCCTGCTCTTTAACCCGTAACTGATGATAGCCTGACCTTAGATCAATCTTGGAGAAATGTTTGGCCCCTTGGAGTTGGTCAAACAGATCGTCTATGCGTGGTAGTGGATACCTATTCCTGATGGTAATCTTGTTGAGCTCGCGATAGTCTATGCAAAGTCGCATACTTCCGTCCTTCTTCTTAACGAATAAGACCGGTGCGCCCCATGGAGATGTGCTCGGTCAAATGAAGCCTCGTTCCAGAAGCTCTTGCAATTGATCCTTCAGCTCCATCAACTCTATGGGAGCCATGCGATAAGGAGCCTTGGAAATCGGCTCAACTCCTGGGATGAGCTCGATATTAAATTCTACTTCACGTGCAGGTGGTATGCCCGGAAGTTTTTCTAGAAATACATCTGGAAATTCGGAAACTATCGGCTGATCCTGAATTGATGGGGATTCAACATCCATGCCATGAACAGTAGCTAGATATCCCTCACAACCATGTGAAAGTAATGCACGTGATTGCAAGTTTGATATGATTTGTACAGACCTTCCGGGTACGAAACTGTTGTGAATGTACTCTGGCACATTAACATCACCGAAGATGACTCGATATGAATGGCAGTCTATGGTAGCATGATACTTGGATAGCCAATCGATGTCCAAAATCATGTCAAAATCATTCATGTCCAGCGGAAGTGCGTCAACAGGACGAATCTTGTCATCAAACTCTAGGGGAAGGCTCTTGTACACATGGTTTATGCGTACAGAGTCTCGTAAAGGCGTGGAAATATTCAGTATATTCTCTAGTGGCATTGGGAGTATCCTAACATTCTTAGCATAAGCAGTAGAAATGACCGAGTGAGTAGCACCCGTGTCAAATAGAACACTTGCATCTTGACCATACATATACAAGATTCCAGTGATGGTACCTGAAGACTTGTTGTCCTGATCGTGAGATGTTGTGTAAACGCGTCCACTAGTAGGAGGCGGCTTGGTATCAACATGTCCCGATGTGCCCTCCATCTCGCCCTTGTGGCAGTCCTTCATCCGATGGCCAGGAAGACTACACTTGAAGCATGCATCCTTGTCGCGACGACATGTCCCTAGGTGCCTACGGTTGCAGGTAGTGCAAAGAGAATGAGTATATCCTCCAGCAGGTGTCTTGACTGGCTGAGAGCCTGATAAAAACAATATACATGAGACATGATAATAGGTACAAAGGACAATGCGGATAGTTCGTAAGATGGAATACCAGTGATAGCTTGATGGTTAGGCTGTGAACCTCTCTAGTTCTGGTCCCTCCCGTTACCATGATTCCTGGTAGAAGATTCTCTAATGTGTTAGAATTAGGAATAATAGCATGTAATCATAAGAAAAATGAGTAAGTATAAGGATCTGCTGTTGTTGGAGTGTCCAGCGTTATTACGGTAATTATGATTACCGCCACGCCTATCCGTAGCAGAACGGTCATGAGTCTGACCGTTTCCCTTGGGCTGAGTAGGCTGTTGCTGAGTAGCCGGCTGAGACCGGTCCCCAGTCTTCTGCCTGGAAGATTCAGTTTAAAATAGATGTAAATATTGACATATGCTGAAAAGAATACGGTTTGGTCACCGCTGAATACAAATGTTTACCTCTTCTCGGGTCTCTCTGCTTCCCCGAACTCTTCTCTTTCTTGCAGCATCTCCATCTTACGTGCCGCATCGGCCACTTATGCCACCGTGTTGAACGTAGAACACACCAAGTTGTTTGCGACCGATGTACGAAAAGCCCACCGGAAGTGGTGTGCTTTCTCTTCGGGAGTACCTGCTGCTGCACCAAGAAAACCAGCCAAGCGAAGAAAGCATTGCATGAACTCGTTGCTATTCTCCCCAGCTCTCTGTCAGATTCCATAGTACTCTCTCTTCAGCTTGTCTTGCTCAGCCTTGGGAAAGAACTGTCCCATCACCAAATCCCTGAACTGAGCCCAAGTCAAACCAGCCACCCAAGCATCACCTCTCTCAGACTGCTTCAGTGCCGTCCACCATGATAGCACATCACCTTCAAACCGGTAGCAGGCCAACCTCGACTTGAAGACGGGGTCACAACCCATGGCATCGAAGATCTTCTCAATGTGAGCCAACCGGCTTTCAGCTTCACTGTGGCTATCTGTTCTCTCGAAAGCTCGAGGGCGTAGCTTATTGAATCTCTCCAGCCATGTGACCAATGTTGCTGGAGGAGGAGGAGGAGGTACTGGGTGTTGCTGCTGATTGTTGGCAGCCTACACATCAGCCTTGATTTCATTCCTCAACTGAGGAAGCATAGCTTGCATTGCAGCTTGGATTGCTGCATTAAGTTGTTCTTGCTCGCGTGTGAGAACCATATGACAATATAACATCAAATACATGATTAAACTGATCAAAACATAAAATATATACATGAAAAAAAAATTTATACCAATAAATCATTAGAAAAATTTTATGCAAGAAAATTAGTACATGAATGCATGATGCAGTTTTATGAAAACTTTTATATGCGCGAGAGTGAACGCCTATGGTCAGTTCACTCAAAACAAAAGACATGGCGAGGGGACGCCAAGTTTCGTTAAAACACATGCAACTAAAAAGGGACAGTCTTGTACCAACCATTACTTAGTCATACACCTGCGACAATGAAATATATATGTATGCATGAAAATGATGAATGCATGAAAACCGACTGTCAGTTCTAGGAAGACCATAGTGACTACCCACTAATCACAAGTCGTGTTTTGAGAGCCTACTAGTCGAAGCCTTGGCTCTGATACCATAATTATAACACCCCATTTTGGTAAATGCAATGTCACGCGTGATTATGGCGTGTCATCAAAGTGTACAAGGATAAATGTATAAAACATCACATGACCATAAAGGAAATACCGGAAACAAACATCGGTACCCCAAAAGTAGAACTCATCACACACAAACATAAGTACTGTAAATGAAAAGGACAAACAATGTCCATAGAAATGAGTATCAAGAGTATGAAGAAATGCGTAAAGTAATGAAGGCTAGGAAGCTTCCAATCCATATGCACGTACGCTTAAAGTCTATGAGCGTCCTTGAGTACCTGCCGTTTTGGGAACATGAAAGGAAATACGGCTGAGCATAACGCTTAGTGCACGGATATACAAGTATAGCATGAATAATATAAGCACATAAGCATAAAGTAGTGGAAAATACTAAGTCCTGGATAAGCTGGTATATCTTAGTAAAAATGGTTTTATAGTTTGAAAAGCCTTATGTTTATCTCATAAAAACTGTTTAACATGTTTACCATTTAGCCAATATAGGTCATAAAATATCAATGTGCATGAATACTTGGAGGGGTGACCTCGTCATGAAAATTAGAGGGGCTGCCTCTAATTTAATATAAGTTTTTGGGTAGGAGGGATCAGCTCCTTGTGAAGGATGCAAGGCACACACCACATTCACCTAAATAATCTGCTGAAACATGTGACCTAGGATGCACCAATACGCCCCACATGATAATAATAATAATATGGCGAAAAGCTGAAGGAACGCCACGAGCTATCACTCCGCCGTGGTGAAGTCATAACACTGGTGCCTCTAGTGTTATGGTTATGGTACCTCCATAACTAGGTGTAACGGGTCATGCATGTATATGACTTTAGGTATCTATTTAAACATAAGCAATCAAAACATATAAAACATATACTGGGGAAAACAGTTGGCTGCATACGGGGAATCCTAATAAGGAACAATGTCCATACTGAAAGGACGGAGAATCCGTACCTTGTCCAGCGAACGAAGAAGACGAACGGAAGAGAGTCCTACTTCGATATCACTAATGCTACATAAATAATATACGTGTATAAGTATCTGATTAGTGACTACGTAACTGGTTTTATGTCATGTCTTAGCTTATTTTATATGTTCATGTCTTGTTTTACTGATTTTAGCTTTATACTGCGTTTACCATGTATTCTCTCTATTCTGATTAAGTATTACTTGTATTTCTTGTATTATTATACTTGTTGTGTAATAATAAGTTACTTTCTAAAAATAGCAGGTTTCCTAAAATAGAAAGTTTCCAAAAATAGAAAGTTTCCAAAAACAGATTGTTTCCAAAATAGAAAGTTTCCAAAAATAGAAAGTTTCCATAAATAGATTAGCTGCCTTAATTAAATATATTTCTATAAATAGAAAGTTTCCATAAATAGATTTGCTGCCTTAATTAAATAAGTTTCTAAAAATAGAAAGTTTCCATAATTAGAAATAAGTTGGATTATTAAGCTAATAATATATAAGCTTAAGTTTACTGATTAATATTCTAAGTCATGTGATATATAGTATAGTTTATTAATTATTACATGTAAATTGAATAAACTATAGGTTATAAGATTTAATTAAATATAACATGATTTATTTAAATAAAAGGTAATAATACTTAGGTTAAAACATGTATTAATATATTATTAATATAACATAAGTCATGAAAATTAATTAATTATAAGTCATGTTTGAAAAATCCTATTTCTTTTTGTCGAAGAGGTTTTTCTGAAGCATAAACTTGAGTTCATAGACTTTGAATGTCTTGACGAATCCACTTAAGTGTAAGAAGATTTCTCTTCTTTTGCTGAGGGTAAGAGCACGAAATCGTACACTCCCCCGTGAATATAGAACCGGGTTGCAATCTGAAAGTGATTACAAGCCATTGTGTTGAGCTCAAAACGTTGGATGTTTTGTGACAAGCTCAACCCGTGATAGATTGCTCTACCCGTTGTTTGGAAATATTTGTCCAAAATAGACAATTTCCTTTATTAAAAGAAGAAATGACATGTTTTGAAAAATATTTACAACTTTCATTCGAGCTTTATGTATACACCCGTGTCGTTATTGAGCGACATTTCTAGGCACGTCCATATTATCGATACTGAAAGACATGTCGAGAAGAATATTTTTGGATTTTGAAAGATTTTTAATTTTGTGTTTTGCTTTTATGTGTTTTATATTTTTGTATTTTGCTTTTTCAAAGATATTTACAAGTTGATGTTTGATAGATAAATCAAGCAGGCACCTTTGCCAGAATCTCCAGGTCTGCTGGAGTCAAACATCTCATACCAATTTGCCTAACGAGGTACTCAAACCTATCTTTCGATAGAGCTTTCGTAAACAAGTCGGCTAATTGGTAATCCGTTCCAACAAAGTATAATTCAACGATACCTCTTTCAACTTGTTCCTTGATGAAGTGGTATCTGACATCGATGTGCTTCGTGCGGGAATGCTGTACCGGGTTGCAGGAGATGGCTATGGCAGACTTTGAGTCACAGTACATAGGTACTTTATCAAAGTGGAAGCCATAATCCGTGAGTTGTGTTCTCATCCAAAGAACTTGAGCACAACACGCAGATAGAGACACATACTCCGATTCGGCTGATGAGAGTGACGTGCAATCCTGCTTCTTGGAAGACCATCCCACAAGCTTATCTTGACCTAGAAATTGTGCGCCACCAGAAGTACTTTTGCGTGTATCAAGACACCCTGCATGATCAGAATCTGAATAGGCCGTTAGAAAGAAACCGGTTTCCCTCGGATACCAGAGTCCCAAATGAATGGTATTCTTGAGGTACCGAAAGATCCGTTTAACCTCCTTGAGGTGCTTTTCAGTGGGTCGTGCTTGATAACGTGCACAATAACATGTAGCATGTGAGATATCAGGTCTGCTTGTTGTCAAGTACATGAGGGAACCAATCATGGAACGATATCTCGTTTGATCGATGGCATTTCCCTCCAAGTCAGCATCTAGCGATGTGGTTGATAATGGTGTCCCAACGGGGTCACATGAAGTCAAACCATGCTTTTTGATTATCTCTTGACAATACTTAGCTTGGTTTATAAAGATACCACTTGGGGATTGATGAACTTGAATTCCTAGAAAGAATTTTAGTTCGCCCATCAAAGACATTTCAAATCTGCTGTGCATTACTTTTTCAAACCATTTTGAAAGTTTTGGGTTTGTAGACCCGAAAATAATGTCATCAACATAAATTTGCACAAGCAGAATGTCATCCCCATATTTATAAGTGAACAAAGTTAAATCAATGGAACCTTTTGAGAAACCTTTGGAGACCAGAAATTTCGAGAGCTCGTCGTACCACGCCCTTGGAGCTTGCTTGAGTCCATAAAGTGCTTTGTGGAGACGATACACCTTGTCAGGATAATAAGGATCGACGAATCCTTCCGGCTGCGTGACATAGACTTCTTCCTTCAAAGGACCGTTAAGAAACGCCGTCTTTACGTCCATTTGATATACAATGAATCCCTTATGTGCAGCATAGGCAAGGAAAATCCTGACCACTTCCATTCGAGCTACTGGTGCAAATGATTCTTCAAAATCAATACCCTCTTTCTGTCCATACCCTTTAGCCACTAGCCTAGATTTATTCTTGATGATCGTGTTCTCTTCATCCATCTTGTTTTTCCAGATCCATCAAAGATTTAATGGTGTTACATCGTATGGTCTGTCAACAAGTTCCCAGACTTTAAGTCTTTCAAACTGTTGAAGTTCATCCGTCATCGATTCAATCCAAGCATGATCAGCCATGGCTTCTTTGATGTTTTTCGGTTCAGCAGTACTCACGGCGTGTGCGAACATACAAACATCGCCATCAGTGGCTAGTTGTCGTCTTGTACGAACAGGCTGTGAAGGGTTTCCAATTACGTGAACCAAAGGATGATCTCGGGTCCAATGATGTGTTGAAGGATGTTGCTGATAGAACGTATGCATATTTGACGGATCAACATGGCGAGTAGAGGACTCTCCAGTTTCGTGTACCGGTGTACCGAATGGGTTGATAAATACGTCTTCGTCAGATAATGCATCGTCTGCTTGATGTGTGTTCTCTGGAGCAATGACAGTAGTTGTGGATGTTGTAGGATCGATTGTTGAGGTGATATTCTGAGGAGGTAAATCTGCAACAACCCGTGTTGAAGTAGATGAAGTTGTATCCTTTTGTTGATGATGATCGGTATCATCATTTGTATCATGAGAGACAGCGGAAGACTTCGATGCAACTTGTTTCTCCCCCGTGAAATATTCATCATACATTGGTCCATATAACATTTCCAACTCTTCAAGTGTCGTGTCCACTGTCATATCTGCTCTAGGAACATGTTCAGGAACCAGCTTTGAACTTGACGGTTCATTGCTTTGGTCTTGAGTTCCGAGTTCTGTGCGGTTGTGAACGGAAGTCGTTTGTCGTTGTGGATCGGGACTTAAACTGTTTTGTTCAAGTGCCATTTCTTGCAATTCATCAAATCTGATATGAATAGTCTCGACTATCAATTTTGTTCTCTTGTTGTACACTCTGTATCCCTTAGACTGAGTTGCATATCCCACTAAAATGCATGCATCACCTTTCTCTTTCATCTTGTCCAGATTTTCACCATCTCGAATAATGTAACACGTACATCCAAAAACGTGAAGGTGTTTGAGTGAAGGTTTGCGATCATTAATTATGTGATATGGTGTCTTTTCGTGTCTTGGGATAACTAAGGAGCGGTTTTGTGTGTAGCATGCGGTTGACACGGCTTCGGCCCAAAAGTATAGTGGAAGGTTTGAAGCGGATAACAATGTTCGAGCAGCCTCAACTAAAGTACGGTTGCGTCTTTCAACAACGCCGTTTTGTTCGGGTGTTCGAGCAATAGATGTTTCATGTTCAATTCCTTCAGCTTCAAAATAGTTTCTCAGTTTTGAATTCAAAAACTCAGTACCTCTGTCAGTACGAACCACTTTAACTTGAGCTTGAAGACCACGTTGTATCATTTTAAGGAAGCTGATGAGAACATCGGGTGTTTCATCCTTGGACCTCAAGAAGTGAGTCCATGTGTACCTTGAGTAGTCATCGACAATTACCATAACGTATTTCTTCCCATTGATACTTTGAACACGCATGGGACCACACAAATCTATATGAAGAAGATCTAACCGTCCTTTAGAGCTTGGTGTAGTCTTTGTCTTGAAACTACTCCGTTTAGCTTTACAAAGCTCACAAGAAGAACAAAGATGATCTTTGATGAATTTCAAGTTAGGAAGGCCTCGCACAATATCTTTCTTAGAAAGCAAGTTGATGGTATCGAAGTTAAGATGAGATAAACGTTGATGCCATAACCAAGCTTGAGTCATTGAAGCTTTAGCCATGAAACAGATTGGAGTTGAAGATGTGGAGTCTTGTAGTGAAATAGTGTAGAGATCAGTACCCCGTGTTCCGGTAAGTAAGTCATTCCCATCATAATCACGAACAAAACATGTCTTCTTTCTAAAAGCAACCTCCAAATCCGCATCACAGAATTGACCAACCGAGAAAAGATTATGATTGAGCCCTTTGACGTAGTAAACCCTTTTGATAGTGATATTCCCCTGAACCATGTCTCCATATCCTAGGAAAGGTGAAAATTGATCATTTCCGAATCGGACCGTACCCAGGAACTTCTCCACGAAGTTAATTAGAAGCTTGAGATTCCCCGTCATGTGCTTCGTGCATCCGGAGTCCATTATGAAGAGAATTACTTCGATCACCTACAGAAGAATTAGAACACGATGGAGCATTTGCTAAATTGGATTCCATGTTAGTTGTGATTTCCGATTCATTAGTTTCCCTAGTTTCATCACTTAGAGTCACACTAACGCTCGTAGTCACATATTCTGTCCTAACCTTAGGCATCCATTTATATCCTGGAGGACATTGATTAGCAAACCACCATTTCCAAGGCTTGCTAGCAGACTCATATAATTCCCTAATTCTGCTTCTAGGGTTCTTAGCGGTGGAGTCTGATGCAATACTTTTCTTAGGGGGGGTTGCACCAGAATGGTTCACTTTGCGTTTGGGTTTTCTAGCACTAATAGGCATCACAGTTTGCTTCTTAGTTCTAGTTTCTACGCCTTTGACATTATTCGAAACACACATAGCATGATTAGCATTAGCACACTTTCCACATTTCACACAAACAATCTTAACTTTCATAGCATTCAAAGTCGAATCATTCAAATCGTCATTACACGCGATTACAGACGTTTTATTCTTAGAAACATTGAAAATCCTAGGGTGGTCTTCTACTTTCTTCATCTTCCCTTGACTTTTGTTTTGCCAGACCTTTTCATTCATGCGAGTGCTCTTAAGATGGGGCCGGCTAACACTAGCAGTGAGGACTACTCCTGTAGTAAAAGACACACGTCTATTAGTGTTTCTAGAAGTCTGAGGTGATTGACTTTCTTTGTTTTGTGTGGGTTTAGTGGTCAATCTATACATCCCTGGTTTAACCACATTTGTGTTCTTAATGCTTTGTGATCGAATATTTGTTTTGAGAGTGTTTTGTGGTAACCTATCCTTCCCATCCGTCTTGGGGGCAAACGAAGGTTTTGCAAATGCAGAATTAGAGAAAACAGATGGTTTTCCCAAGAAAGAGGGTCTAGTCACTTTTTGAGCATTGGGTTGTCTTACAATAGGTTTCTTAACACTAGGTTCCACAATCTTCCCACCCATCTTAGCAACGAGTTTCTGCAACTCTGCTATCTCTCTGTCCCTATCTTGTAACTGAGCTTTCAACCCCTTAATTTCCAAATTCTATGCGTTCATTTCTCGAAACGTTTGGGAAAGTTTTCTTGTAGTTTATTATTATGTGGAAAACTACCAACGTCTTTTTGCAAAGCAAGTTCAAGAGAATGACAATGTTTTTGAAGGAAATCAATTTTGTGTTGAAGTAACTCAAAAGCCTTTTTATCAACATTTTCTTTATGTTTCGAAAGCTCAAGTTCAAGACGCTCACACTCTTTGATTTTATCAAGATATTTGCATGCAACATCAGAATATTCATCTATATCAGCACAAGATTGAAGAGTAACACACAAAATATCTTTGGAGAGACATTCTTCTAAGAGTAGATCATATTCGTTTGAAAATTCTAATTTGTCATTTTGAAGGTCATCAATTTCTTTTTCAAGAGACTCAACATATTTCAAATCATCAAACATTTCAGACTGAATTAAATTTTCAAACTCAAGAACATGTTCTTTTATTATCTTCGTATTTGGTATTAAAAGTTCTTTCACAAGCACACTTATGTCGTGAGGAATCTCGGTTTTCCACTTATCCTTTTGACGTGTCTCCCAATCGCTTTCAACAATTGATTGAACATTATTAACGTGGTGTTTAAGAAAACCAAGTATTTTTCTACTTTTGCTTTTGGAAGCATCTAGAGGCAAATAATTAATATATTTAAAAACATTAGTTTTCCTCTTAGTGGCAAAAGCTTTTTTCCATTGAATTCTTTTTTGTTTGCATTCTAAAAATAATTCCTCACGAGACTTCTGTTTTTGTGGTATGAAAAGACCATAAAGACTGTTTTCATAAGCATAGTTATATGGTTTCACAAATTCTTTATTGACCGGTGATCTACTCTCCTCATCCCAAAGGCACGTCTCTTCACTATCGAGGTTAGCTACAGGGCAATCATGATTGGTCCATTCGGACTCGTCAAGATATAAATGGGGGTTTGCAGCTTGAGCTTGTTCGAGGTACTTGGGGGTGGCAAAGCTAGGTTGACCTTTAAAAAACGACCGAGGTGCTATCATTCTTACGGTTTGAATAGAGTCATGTGTATTATAAACAACTTTTTTCAAAAAATCGACTTGTTCTTCGAGATCCTTTACTTTTTCAGTATCTTTGCTTTGTCTATTTTTGAAATCTTGTTTTAATGTTTCAACCTCTTGTTTCTTCTCATCAAGAATTTTAGCAGAATCAGTGGTTTTCATAGAAATCCTCTGTTCAAGTTCATTAGTTTTAGTTGTGGCAAGGTACGTTTTTTGACGTTCATCCCTTAATAAAACATTAAATTGACGTTTTTCTTTAGTTAACAAAGCAATAGCTTCATTGTATTTATTTTCAAAATCGTCCTTTTTAACGTTGATGACACGACTTTTGTACCCCTCAAGCTCGTTGGTCTTTTGAAGAAGCTCAGCCCTATAACTATCAATAGTCTCACTAGATTTTATAAGAGCGGCTTTGCATTCTTCAAAGTTTTGAGTGAGCGCTGCGTTTGCCTTCTTTAATTGCTTTTGATTCTTTCTATTTTCATTGACATCTTTTTGTAAACTAGCAATTAAATTAGCAAGCGCGACACGCTCCTCTTCATCATACTCATTTGCATGTTGATCATCCTCAAACTCATTATTGCACATGTCTGATGAATCGGGTGTGGTATTCCTATCAACCGTTTCCATCATACACGGGTCAGTAATTGTTGTTGGTAGATCACTATGCTCATGTGTATCACCAAACACATTATATTCAGCATCATGTTGTACCTTATCAATTAGCTCGGTATCAAAGATAGGACCATTGTCATCTTCAGTGACGTTAAGGACCTCATGAATCTTTGCCATGTATGAATAATGTGCCTCGAGTTCTTGGTCAGAGAGTTCATCATCTGTGTCGTCAAGCATTTCTCCTTCCTCAGCTGATAACTTGATTCCAGCTTCCATTTTCTTGCACAACAGCATCTTTTCCTTATGATAACCATAATCTTTAACCCTCTTTGGCTGCCTGCATTCCTTGGCCAAATGCCCAAAACCTCTGCAGTTAAAACACTGAATCCCACTTTGTTGCACAACTTGAGTCCCAACAGTTTCCCGATTTCCAACAACAGTAGCCACCCTCTGATTATCATACTTGGGTTGTCGATCATACTTTGGAGGACTCTCAGCACGTCTTCGTGTGTCATACCTTGGAGGACTCTGTGCATGGGTGTTCCTCGAGTTTGAAGATGTTCGAAGGTTGTTGTTGGTGGGTTTGTAGATTTTCTTATATTGCTTCATAATGAAAGCCATTTGTTGCTTGAATTCCCTATCCCTTTGAGCTACTTCTTCATCACTGTCCTCTTCGGATGATTGCTCAGGTATGGGTGATGGTGCTCTGGCAACTTCTTTGCCTCAGGATCGTGTTGGAGCATGTGACTTAGAGACAATGGACGATCGTGGTGATCATGATTGAGTAGAGTAGGTCTTTGAAGTACGGGAGTGATAATCTGGGTAATGTTGAGTGGTAGACACCAAAGCAAGTGGATTGGAAATCTTTGCAACTCGTTCAGCTCGAAGTTCATTTGCCTCATTTTGAAATTGTTTCAAGATGTCAAAGAGCTTGTGATATGAAACTTCGTCTAACTTTTGTTGTTGTTTGACCAAGGTGACAAACCGTGTCCACTCTGGTTGAAGTTGCTGTAGAAATTGGACATTGACTTGCATGGTGGAAACTTGCAAGTTGTTTCGGGTCATATCATTCATCATCTTGTAGAATCGGGAGTAATAAGAATCAATTGATTCCCCATCCTTTGATGTAAACTTGCCAAAGTTCCAAAACATCTTGGTTTTCACATCTTGTTTGTTAAGTGATTCACCTTGTTGCAATCTTTCAATTGCCGTCCACATTTCTTGAGCAGTAGGACATGCGTCAACCGTAGAGTAAATTTCATCTCCAATGCCACTGAGAATTAAGTAGATTGCTTCCTTCTCTGCATCAAACCACGCACGATTCTCTGGGGTGAGGTCGGTCCTCTTCTCATCACGTTCATATGCGGGTTGTGCGTCACTTGTGTCTGTGGCTGGTACTGCAGGAACTTGAATCCTTGAGAGTTTATAGGGTCCTTCCAAAATACATTGCCTTAAAGCATCACCGTTAGGTTTTGTGTCAAGGTAACGTATAAAACGGGATTGCCATTGATCATATCGACCAGACACAAGCATTGGTGGTCTTTCCTTGTTACCTGCCACCATTATGTTGTTGTTCGTCACACGATATTCGGCAGTAGAATCCATCTCAATATTCTCTGAAATGATGAATCAAATGTGGATCTTAAGTAGTTGTGTTGTGATTGTTTGGTTGTTGAAATTCCGAAAATTGCAATTTTTTTCTCAGCCCGACAATAAATTCCTCAGTCCGACAAAACGGTAGACCTAAAAATTTGTAATCACCAAATTTTGAAATTGAGCTAGAAATGTCCTAACACTAGTATGGAAAAAATTTGATTTTACTTGACCTAAAATGTTTAACTCTCTTTTTTTTTTTTTTTTTTTTTTTTTTTTTTTTTTAATCTTCGTGTAAACTACGTTCCGAAACTAGTCTAGATGGTGGCTAAATCTAAAAAATACTCAAACAAAATTTAGCTAAACATGTCATCGGAATGTGTCATCGGAATGCCCATCGGAATGTTGCTTAGATCGGAATGTCCTTTAGATCGCAATGTGCACCTGTCGGAATCCTTAGATCGGAATGTGTACTTGTCGAAATCCCAGATCGGAATATTCAGATCGCAATGTGTACCTATCGGAATCCTTAGATCGGAATGCGTACCTATCGAAATCCCAGATCGCAAAGTGGCTGTCGCAATGTGGGCAGAGTAACGTTTCAAGATTTCCTTAAAATCTGTCGCAATCCAGATCGCAATAACGATCGGAATGACCAGATCGGAATAAGGGGGCTATCGCAATACTGATCGCAAAGTAAAACCCTAGGGTTATTGCGATCGATACCGTACTTACCTTTTCCGAAATTCAAGCTGTCGCAATAAGGGACCTTTTTCCAACTTTTTAGGCAACGATTTTAGCAACTTTTAGGCAACAAATTTAGCAACTTTTAGGCAACAAGATCGTGTTTTTAACCAAACCAAAACAACCAAATCTCTACAACAAGATTAAAGAAGTTATACGATTAAGAAACACAATCAAAAACAAGAAAAATCTTGAATTCGAGGAAGAAAATGGATCAAATCAAACGGATCATATGAAAAACACAACAACCAATCACAAAACTACCCCATGGCGATTGATACCAATTGTTGTCCCTAATATATGATTGTTATATTCACACGAATTAAAGAAAGAAAGGTAGATATGAGAAGAATTCTAGAGAGAGAAAGTAGTGAGAGAAAGTAGAGAGAAAATGGTTGGTGAAACTTGTGGAATATTAGATTAGAGAGAAAAAGAAATGACCAACACCCTTCCTAACATGCTAGGAAGGGTTTATATAGCCTTTGCTTACATGTAGCTTAATGGGCTATATGATCATGGGCCGGGCTTTCCTTTTGGGCTTTGGTTACTTATTAATGAACCTTAGCTTAAAGTTAAGCCCGTAATAACACGACTAATATACTACCTATTACAACGTTCTAAAATACGATACATAATAAACATATGACTGAGCATTCTTGTTTGGCTCAATATTTTGAGGCTAACATAATTTCTTAGTCTAAATTAACTAATAAAATACTTAGGTTAAAAATCGTGTATTATTATTAATAATAATATAACCTAAGTCATGTCCAAATTAAATTAATTACATCGCATGTTAAATTAATTTAATTAATCTTGTAATTATTTAACTTGTAAAATTAAATAATTAATCTTGAAAAATAACCCGTGAACCGAACCCGTGTTTTAAAACTAAACATGTCATGAACCGGACCGGTTTAACCCTGGAACCGGCCTACAACCCTTTGCCATGGCAAACCACCACCGGCCTAAACCGGTGGTGCGTGTGGATCTACAACCGAGACCCCCTAGACCACCAAGGATAACCCTGACATGTGCCGGGGTCCCTTGTTTCCTCTCGGCCGAAACACCAAAACCAAACCGAGAGACCTTGCTCTCGGTTCTACCCCTTAGTTGAACCAAACACCCCCTTAAACCATGTATTTTTAATACCCACTTGATTAGATCTACATGTTATTAACTTGTTTTAATAACCCCATGTTTTCATGTTTTTAGATCTAATAAATAATTAAAAAGAAAAGGTTTAAGAAGATTACCTATATGTGAATCAAAAAGAAAACTAATCACGAACGACCTTGCAATAAATTGGATTAACCAAGATCAACAAACAGCTCCTTGTGGTGGTGTTATGGGCGGCGGCTACAAGGAAGAAAGGAGGAGGAGGGTTTTGATTTTTTTTAATCTTTCTGTAATATGAAAAATCCCTTCCTTCTTTTATTCCTTTTTAGTTAAATTTTAAAGTGGGCTGGGCCCCCTCTTTTGTTTTATGCCGCGCCTAAGTGGGACCCACATGGGGAACCCGTTGATTTTTCCCGTGTTCTATATTTACATGTTAACGTGTCGTGTTTACGTGATTTAATTCTTGTTCGTTCGTGTCATAATTTATATTTATACGTACTCGTAATAAATAAACGTAAATACATAATATTAAGCTCGTGATTATTTACGTTCATGATTTCATGTTCGTATGTTCGTGATTATAATTATTGTTGAAGTAATTATCGTGCATTAATACGTATTAAATACTTATCGTGTAATAACACGTACGTAATACTTGTAAATTCCTATCGTGAAACGTAAACGTGCTTAATAAGTAAAGTTCTAATCATGTACGTACGATCATAAGGGTACTATTCATTGTAAAAGCATGCGGGTTTTACAATTAGCGAATGTATTAAACATTTCCACGCCCTTAAGAGACTCTGTACGCATAACCCATGGGTACAAGAGTCTTCCCCTCGAATTTGACGAAAAGATTCTCCCAGTTGACGCACTTCCTTTGGATATGTGCGATTTTGACATGATATTAGGCATGGACTGCCTATCCAAACATCATGCCACCATTAACTGCCATTCATATCGGGTCATTTTCGGTGATGTAAGTGCACCAGAGTACATTCACAACGGTTTCATACCCGGAAGGTCGGTACAAATAATTTCAACCTTACAAGCACATGCACCACTGTCACATGGTTGCGAGGGCTATATAGCTATTGTTCATGATTTGGAGGCTGAATCTCCATCTATCCAGAATCAACCGATCATGTCAGAATTCCCAGACGTGTTTCGAGAAGAACTCCCGGGCATACCACCTGCTCGAAGTGGAGATTAATATTGAGCTCATCCCACGAGCTGAGCCAATTTCTAAGGCTCCTTATCGCATGGCTCCCATAGAGCTGAAGGAGTTAAAGGAACAACTACAGGAACTGTTGGAACGTGGTTTCATTCGACCTAGTGCTTCTCCATGGGGCTTGCCGGTTCTATTCGTAAAGAAGGACGGCAGTATGCGTCTCTGCATAGATTATCGTGAGCTTAACAAGATCACCATCAGGAATAGATATCCGTTACCACGCATTGACGATCTGTTTGACCAACTCCAAGGGGCCAAACATTTCTCCAAGATTGATCTGAGGTCGGGCTATCAACTGTTACGGGTTAAAGAGAAGGACATCGCCAAGACTGCTTTCCGTACATGTTATGGCCACTACGAATTTGTAGTGATGCCATTTGGCCTTACCTATGCTCTAGCTGTTTTCATGGATTTGATGAACCGTATCTTCCATGAGTTCCTTGGCAAGTTCGTCATTGTCTTCATTGACGACATTCTGATTTCTCTAAGTCAAAGGAGGAACACGAAGACCATCTTCGTACTCTACTACAGATACTTCGCCAGAAGCAGTTGTATGCCAAATTCTCCAAATGTGAATTCTGGTTAGACAAGGTGGCGTTCCTAGGCCACATTGTATCAGCAGAAGGAATAACCATGGATCCAACAAAGGTTGAGGCTATTACCAAGTGGCCAAGACCGACATCAACGACTGAAGTTCGCAGTTTCCTAGGCTTAGCTGGTTACTTCCGTAGGTTCATAGAGAACTTTTCCCGTTTAGCACTGCCATTGACCAAACTGATACGAAAAGGGGAGAAATTTGTCTGGACTGAAGAAAGAGAGAAGAGCTTTGAAGACCTAAAGAAGAGGCTGGTAGCTGCATTGATTCTTACACTCCCATCTGGTACATGTGGATTTCAAATCTACAGTGATGCTTCACAGAAGGGACTTGGCTGTGTTCTCATGCAACATGGGAAAGTGATTTCTTATGCATCACGACAGCTTAAGCCTTATGAGGAGAACTACCCTACACATCACTTGGAACTTGCAGCAGTCGTGTTTGCGTTGAAAATATTGAGGCACTACTTGTATGGCAAATCATGTGATATCTTCACAGATCACAAGAGCCTGAAATACATCTTCACTCAGCGTGAACTAAACATGAGGCAGAGAAGATGGTTAGAGCTGTTGAAGGATTATGACATTAATCTGTAGTATCATCCCGGCAAGGCGAATGTAGTGGCAGATGCTTTTAGTTGAAAGTTGGGTATGATCAACGGCATCAAGATAGAGGAAGAGATTATAAGAGACTTGGAGCGACTAGACATTGAAGTCATGGTACGTGGACATCACGGTTACTGGGTTAATCTTAGAGTAGAACCTAAATTACTCTCTAGGATCAAGGAAGCTCAGAAGGATGATGGTGAAATTTGGGCAATCATACAAAACTTGGATCAGCAGACGGAGTTTCGGTTAGATGATGACGGTCTTATGGCAGGGCACTATACTTTATGTTCCTGATGACCTTACACTCAAGGAAGTGTTATTGGCTGAAGCTCGTAGCTCCCGATTTTCCATTCATCCTGGTTCGACCAAGATGTACCACGCCATCAAGCAGTACTTCTGGTGGAGTGGTATGAAACAGGATGTTGCTACTTATGTCTCCAAATGTCTTACATGCCAGCAGATTAATATCGAGCATCAGCGGTCTAGTGGTCTACTACAAGAGTTAGACATTCCAGAGTGGAAGTGGGACAAGATCACCATGGATTTTGTTACCGGTCTTCTGTAGACAAAGAGGAGGCATGATGTGATTTGGGTTATCGTTGATCGACTTACTGAGTCAGCTCATTTCTTACCGATCCGCAAGGATGATCCGGTTAGCAAACTCGCCGATACTTACAAGAAAGAGATCTTGAGACTTCATGGTGCCCCATCCAGTATCATCTCGAACACAGATCCTCGGTTTACTTCGCAATTTTGGAGAACTCTACAGAAAGCTTGGGGTACAAAACTTAACCTTAGCATGACTTTTCTCCCTCAAACAGACGGACAGTCGGAGCGAACTATTCAGAAATTAGAAGACATGCTTCGAGCATGTGCATTGGAGTGGACAGGATATTGGGATGATTATATATGCTTGGTGGAGTTTACATACAACAAAAGTTGGCACGCCAGCATTAAGTGTGCGTTGTTTGAAATGTTGTATGGCAGGAAGTGCCGTGCCCCAATCTGCTGGGATCAGGTTGGTGAGCGAACACTTGAAGGACCAGAGATGATAGAGTTGACCAATGATACCAGCATTTTTATGTGGGTTCTAATTTCTCGGAATCCTCTCGAATTGATCTCGGTCTTTAGTGGAATGATTGTTCTTGGTTACTAAATAAAAGGGTTTGGTTTTCTAATCTAATAAAAAGTGGAAATGAAAATTTAAATCAAAGATAATTAATTTAATGATGAGTAATAGAAACTTGAATTTAAACTTGAATTTAAATTAGAATTAAGCTTAAAAGAAAATTAAAATTAAATCAAGGAAACAGTAAAGAAATAGTAAAGAAACAGTAAAACTTTAAAATACCCAAAAGATAACTGATTCGGAAGTTACTGTTCATTCGGAAGTTAAGCTTCATTCGGAACTTTGTGCTTGGTTCGGAACTTTTGGATTCATCCGGAACTTATCCTTCATTCGGAAGTTTTGACAAAGGGATTGATTCGGAACTTGAACACTCATCCAGAACTTACTGATTCGGATGTTTTGGACTTCCGAATGAAGCCCCTTGATTCGGAACTTACTGGTTCGGAAGTCTTTGGTTCGGAAGTCTGAAAATTGGTTCGGAACTTTAGCTTCGTTCGGAAGTTTTGGCTTGATCCGGAACTTTTACCTTCGTTCGGAACTTCTTCTTGATTCGGAAGTTTAGCTTGGTTCGGAACTTTTTAATACTAAACTCATTCGGAACTTTTAACTGACTCGGAACTTTTGAAAACACAACTCATTCGGAAGTTACTATTCATTGATTCGGAACTTCTGGGAAACCCAGATACAGAAACTAAACCGAAGAACAAGGAAAAAACGATTTAATCCAAAAATCACCAAATTTTTACCCAAAAACTTAAATAAATCAATCACAAAGCATCTACTAACCATAAACTACTAATCCCATCAATAAAAACACAAATCCCAACAACTTTTGAAGATCAAATCAAGAAAAATAAAAACTTAAGAACTTGAAGATAAAGATGAAGATGAAAAAGATTAAATGGAAAGATTAAACAAGACTTTGTATTGAATGATTAATGTTTTAACAAGATCAAACAAGAATTAAAATAACAAGATTTGGAAAACAAACATTAAAATCACCAATCACCCTAGTGGTGATGGTGATGATACGGAACAGAGAGAAAGAGTGGGGAAGAAGAAAAACTAAAAAAAAACTAGTCTAAATGTGTGAGGGGAGGGCTATTTATAGCCTTGTCTTTTGGTTGGTGAGTGGGCTTTCTCCCGTTCTTCTTGTCTTTTCGTCTTTTCAGAAAAGTTTCCGTTTTCGATTCTGATTCGGGATTTGTCGTCGATTAAATTCAACTCGTCTTTTAATTTCTTCGTTTAATAGACTTGAGTTTCTTCGACTTATATAAATCTTCCATCTTTGGTCCTTTTCTTCGATAAATCTTCGAATAGGCCCAATGACTTCAAATCTTTTGCATCTCTTGGACAATAGACTTTATCTTGAGTCTTTTTCTTCAGTAAAACCCGTGAAATCCCATGTTTTCTTCAGTATTCATCCGGTTGGCTCTGAAAACACAATAAACACAAAAACCACGCATAATTCCAAACAAATGATATTAAATACGTGTTTTGGTCTCGTTTTAGCCCGAATTAAGTGGTAAAAGGATGGGTGTTTACACACCTATCAAATCCCCTACACTTAACCATTGCCATGCCCTCATGCAATGCTTGGTGATAAAGCAATTTTACATTTTCCTCATAATTAATCAACCTTGGCCTTATTTAAATTCTACTAAACAAAAATTAAAGAAATAAAACTTCAAAGGTAACAAAGGGATAGAAAACCATTTTCACTTGAAAATAGCTACATGGAAATAACTTGCAAAGAAATCGATGACTTACATTAGGGCTTTGGTGCTGCGAAGATCTATCACCCTCAAGTTTCACGTTCCCCAAACTAAGCTTAAAAACGAGATCATTGTTATTATAAGTTAGCAATTCAAACACTTACACACATGGCTTAATTAAATGCTTAAACTCCCTTATTCCTAAGTGTATCTCTTATATTTTATTTTTGTCTTAGAATGATCATGAAGATGCATTTTTGGACTTATTTCGATAGTTTATTAGGGCTGAAAGCAAAGTAGGACGATTTGATCAATAGTTAGCTAAAGGACAAAATCTCTTAAAACTGCTTCTCGGGATATCAAAAAGTTCATATCTTGGCATAACTTGGTTCACGATTTGAGACCTTTCTCGGGCCGATATTTGGCATGTACTTCATACTTCATATCTTCGAGAGACGTTCTTGAGATAATGGTCTTCTCATCATAATAGAGTTTCTTCACTTGGAGACTTTTGAGGGGTACTCCAACTTTGTTGACCACGACTTCATGATTATTTCTTCAATCTCTAATTGGGATTTTGAGATACAATGATCCGCCTCCTTTTCGGACTTAGATCTATTTATCCTCATACCTTGTTAGGGTCTTTTCGGATAAACTTCTCCATGATCTTTATGGGAGTTGATTGCTTTTCGTCGTGAGTCTTGATCCTTCATATTGACTTTAGGAATAATGCTTTTCACATCACTTTGGATCTTCAGCAATAAAATGGAATCCTCATGCCTTGTTAGGGCCTTTTCGGACTCGCCAATCTTCGCGCCCCGCTTCATAAGTTATGCCTTGGCTATGAACTCTTATCATCACCGAGCAACTTTTAAACGATCTTGGGCTAGAAGCTAAGTAAATTTTCAAATCGTACGACCTTACTTATTGCAGATAAATTATTAGCAAGTGATGGGAGAATAGGCAAATAATTACACCAAGTGAGCTTGCGCAAGAATACCGACTTATAATTGACTCTATCATTTCTCGTCCTCCACAATTTAAAATCTCAAGTAATGAGATTCGTGGACACTTAGCCTAATAAACCAATTAAGGTCTACATGGTTAAGGATACTAGCTAGAATAAACTTGGATAAGTCTATTCGGGTTGAGTCAAAATAAACGCAACGGGCCTAATATGTCAAAGACTTCTAAACTAGCTATACCACTTTATGAAAATTTGACTTTATTACGGGATATATACATATGAAAGCAACGATAAAAATTTAAAAATTACAACTAAATGGCCAAAGTTAATAAAAAATTTGAAAAATGTTGAAAAATAGGATTTTCTGGTTAAATGAAGGCATTTTCATGGAAAAGTCCACTTAAAACTTCGATAGAAGTCCCCCCTACACTTAAGATAAACATTGTCCTCAATGTTTAAGCATGTGGGAAAAGTTTCCCCTACACTTATGACATTGTGCACGTTGGTTAACTCGAGTTAAGGATGGGACGACTAAAGTGATCAATTTCAAATGTGAGTATGAAGAAAATTGAATCACGAGATCTGAGAGATAGAACCGGATTTCGGATGACACGGGAGCACGGTTCTTCAAAAATTCCAAGAGTGCACGTATCCCTGTGATCACACCATACACAGACAAACACGTATAGAAGTCCCCCCTACACTTAGGGGATTAAAACATAAAAGGATAGATACTCGGGCTGCCTCCCGAGGAGCGCTTGTTTTTGATAACCGAGCTACGAGCCTGACTCGACCCAAAATTAGTTCATGGGGAACGTGGTGAGGGATGGAATCACCTCCTGAGAGGTGTCCTCACCAAAGTACAACTTCACTCGTTGGCCATTCACCTTAAAATTTGGTCCATTAGGTTGAGCGAGCTCGAGAGTACCATATGGAAAAATTTGGGCAATGGTGAATGGGCCGGACCAACGAGATTTGCGCTTTCTCGAGAAGATTTTCAACCGAGAGTTAAAAAGTAAGACTTTGTCTCCAACATGGAACTCTCGGTTTTTGATCTTGGAGTCGTGAATGAGCTTAGTTCGTTCCTTATAGATCAAAGAATTTTCATAAGCCTTATTTCGATGTTCATTCAGCTCATTGAGTTGGATCTTGCGTAGGTCACCGGCTTTGTTTATATCAAAATTAGCCCACTTCAAGGCCCAATAAGCCTTGTGCTCCAACTCAATGGGGAGGTGGCACGCTTTCCCGTACACAAGACGATAAGGCGTACAACCGATCGGGGTCTTGTAAGCAGTACGGAAAGCCCACAAAGCATCATCAAGTTTATCAGCCCATGAGGCACGATGCTCTCCCACGGTCCTTTCAAGAATTCGCTTAAGTCCTCGGTTGGATATTTCAGCCTGGCCATTAGTCTGTGGGTGGTAGGTTGTGGAAAGACGATGATTGACACCGTACTTAGCCATGACTCTAGCAAATTGGTCATTGCAGAAATGAGTCCCACGATCACTAATAATGGCGCGAGGCACACCGAATCTAGCGAATAGAGCCTTCAAAAAGTTACAAACCACCCTTGCGTCATTAGTAGGTAAAGCTTTGGCTTCAACCCATTTGGAGACGTTGTCAACGGCTACAAGGATGTATTTGTTTCCTTTCGACGAAGGGAATGGCCCCATAAAGTCGATACCCCAAACATCAAAAATTTCACACTCTTGAATGAAATTCTGAGGCATCTCGTCTTTATGTGTGATTTTTCCTTGCTTTTGGCAAACATCACATCGTTTGACCATATCGTGAGCGTCACGGTATATGGAGGCCCAATAAAATCTGGAATCAAACACTTTTTTGGCGGTGTAGTTGGGACCAAAGTGACCACCGGTGGGTCCTTTGTGGCAAGCATCAAGGATTTCAGACGCTGTCGGTCCGTCAACACATCGGCGGATAATCAGGTCGGCACATTGTTTGAATAGGTAAGGGTCGTCCCAAAAGTAAGTCTTAATGTCGGTGAAGAACTTTTTCTTTTGTTGGGACGTCAACCCTTCCTTGAGAATTCCACCCGCCAAGTAGTTTGCAAAGTCCGCAAACCACGGGGTTTCATTCGGCTTCGAGTTTATAGACATTAAGGTCTCCAAGGGAAAATAATCATTGATTTCTTTGGTCGGATGATCCCCTTGGTAAGGATCCTCAAGTCTGCTGAGATGATCCGCGGCTAAGTTTTCAGCTCCTTTTTTATCGCGAATTTCGATTTTAAATTCCTGGAGCAGCAAAACCCAGCGAAGAAGTCTTGGTTTGGAATCTTGCTTTGTCAACAAGTACTTCAACGCGGAATGATCGGTATACACAATGGTGGTAGAAAGGACAAGATAGGGGCGGAATTTTTAAAAAGCATAGACAACAGCTAAAAGCTCTTTTTCGGTTGTCGTATAATGCAATTGTGCCCCTGTCATTGTCTTGCTAGCGTAATGGATCGGTTGGAAGTGTTTGTTCACTCTTTGTCCAAGAACCGCTCCAATAGCAAAATCACTAGCATCGCACATCATCTCGAAAGGCAGCTCCCAATTAGGGGTAACCAAGACAGGTGCCTTAGTGAGCTTATCCTTAAGCGAGTTGAAGGCTTCAAGACACTCTTTGGAGAAGATAAAAGGAGTATCTTTTTCCAAGAGGTGGGTCATCGGGCGAGCGATTTGAGAAAAATCTTTGATGAATCGACGGTAGAAGCCCGCATGACCCAGGAAACTTCTCACACCCTTCACGGTTGAAGGTGGAGGCAACTTTGCGATAACATCGACTTTAGCACGGTCTACTTCAAGACCGGCTTTCGAGATCTTATGTCGAAGCACGACGCCTTCTTTTACCATAAAATGGCATTTTTCCCAATTCAGAACAAGGCGAGTGTCTTCGCACCGCTTTAGCATACGTTCTAAATTGGCAAGGCAAGAAGAGAAGGAATCCCCGAAGACCGAGAAATCATCCATGAAGACTTCCATGGTTTGTTCAACCATGTCATGGAAGATAGCTAACATGCACCTTTGGAAAGTCCCGGGCGCATTACATAAGCCAAAAGGCATTCTTTTGTAAGCAAATGTGCCATAGGGACAAGTGAATATAGTCTTCTCTTGATCTTGGGGATCGATGGGTATTTGAAAATAACCCGAGAAACAATCAAGAGAGCAGTAATATTCATTACCCGCTAAGCGTTCAAGCATTTGGTCCATGAAAGGTAGAGGGAAATGATCCTTTCTCGTGGCATCATTGAGTTTGCGGTAGTCTATACAAACTCTCCACCCAGTAATGAAACGAGTGGGAATCAACTCGTTGTGTTCATTGGGAACAACGGTTATTCCGCCCTTCTTGGGCACACAATGGATTGGACTAACCCATGGTGAATCCGAAATAGGGTAAATCATACCCGCATCAAGATGTTTGAGAACCTCTGTTTTGATGACTTCATGTATTTTTGGATTCACCCTTCGTTGGCTTTGAATTGTGGGCTTAAAGTCGTCCTCCATGAGAATTTTGTGTGTGCAGAAGTGAGGATCAATTCCACGAATATCGGAAATCTTCCAAGCAATAGCCTTCTTATGATCTTTCAATACAGCGACAAGTCGGGCTTTCTCTTCATCCTTCAAATCCTTAGCAATGATGACTGGCGACTTCTTCTCTTCTTCGAGGAATACATACTCAAGATGGGGCGGCAACTCCTTAAGTTCCAAATCCGGAGGATTTTCGACGTGAGGCGTATTCGAAGTCGGAGTATCGATAGCAATAACAGTGGGAGATGGAGGGGAAGGATTGTCTTCTATGAGGAGGTTTGCAATGAAACTGAGATCGTCATCCCAAGCAGTAGAATCGTCATTGTCTTGCTTCACATCTTCCAAGGTGGCTTCCAAATCTTCCCAAAGGAAATCACTTTCTCCAAATAGAGATAGTGATGAGTCGATAGAGGAAACGGTCTCAACATTGGGAAGAGAGGTAGGAATATTTTTACAAGCATCCTTGAAGTGTTCTTCACAAGCCTCATCAAGAACGTCAATACAATTAACATTCTTGTAAGAATAAGGCTGTTTAGAAAGCTTTCCCATGTTGAAGACTACTTTATCGTCACCCACTCTCATGATAAGCTCACCGGCTTCAACATCAATGAGAGTGCGAGCGGTCCTCAAGAATGGACGACCAACAATGAGTGGCACACGGGGGTCCATCTCGTAGTCGACGACAACAAAATTAGCAGGGAAGGTGAATTTGTCGACTCCTACAATGACGTCTTCGGCTATCCCCACTGGATAAGCAACCGTACGGTTAGCTAGTTCCAAAGTCATTTTGGTGGGGACTAGCTCTGGGAGAGATAATTGCTTCCAAACACTTAGAGGCATGAGATTAATACTGGCACCTAGATCGGCTAGGGCCATGCAATTCTCTACTCCCGGGAAATTGCAAGGGATAAGAAAACGACCCGGATCACCAAGCTTGGTTGGCAATTTCCTTAAGAGCACTGCAGAGCAGTTCTCATTAAGTTGGGTGTTGGCAATATCGAGGAGCTTTTCCTTGTCGCTCAGAAGATCTTTAAACATTTTTGCATACTTGGGCATGTGAGCGAGAGCCTCAGCGAAGGAGATATTGAAATTCAGTTTTTTGAACATTTTTAGGAAGTTCGAAACTTGAATATCATCCTTGCTCTTTTGCTTCTCTTTCCTCAACCGTGAAGGATAAGGTATATTGGAAGAAGAGGAAGGTTTTAGGGGAATAGGATCACTCACAAGCACGGGTGGAGGAGGGGTAGAAAGAAGAGGTGGAGAAATTGGGGAAGGAGAAGGAGGAGGAATAGGAGCAGGTGACTCGTTCTCCTTAGTCACAACCACCGGTGGAGGTATAGGAAGCTCGGGTTCCTTAGTACCTTTGCCACTTCGAGTGGTGATTGCTTTCATCTCCCCTCTTGGGTTCGCAACGGTGTTACTCAGAAGAGTACCCGAAGAAGAGGGTTGACTACTTTGGAAGAAACTAGCCATCATGTTCCTCAGATCATTAGTCTGGCTATCCAACGTATTTCTCATGTCTGCTCTCAAATCATTTCCTTGCTTGACCAAGTCTGCTTTCAAATTGCGCACTTCCTCTTGGAGATTTCCCACTATCACATCATTGGTTCTCATGTAGGTTGCAACCTCTTGGTGTAAAGCAGTGGTGGTTTGGTTGGAAGGAGCATTGTATGCAGGTGGTTGGTAAGCTGGTTGTTGGTAGACTTGGTTGTTACGTTGAGGCGGTTGTTGCTGCTTGTGAGGTGGGATGTATGGTTGTCGAGGTTGTTGTTGTTGTTGAGGAGGGTGGTTAAGGTTTTGTTGTTGGTTTTGGTTGGTAGGAGGGAAACCAGGTGGTGAAAGATAGTTGTTTGATCGATAGCTAAGCAAGTTACGGTCACCTTGAGGTCTAGCTTGATAAGCAGGTTGAGGATAGGTGCCATATGCCGCATTCACATTCTCAGCAGGGTAATCTTGGGTGGCGGTACAAGTTGTGTAAGAGTGAGGACCACCGCATATCTCACACGGTTGGCTGACAGCGTTCACTTGAGCGTTTTTGGCGTTGTTGCTGTTGTTGTTGCTGACGGTGTGGGTGACAAGCGATTCAAGAAGCGTGGTGATTTTGTCAAGTCGCTTGTCGCTGTCATTAGTGCTAGCACTAGCAACATTGGTCCTAACACTCTTGGTTTGCACACGAGATTTGTTCTCAATGATATCCCAAGCAGCATTGGAAGTCTTAGCCAATAGATTACCCCCCGAAGCACTGTTCAGTGAATCTTGGTCACTCATGCTTAAACCATTGTAAAAAGTATTGATTTGATGTACTTTGGTAAAACCATGTTGTGGGCATTTTCTTAAAAGATCTTTAAAGCGATCCCAAGATTCACTGAATGACTCATCGTACTTTTGTTCAAAATTTATGATCTCATTCCGCAAAGCGGTAGTACGAGAGGGTGGAAAAAAGTAGTTGATAAACTTTGTTTCCAAATCCGTCCACGAGAGAATACTCTATGGCGATTCCTTAGCAAGCCAATGCCGGGCTTGTCCCTCTAAAGAAAAGGGAAAAAGTTGTAACCTTATAACCTCTTGTGGAACTCCATTGAACTTGACCGTGTTGGTGAGTTGTAGAAATCTCTTGATGTGGTCGTGTGGATCATCAATGGTTCGTCCCAAGAATGGTTGAGCGGAGACCATCTGGATAAAGCCTGATTTTAGCTCGAAATTGTTGGCGGCAATTGGAGGTATGACAATTGGATCCGTGTTGCCATCGACATGAGCTTGCAGCAATTCAATCATTGGGCGGTTATCCGGAAGGTGCTCATTGTTGTTGTTATTGTTCATGTTGTTGTTGTTATTATTGTTTGGAGGTGGTACACCGGCCATGTCTAAGTGATCGAGAGGCTCGGGCTCTTGATATGACGTGGATCGAGTGCGCATACACCTGCAAAAGAACGAACAAAGAAAAGCAAAGCACAAATATTTTTGGTTTTTATGTTTTTTTTAATTTTTTTGCATTTTTTTGAAAATTTTATATATATATTTTTTTTAGTTGTTTTTGAAAATTTTCTTGAAAAAGTAACGTTCACGGGGAACGGATCCCAAAATCCAAGTTCTCACAAAAAAATTTTGATCTTAACGAGAAGAGCCGGCAGCGGCGCCATTTGATACCAGCATTTTTATGTGGGTTCTAATTTCTCGGAATCCTCTTGAATTGATCTCGGTCTTTAGTGGAATGATTGTTCTTGGTTACTAAATAAAAGGGTTTGGTTTTCTAATCTAATAAAAAGTGGAAATGAAAATTTAAATCAAAGATAATTAATTTAATGATGAGTAATAGAAACTTGAATTTAAACTTGAATTTAAATTAGAATTAAGCTTAAAAGAAAATTAAAACTAAATCAAGGAAACAGTAAAGAAATAGTAAAGAAACAGTAAAACTTTAAAATACCCAAAAGATAACTGATTCGGAAGTTACTGTTCATTCGGAAGTTAAGCTTCATTCGGAACTTTGTGCTTGGTTCGGAACTTTTGGATTCATCCGGAACTTATCCTTCATTCGGAAGTTTTGACAAAGGGATTGATTCGGAACTTGAACACTCATCCGGAACTTACTGATTCGGAAGTTTTGGACTTCCGAATGAAGCCCCTTGATTCGGAACTTACTGGTTCGGAAGTCTTTGGTTCGGAAGTCTGAAAATTGGTTCGGAACTTTAGCTTCGTTCGGAAGTTTTGGCTTGATCCGGAACTTTTACCTTCGTTCGGAACTTCTTCTTGATTCGGAAGTTTAGCTTGGTTCGGAACTTTTTAATACTAAACTCATTCGGAACTTTTAACTGACTCGGAACTTTTGAAAACACAACTCATTCGGAAGTTACTATTCATTGATTCGGAACTTCTGGGAAACCCAGATACAGAAACTAAACCGAAGAACAAGGAAAAAACGATTTAATCCAAAAATCACCAAATTTTTACCCAAAAACTTAAATAAATCAATCACAAAGCATCTACTAACCATAAACTACTAATCCCATCAATAAAAACACAAATCCCAACAACTTTTGAAGATCAAATCAAGAAAAATAAAAACTTAAGAACTTGAAGATAAAGATGAAGATGAAAAAGATTAAATAGAAAGATTAAACAAGACTTTGTATTGAATGATTAATGTTTTAACAAGATCAAACAAGAATTAAAATAACAAGATTTGGAAAACAAACATTAAAATCACCAATCACCCTAGTGGTGATGGTGATGATACGGAACAGAGAGAAAGAGTGGGGAAGAAGAAAAACTAAAAAAAAACTAGTCTAAATGTGTGAGGGGAGGGCTTTTTATAGCCTTGTCTTTTGGTTGGTGAGTGGGCTTTCTCCCGTTCTTCTTGTCTTTTCGTCTTTTCAGAAAAGTTTCCGTTTTCGATTCTGATTCGGGATTTGTCGTCGATTAAATTCAACTCGTCTTTTAATTTCTTCGTTTAATAGACTTGAGTTTCTTCGACTTATATAAGTCTTCCATCTTTGGTCCTTTTCTTCGATAAATCTTCGAATAGGCCCAGTGACTTCAAATCTTTTGCATCTCTTGGACAATAGACTTTATCTTGAGTCTTTTTCTTCAGTAAAACCCGTGCAATCCCATGTTTTCTTCAGTATTCATCCGGTTGGCTCTGAAAACACAATAAACACAAAAACCACGCATAATTCCAAACAAATGATATTAAATACGTGTTTTGGTCTCGTTTTAGCCCGAATTAAGTGGTAAAAGGATGGGTGTTTACACACCTATCAACCAACGAGAAGGTTGCTGTAGCAAAGGCGAAACTACAAGAAGCTCGCGCACGTCAGAAGAGTTATGCCGACAAGCATCGTAGGGACTTGCATTTCAACGTGGGAGATAATGTCTTTCTTAAGGTATCACCGGCACGTGATGTTAGACGTTTTGGAATCAAAGGGAAACTCATTCCTCGATTCATCGGACTGTTTGATATCATCGAGCGAGTCGGTGAGGTATCTTCGTTTGGCGTTATCTCCGCAGCTTTCTCACGTTTATAAAGTTTTCCATGTGTCCTTACTTAGAGGGTACAGTTATCATCCTCTTCACATGGTTCAGTATCCACTAGACAGATTCGTGAAGATCTTACCTTCATATAGGAACCCGATCGAGTTCTTGACAGACAAGAACGAGTCATGTGGAAGAAGACGATTCCATTCGTCAAAATCCTTTGGAGGGATCATACCGAGCGGGAAGCCACTTGGGAAACAGAGGAGTCTATACGGGCTTCTTACCCTCATTCAAGTTTTGAATTCGGGTATGTTCCTCTTTCAGTTTACTTTATCTATAATTCGGGGACGAATTATTCTTTTTAGGGGGGAAGAGTTGTAAAACCCGCATGCTTTTACCGTGAACAGTACACTTAGTAAACGTATGTACAATTAAAACTTTCCTTTTATATCACGAACACGTGTCACGATTAGTAATTACAGAAATTACGTACGTGTTATTACACGATAAGTATTAAATACGTGATACTACACGATAATTATTAATTATAATAATTATAACCACGAACATGAAATCATGAACGTTAAATCACGAACATGTAATTACGTACGTATTTGTTATAATATGATAAATATCGTTTACGTACAACTATTAGTTATTACATTAATAATAAATTACGACATAACACGAAAACGCTAACTTATGTAGACGTAAAATATTAGACACGGAAAATGTTTGGGTTTCCCTTGGTGGACCCTTATAGCCGCGGACAAGAGCAAAGGGGCGGCTCCAGCCCAACTCGATTTTTAGCAAAATAATCAAAAAGGAAAAACCTTATTTTTCATTCACAAAGTTTTCAAGAAAAATAAAACCCTAGTCCTTTTTGTCTCTCCCTTGGCCACCGGCTATAGTAACACCACAAGGGGTGTTTGATCAATCTTGGTGATTGGAAATTGGTGTTAGTGTTCGTGTTATTGGTTTTCATGGATTCACGCATTCGGTAAATCCTTAAATCCTTTTTCTTTTATTCTTTTAATTAAATTAAGAACATGTGAACATGGAGTTTAATAAAAACAAGTAATTAAACATGTTATAATCATGGGGTAAATAAAAGAATGGGAAAAGATTAGGTTCGGGGTTGATTTTCGGTTGGCCGACGCAAGGAACCGAGAGCCGAAGCTCTCGGTGGACTCCGTATCACCACCAACCGAGACCCTATGGTCTCGGTGTGGGCTGTGGTGGTCTCGACAGCAAGAAACAAGGGACCCCGACGTAAGTCGGGGTGGCCTTGTGGTTTTTCTTGGTCTCGACAGCAACAAGAAACACCACCGGTCTAAGATCGATGGCTGTTTTGGTCAAGCAGGGGGAACTCATGGCTCGGCAGGGGGAACCATCGGCTAACCGCTGGTGGAAACTTTGTTGAGGCAGTGGCTAGCCGAGGCAGGCAGGGGCAAACGAACGGCTTAAGCCGGTGGCGTTTTTACACAGCGGAGCCAGTTCGCCCCTGTTAAGGGGGTGTTTGTTTTGTCCGGTTCAAGGGGGGATTTGGTCCGGTTCACGATAGGTCTAAATTAAAACCACGGGCCCGGTTCACGACTAAGTTTTACAAGTTATATTATTTTAACAAGAAAATTAAATTAATTAAAACATGACTAATATTTAATTTAATTAAACATGGACTTAGGTTATTATTATTTATGATATAATACATATTTAACCTAAGTATTTTTATTTATTTAATTTAAACTAATTATTTATTAATATTTAAAACATGGAATATAATTAATTAATTAACATGACTTGGGTTATAATTAATATAATATTAATACATGATTAACCTAAGTATTTTATACACCTTAGTTTAATTAATTCATGCTTATATTTAATTAAATCGTACAACCTATAGTTTATTTTATTCACATGATATTATCAATAAACTATATAAATAATTACATGACTTATAATATTTAACAAGTAAACTTAAGCTTATATTATTAGCTTATTAATCCAGCTTATTTCTAAATATGAAACTTTCTAATTCAGGAAACTTACTATTTTTGGAAACTTTCTATTTTTTAGAAACAGATCTATTTTTCGAAACTTTCTATTTTAAGAAACCTGCTATTTTTAGAAAGTTACTTATTATTACACAATAAGTATAATAATACAAGAATACAAGTAATACTTAACCAGAATACATAGAATACATGATAAACACAACATAACATTAAAATCAGTGAAACAAGACAAGAACATATAAAACAAGCTAAGACATGATATAATCAGTTACGTACTTAGTAAACAAAATACTTATACTTGTCCCCTATTTATGTAGCATTAGTGAGATCGGACTAGGACTTTCATTCTTTCGTCTCCTTCGTTCACTGGACATAAGGTACGGATTTCCCGTCCCTTCAGTATGGACATTCTTTCCTTATTTGGACTCCCCGTTTGCAGCCAACTGTTTTCCCAGTATTTCTTTTATATTTTTGATTACTTATGTTAGTTAAGAGCCTAAGCTATATACATGCATGACCAGTGTCATTTAGTTATGGAGGTACCATAACCGTAACACAACAGGCACCAGTGTTATGACTTCCTCACGGCAAAGTGATTGCTCTTGGCGTCCCTTTTCAGTTTTGGCCATTGTTATTATATTATCATGTGGGACGTATGGGTGCATCCTTGTTACATGTTTTACCAGTAATACCAGAGTAAATGCGATATGTGCCTTACATCCTTCACTAGGAGTTGATCCCTCCTACCCAGACTATTTAATTAGAGGCAACCCCTCTAATTGCATGATGAGGTCTCCCCTCAAAGTATTCATGCACGGTGGAACCTCATGACCTATATGGGCTATTGGCTAATTAATAAAGATTTTTCATAAAACATAAGTCTTTTCAAACTATAAAACCAGTTTTATGAACATGTTCTAGGTTACTTAGGACTTATACATTTCCGCTGCTATTAGTCTTTAATGCTTATGTTATTCCATGCTATACTTGTATATCTGTTCACTGGGCGTTATGCTCAGCCGTTTTCCTTTCATGTTCCCAAACGGCAGGTACTCAAGGGCTCTCGTAGAGTTTAAGCGTACGTGCATACGGATTGGAAGCTATCTAGCCTTCTCTACTTTATGCATTTCATCATATATTTTGCTACTTATTTCCTTGGACATTGTTTAGTCCTTTTCCGTTACAGTACTTATGTTTGTGTGTGATGAGCTTATACTTGGACTACTGATGTTTGTTTCTGATATTTCCATTCATGGTCAATTAATGTTTTTAAGACATTTACCTTGTATGCTTTGATGACACGCCATAATCACGCGTGACGTTCCATTTATCAAAATGCGATGTTACACATGAGAAGGTTGCCGTCGCCAAGGCAAAATTGCAGGAAGCTCGTGCACGTCAAAAGAGCTATGCCAACAAGCACCGGCGATATTTATACTTCAATGTGAGTGATCATGTCTTTCTCAAGGTATCACCAACACGTGGAGTCAAGCGTTTTGAAATCCAAGGAAAACTCAGTCCTCGTTTAATCAGACCGTTTGATATCGTCGAACGTGTCAGTGAGGTATCATATCGTCTGGCTTTACTTCCGCAACTATCTCACGTCCACAACGTAATCCATGTGGCCTTACTCAGGGGGTACAACCCTCATCCCCTACATATGGTTCAGTATCCACTCGAGTAGATTCGTGAGGATCTTTCTTATGTCAAGGAATCCGAACTAGTTCTTGATCTTCAAGAGAGAGTCATGAGGAAGAAGACGATTCCATTCGTCAAAATCCTTGGAGGGACCATCCTGAGCAGGAAGCCACTTGGGAGACGGAGGAGTCTATCCAGACTTCTTACCCTCATTTCTAGTTCTGATTCGGGTATGTTCTCTTTCTGTTTATGTTATCTATAATTCGGGGACGAGTCATTCTTTTTAGAGTGGAAGAGTTGTAAAACCCGCATATAATACCCTGAACAGTACAATGCATAAAAACACGACTAAATTAATACTTTCCCTTTGTAATATACGACACGTGTCATGAACATTAAATTACAAGAATTACATATGTTATTAATACACGATAAACATTTACGTATAGTATTTAATTCATGACATGTTTTACACGAACATTCATGATTAATAATTAAGTCATGAAAAATTAATGGTTTTGTGTTTTACGCTCCCTTGGTCGCAGCATAAAAGAGATGAGTGAGAGGGCTCTGCCCGACCCATTAACTATCCAAGTTGTAAAACAGTTATTATGCCAGGAGATTAACACATAATATCTTTTCAAGAAAATCAAATCAAAACCCTAGCAACCCTAAGGAGTCCGCCGGTTTTAACAAGTACAAAGGAGAAGGATTTTGGGTTTTGATCTAAGGGGAATACGTCTCCATCTTGTGTTTCAATGACGAGTAGGGGTCAAGCTACCTGGGCCTGTCTGGTCCGTTACGTGTTTGTGTTCGTGTTTCAATTCTATAATCATCCACGCATTCAGTATTTAACCAAACCTTAATCTTTTCCCTTCTTTTTATTTATTTATGATCACATGTGTATGAATATTTGAAAACACCAAACAAAACATGTTAGTTAGAAGGATTAATTCAGATTTGGGGTTTGTTTGGTTTTTGTTTTGGATCGGAAACACCAAACCGAGAGTCAACCGACTCCCGGTGGCTTATTTTGCCCACCAGCCGAAACCCCAAGGGGTTCGGTGGTGTTTGTGTTCGGTCAGCATCAAACCAAGACCCCCATAGGGGAACCTCGGTCGAACAATGGGAACCGAGACCCTACAAGGGTCTCGGTGGGATTAGGAAAAAATAGTGGGAACCGACTATAGGCCGGTGGGTAGTTTGGCTCGGCGAGGGGGAGCACCAGCTAGGCCGGTGTGAACCGTAGCCTAGCAGTGGCAACCGACGGCTAGGCCAAGGCCACAGCCTCCGGCAACCACCACCAGCCGCCGGCTGAGTGGTGGTGTTTGGTGCTCGGTTTGGTGGTCTCGGGTTCCGGGGCCCGTGATATAATTCTATTTAGGCATTTATTTTATAAATTAGTTAATTAATTTAAGTTACAAGCACTATTAATTAATTAATGAATTCATGACTTAGGTTATATTATTAAAATTAATAATACATGTTATAACCTAAGTATTTATTTATACTTAATTAAATTAAACCATGACTTAATTTAATTAAATTAAATATGGTAAAGTTTTATTAAATTAACCATGACATTTATTTATTAATAAACCATGCATTATCATTATTAATTAATAATCACTTTATCCTAAGTATTTAATTTAATAGACTTTACTAATAAATCATCATGACTTATAACATATGATTAATAAGCACTAGCTTATATTTTAGACTTATTAATCTAGCTTATTTCTATTTATGGAAACTTACTATTTTTGGAAACTTTATATTTTTAGAAACTTACTATTTTTGGAAACTTTCTAGTTTTAGAAACATTTTATTTTTGGAAACTTTATACTTTTGGAAAATTTCTATTTTTGGAAACCTGCTATTTTTAGAAAGTTACTTATTATGACACTACAAGTATAATAATACAAGAATACATGAAATACATAATCAGAATACATGTAAAATATGAATAAATACAAGATAACATTTAAAATAGTAAAACATGACAAGAACATATAAAATAAGTTAAGAACACACAAAACCAGTAACACACTCAGTAATCAGAAAACTCATACACGTCCCTTATTTATGTAGTATCCGCGAAGTTAGAGTAGATTGATAGGTGTGTAAACACCCATCTTTTTACCACTTAATTACAATAATAACCAGGCCAAAGTGTGTTTTATGTCGTAAATGTCGGAATTATGCGTGGTTTGTGTTCTTGTTGTGATTTAGGACGAAAATTTGAAAAGGGGAGAAAACGCGGGCTTTCACGGGCTTTTATCGAAGAAAAAGACAAAAGACGAAGTCAAGTGATCAAGAGTGCAAAAAGAACGGAAGTCCAAGGCCTATTCTGAAGATTTATCGAAGAAAAAGTCCAAAGACGGAAGTTTAATAAAGCCGAAGAACTCAAGTCGAATTTATGAAGAAATCACAAGACGAGTTTAAAGTAATCCCGAGACAAAGTCTGAAAAGTCGAAGAATTTAGAAGATTAAAGACTAAAGACGAAGGATTAAATGAGAAATAAAGAAATAAGAAAGAGAGGAGGAAGCTTCCTCCCACTCCCTCTCCTCCTCCACTATAAATAGGAGATTAAGATTTAATTTTTTCTTTGTTAGTTAATTTGACAAATTAACTCTCCACCATTTACATTACTTGCACTTTAATTTCATGTCATTTCCTTAATTGTCTTTCACTTTAATTCCTTTAATTCCAAGTAAGTTTACTTTTATTGTTATTGAATTTTTACTTTTCTTGCTTTGATCTAATCTTAATCTTTATGTTTATGTTCTTTAATTTTTATTGATTTGATTAAGTGGGTTTTGATTATTTTGGTTATTATTGTTAGTTTTATTTATTTGTTTGATTGAATATTGTTACTTTATGTTTATTCGATAGTTGGTTTAATCTTTAGGTTAATTTTTGATTAGATTTGATTGAATTCGTACTATACTTCTCTCCCTTGTTCTTAGCTAAAACAGTTTTCCCAGTTTATTCCGGATAAAGGTTTTATTCCGGATCAAGTATTTATTCCGGATGAGCCCTCGTTATTCCGAATGAAATGATATTCCGAATGAACAACTTTCATTCCGAGTGAAGCCCACTTTCCGAACGAAGCATCATTCCGGACGAAGGTTTTATTCCGGATGAACCATACATTCCGGATGAAGAGTTATTCTGGATGAACGTTTCTATTCCGAACCAAGCATGTTTTCCGAATGAACAGCTTTTCCGCATAAGTCAGTTATTCCGGATCAATAGATTATTCCGAGTGAAAGCTTTATTCCGGATGAACCAATTATTCCGGATGAACCAATTATTCCGGATGAACCAATTATTCCGGATGAAGTTATATTCCGAGTGAAGCCTTTATTCCGAGTGAGCTAATATTCCGAACCAGCAGTTTATTCCGGATCAAGAGTTTTATTCCAGATAAACTTGTTATTCCGAATGAGAGTGTTATTCCGGATGAAGGATTTATTCCGGATAAGTGTTTTCTAGTTTTTTCTGATTTTATATTTTAAGTTTTAAGCTTTATTTTTCCCCGCCTTTTTCCTTAGTTGCACTGTTAGTTTACTTGCCTTAGATTTATTTTAAGCTTGCCTTTAGTTTAAGTTTAAGTTTGCCTTTAGGATAGTATTAAGTTTGCCTTATTTACTTTTCGTCACGCTTTAATTTCTCGTCATTTATTTTCAATTAGGTTTAGATTAATTACTGCCATTTACTTTAAAGTTTTTGCACCTTCCTTTTACTACAACTGTGACAATCGTTAATTTATGGTTGATATTTTATTCTCAAATGTTATTTAAAAATATTATTTTAATATTATATTATGAACCCACTTATTTTTGGGAAGAAATTTGGGTTTACGTCTTGAAGTAGCATCGACTACGTCTAAACCGGAGGATTCTACGTTACGTGCTTACGTTTACATACACCCTTTTATGTGACAGTCCGACATTTCAGAAAATAAATTTATCCTTGAATATTATTTTAGAATTTTTAAATTGTGTTGGTTCATAAACTCACAAATTTACGAGAAGAGGTTATGACTTACGATTATAATTTAACATCCTTTACGACTAAACCGGAAACCTTAGGATTACGTATTTACGTTTTTGAACTCCGTTTTTGATGAGACAATTTTTATTAGATTCGTTTTGTGCCGTTGATTCATAATTTATAAAAACGTTTTTCGTAAAACGACCCGAGGGCACGCAAATCGAGAAACCAAGTATCGAGGAATACCCGTAAATTAGCGGGATGGGACAAAACAAGTTTATCCCACCCCACTAACATGGGACATCCAAAACTATGACACAACACCATGAGGTGTCAAGTTTGTAGCTAGAAAGCTAACACATATTAGCATAAGCTTAACATGGAAGCTATTGTTAGCCCTATATTTTATATAGTCGAACAAGAATGTAATAGGTCATCTCAGTCGTTAAATGGTCTTGTATTGTAATAGGTTAGTCGGGAAAACCGGGCTTGGACTTTAAGCTAATATTGTATAAGTTAGGGGCGTAAGCCCAAAACAAAGCCAAGCCCGGCCCAAGATGAAGCCCACAAAGGCCTTAGAGCCGTGGGGTATATAACCCTCTTTCACATGTGAAAGAGGGTGTTGGTTCATTTCATAAAACACATAGTTTTAGTGTAAACCTTCCACTTCTCTCTCTACTTTCTCTTTCTACTTTTCTACTCTTTCTCTCTCTAAGAATCTTGTGTTATGGATTGAATGGGAAAAACATTTGGTATCAAGAGCCTATAGTGGATAGGTGATTGAAGATTCGTGTGTGGTGTTCTTGAATTTTCGTGGCCTTTTTTATCTACATCTCACGTCCAAAACTTCTTTTTTTGTGTTTTTTATGGTATTTTCTTGATACAAATCATCTACATACTAGTATTAGTGATTTGGGTATCTTGGTTTTGGCTAAAACACAAATCTTTTGGATCAAAAGTTGCGAAATTTCTTCTTGTTCTTCATTCGAAATTTAAGCAGAATCTCCATCGGAAAGTACAAGTGAAACGTGGGCTTCCGTCGCAATAACCATCACCATCAGAAAGGTTTTTGGTTCTACATTGCGATACGTGGGTTTTATTACTTATTCCGATCTGGACATTCCGATCGTACTTTGCGATCTGGATTCCGACGGGTATAAGGAAGTATTTTAAGTCGTTACTCTGCTTGAATTTTGTCAGCTACTTTGCGATCTGAGCATTGCGATCTGAGTATTCCGATAGACTTTGCGATCTGAGTATTCCGATAGACTTTGCGATCTGAGTATTCCGACAGGCTTTGCGATCTGAACATTCCGATCTGAACATTGCGACAGTGCATTGTGATAGAACATTCCGATCTGAACATTGCGATAGAACATTCCGATCTGAACATTCCGATGGACATTTCGATGGATATTTTGTTTGAGTAATTTTTAGACTTAGCCACTATCTAGACTAGTTTCGGAAAGTAGTTTACACGAAGATTAAAATTTTTAGGTCAGGTAAAATCAAATTTTTTCCATACTAGTTTTTGGCTATTTCTAACTCAAATTCAAAATTTGGCGATACAAAATTTTTCGGCTTACCGTTTTGTCAGACTGAGGAATTTAATGTCGGACTGAGAAATTTTTTTTTGAATTTTCGGAATTTCAATTTTAACCACACATCATCACAACAAATCCACTAAGATCTGCAATTCATCCACAAGTATTCACCATGTCTAACAACAACATCAACATTGCAACTGCGAATCAAATTCGTTTGGAACAAGGTGGCAACGGTAACCCACCTGTGCTCACTGCCGGTTGCTACGTTCAATGGAGATCTCGTTTTCTCAGATTTCTCGATGGAAAAGAAAACCAAACTGCTCTTCGTCACTGCCTTGAGAACCCACCTCCAGTTTTTGAATTCAAACCAATTACAACACAGGCAGAGGATGGTACTTCATCAACTATACGAGCTATGGAGGATTTTGACACATGTTCTGCTGAGAAAAAGAAACTCCTCCAAGCTGAAGCTGATGCTGTAAATTTCATACTCACTGGAATTGATAACGATATCTATTCCACAGTTGATGCATGTCCTAATGCTATGGAAATGTGGAATGCAATTCATCGATTGAAGCAAGGTGAGTCAATCAATGTTCAAGATCTCGAGACTAATCTACTTTGGGAGTTTGGAAAATTCACATCTGAAGATGGTGAATCCATTGACTCATATTACTCGAGATTCTACAAAATGATGAATGAGCTTGTAAGAAATCAGTGCACCATCTCCAATCATCATGCCAATGTTCAGTTTCTACTTCAACTCAAACCGGAATGGCAAAGGTTTGTGACTTTGGTCAAACAAAGGGAGGATATCAAGACTATATCTTACCACAAACTTTATGATATCTTGAAACAACATCAGAATGAAGTGAATGACCTAAGGGCTGAAAAGGCAGAACGGTCTGCTAATTCTATTGCTTTTGTGGCTGCTACTTCAACAAAACCCGTTCCTCGTCAACAACCACCTAATCATTCCTCGAAGTCATCAAG
The DNA here is from genome assembly GCA_025667525.1 of Glebionis coronaria. Taxonomy (NCBI): domain Eukaryota; kingdom Viridiplantae; phylum Streptophyta; class Magnoliopsida; order Asterales; family Asteraceae; genus Glebionis; species Glebionis coronaria. Next base: position 113,720,500 of record CM046876.1, on the reverse strand, counting down.
CTCATCCACCAAACCTCTAGCTGCTGCTAAACACAAAGCAAAAGCAATTGTCCCCACTCCACCTCCAAAGTATGACACCGAGTCAGATGGAGATAGTGATGATGAACAAACTTCAAGGGACAAGAAGATTGAAGAACTCATGTCTTTACTCACCACAACTTATAAGAAGATCTAAAAACCTACCAACAACAACCTCAGATCATCATCCAATGCTAGATATAAGGAAGTTGATCATGCAATTAGGTATGATCGTGATGCTAGGTATGATAATCAGAGGATGATGAATCAAGTTGGGGCTAGAGATACTGTAGGTACTCCAGTGGTGCAGAAGACTGGGATTCAATGCTTCAACTACAAGGGATTTGGGCACATGGCTAGGGAATGTAAGAAGCCAAAACGGGTTAAGGATTCGGGATATCACAAGGAAAATATGTTGCTGTGAATGAAAGAAGAAGCAGGAATTCCACTCACAGCAGATGAAGTTGACTGGCGTGATGACACTGATGATGAAGCCGATGATCAAGAGCTAGAGGCACATTATGTGTACATGGAAAAGATTCAAGAAGTGCTTCCAGAGACTGCTGATACTTCTGGACCTATCTTTGATACTGAGCCAATTGAAAAGGTACCAACAAATGATAACTATAATGTGTTTGCTAATGAACGACGGCATCCTGAGCAACCCGAAAGCATCAATGACACATATGTAATGGACACGGAGGATAGCAATATCTCTACGGATTCACAGCATATGTGTAATGATGAAGGTAATGCTTCTCAGGATACTGACTCGGATGAGGACAGTGATTTGCTTGCGTCTATAATTCATTCTTTAAAACATGAAATTGAGGTAAACAAAGATGCTAATAAACGTTTGAAGCAAGCAAACACATCCTTAGCCGAGGAGATAGACAGGCTTAAAGAGTGTGATTATGTAAAAGAAGCTGATCGACGGGTTGCAATAGCTAATGGTTTGGTATATGAACGTAAGGTGCTCAACGAACAATATTGTTCTGAAGTAACACACGAAATTCATATGTCAAAACAGAAGATATCGGAACTTGAAGAACAACTGCTGCTACATAAACTCCAAATTACTGAATTAGAGTCGGTTAACAAAGAACAAACTGAGCTTTATAAAACTCGTGAAGAAAAGGATATTGAAAAAATTCTTGCTTTGGAAAAGAGAGTCGACACGTTAAACAACATTGTTTACAAAACGAGTCAGTCTATTCAAACTATGAATATGCACAATAGAAATATGAAAACGAGTTTTGTCAAGCCTGAATATCTCAAGAAAGTTCAAAGTACCAAGCCTGCTCTTTATGATATCGGTTGTTATGTTGATAATCTTGCTCTTATGCTTTCCCTTGACTGCGACGAAATCATTCGTCAACAAGAAGAAAGTCGATCAAACTTAAGTGATTTAATAAACCTTTCTGATTCTAACAATCATATTAAGTTTGTCCCTCAAAAGGAACTTTCAAAAGAACAAAAGATGTATAATAGTGTTCCACCACCAATTGATGAACCACAAAAGAAAGTTTCTTTAAAAAGGAGTTTCAAAAAGCAATCAATTTTGTTAGAAAAGCGAATTTTGGATGAAAAACGTAAATGGGATGAGAAAAGCAAAAGTGTTCAGCAATTTGAGTTTATAAAACAAGGGGTTTTAAATTTGTACAAAGGTGTCGTCGACTATGAAAAAGTTTCTAGGGATACCATTTGGAATATTAAACCTAACCCACAAGTAGAAGTCGTCATTCAACAATGTATTGTTCCAACAATTGATGATCTGTCAAAAAATGTGGAAATGTTTTATAATGCTCTTACTGAGGAAATGTTAACTGATTTAAGCTATGTCAAATCTCTTGAGGATGAAGTTGATTTTCTTCAAAATTAAATTAAAGACACAAGAACACCAACTTTCTAACGAAATTGATCGACTTTCTAAGGAATATTTTTATGCTGACCATATGAATGCTATACTTGGTGTGTATACCGATCTTGATCAATATTGTCATGTAGCATGTCTTGTGTCAGAATCGGACGCGAAATGTCGCAATCTTGAAGTAGAGCTTTCGAAACAAATTCAGTCATATAACAAACTTTCGAAAAGTTTTTCTCAACTTGAGAAACACTCCATTTCTCTTGAACTTGCTTTACAAAAAGGTGAAAAATCTCATAATCATAAAAAGTGTCAAGAAATGTAAGCTTCTTCGTTTCGTCTACTAAATGAAAAAGATTTCGAAATAAATGATTTGAAAGCTCAGCTAAAAGAAAGGGACATAGCCATAAGTGAGTTACAGAAACTCATTGAGAAAATCAAAGGAAAGTCTGTTTTGGGTAAACCATCCGCCGTTCATCAACCGAATGCGGTTAAATGCCCTAAATCATCTATTTTGGGACAATACCCACAGACTTTGCCTAAGATAGGAAATGATAAGAGCACTAATGTGATAGCACCTGGAATGTATAAGATGAACACTAGGTCCACTCAAACTGGAACAACGCAGTTACCTCAGAATACTAGGAAAACTAATCAACGTGTGTCTTCTTCTACAGGAGTAAATCCCACTACTAGTGTTAGCGGACCACAGCTTAAGAGCACTAGAGTTGAAGATAGAGTCATGCCTAACCATAGTCAAGGGAAGAAGAATGAAGTATAAGATCATCGTAGGAATCTTAAGTTTTCTAAGAATAAAACGTCTGTAACTGCATGTAATGACAGTTTAAATGCTAAGACCTCGAATGTTGAATTTGCTTGTGTTGAATGTGGCAAATGTGTTCGTACTTTCAATCATGATGCTTGTGCTCTTAATTATAATGGCGTGAATACTAGAACTAGGAAGCCTATTCGTATGCCCACTAGTACTAGTGAACCCACAAGAACTTTGAACCAATCCACTGAGCAACCACTTAAGAAACTAAGTGCGTTAGAATCCACTACTCTACGTAAACAAAGCAGGTTAAAGAAGCTTTATGAGAACATGATTAGGACATGTACACGGGGGTATTCAAGATTTACACCACCCGGATACAAATGGGTACCTAAGACAACCCCCATTCTAATTGGGTCTATGAATGTTAGCTTGCCTTTAGAATCTAGGTCCACTACTATTTTGGAACCTGTTTCTATCAAGGGCTCCCATTTGTCAAATGCTACATTGTCTTCTAATTCTTCTGCAGCTCGTCGAACTCATCCTATTCATAATGGACTCCGGGTGCACAAGGCACATGACGGGCAATCTCAAGCTTCTCATTAACTTCGTGGAGAAGTTTCTAGGTACGGTACGGTTTGGAAATGATCAATTTGCACCGATACTCGGATATGGAGACTTGGTTCAAGGGAATATCACTATAAAACGGGTTTATTACGTCGAGGGACTGAATCACAATTTATTCTCGGTTGGTCAATTTTGTGATGCGGATTTGGAAGTGGATTTTCTGAAATCTACTTGCTATGTTAGAGACTACGATGGGAATGACCTTCTTACAGGTTCTCGTGGTTCTGATCTCTACACAGTAACTCTTCAAGACACATCTTCAACAAATCCAATTTGCTTAATGGATAAAGCTTCATCATCTCAAGCATGGTTATGGCATCAACGATTGTCACATCTCAACTTTGACACCATCAACTTGCTTTCGAAGAATGATATTGTGACCGGTCTTCCTAAGTTGAAATTCGTCAAATACCATCTTTGTTCTTATTGTGAGTTGGGGAAAGCAAAACTGAAGTCTTTCAAAACAAAGACTACCCCTAGCTCAAAAGGACAATTGGAACTTCTACACATGGATTTATGTGGTCCCATGCGTGTAGAGAGTATTAACGGGAAAAAGTATATTCTAGTGATTGTTGATGATTATTCTAGATACACATGGACTTTCTTCTTAAGGTCCAAAGATGAAACACCAGAGGTTCTCAAAAACTTTCTCAAGATGATACAACGCAATCTTCAAGCTCAAGTCTTAACCGTAAGAACGGATAGGGGTACTGAATTTTTGAACAAGAACTTGCAATCTTACTTTCAAGAAGAAGGCATCTCACATCAAACGTCTATTGCTCGAACTCCTGAACAAAACGGCGTTGTCGAAAGACGGAACCGTACTTTGGTAGAGGCTGCTCGAACAATGCTTTCTGCTTCAAAATTACCGCTATTCTTCTGGGTTGAAGCAATTGCAACTGCCTGTTATACTCAGAATCGTTCTCTCGTCATCCCTAGACATGAAAAGACACCTTACCACATCATCAATGGCAGGAAACCTACTGTAAAATTCTTTCACGTATTTGGATCTTTATGGTACATCCTTAAAGACGGTGAGAATCTCGACAATGAATGAAAAAGGTGATGCATGTATTTTTATGGGGTATGCTACATTTTCGAAAGGATATCGGGTCTATAACAAGAGAACAAAGATCATTGTCGAAACAATTCATGTGAACTTTGACGAATTGCCACAAATGGTACTTGATCACAACAGCTCAAGTCCCGCACCTCAATGTCCAGCAATGGCACCTACACAAAACAGTGTACGTCCCGTGCAAGAATGTCAACAAAGTACTCCTACAACAGACTCGACGGATACAACACATATGAATGAGTTGGTTGATTTATATGATCCAATCTTTGATGAATATTACTATGGAAACAATCAAGTTGTGTCAAAGCCTTCCGCTGTCACCACTACTGATGCACCCGAACAAAGTCAAAAAGACACAACTGCATCTACTTCAGCAACCGTTGCTCAAGAGACAATTCCAGTGGATACTCAACAAACTCAAGAAACTGTCATACAACCAACATCACCAACCGTCAATGCTGAAGGAGAAAACAACAATCAAGCAGTCGATGCACAACCTGACGATGAAGAACTTATCAATCCGTTCGGTACACCGGTACACGAAGTCGGAGAGTCTTCTACTCAACATGTTGATCCGTCCAACATGCATACATTCTACCAACCATATCCATCCACTCACCATTGGACACGTGATCATCCATTGGAGCAAGTCATTGGAAATCCTTCACAACCGGTTCGAACACGCAGACAACTCGAAACCGATGGCGATGTGTGTATGTATGCACTCACCGTGAGTTAAACTGTACCTACAAACATCAAACAAGCCATGACTGATCATGCGTGGATTGAATCAATGCAAGACGAAATTCATCAGTTTGAACGCCTAAATGTTTGGGAACTTGTTGACCGACCCTATGGAATGTCAATTTTAGATTTCAAATGGATCTGGAAAAACAAACTGGATGAAGAACAAACCATCATCAAAAACAAATCTCGTCTTGTGGTTAAGGGATACCGTCAACAAGAAGGCATAGACTACGATGAATCATTCGCTCCAGTCGCTCGTTTGGAAGCAGTCAGGATATTCCTTGCTTATGTTGCACATAAGGGCTTCACGGTTTTTCAGATGGACGTCAAAACAGCTTTTCTCAACGGTCATTTGAAGGAAGAAGTGTATGTGAATCAGCCGGAAGGATTCGTCGATCCTCATTATCCTGACAAAGTCTATCGTCTCAAGAAGGCTGTATATGGACTTAAACAAGCTCCAAGGGCATGGTACGAAGAACTTTCAAACTTCTTGGTGTCCAAAGGATTCTCCAAAGGTTCTATTGATCCTACTCTCTTTACTAATAAATATGGGGATGACATAATGCTGGTGTAAGTTTATGTTGATGACATTATTTTTGGTTCTACGAACCCAAAACTTTCAAAACGTTTTGAAAAATTAATGCACAACAGATTTGAAATGTCAATGATGGGGGAGCTAAAATTCTTTTTAGGCCTCCAGATTCATCAATCCCCACGTGGTATATTCATTAACCAAGCTAAGTATGCTCAAGAGATACTTAAAAAGCATGGTATGACCTCATGTGCTCGCGTTGGTACACCATTGTCGACCACATCCCTAGACGCTGACTTGTACTCATATCCCGTAGATCAAACGCGATATCGCAGTATGATCGGGTCACTTATGTACCTTACAGCCAGCAGGCCTGATATTCATCATGCCACATGCTATTGTACACGATATCAAGCCAGACCTACTCAAAAGCACCTCAAAGAGGTTAAACGGATCTTTCGGTACCTTAAGAATACCATTCACATGGGACTCTGGTATCCGAGGGAAACCGGTTTTCATCTAACGGCTTTTTCAGATTCTGATCACGCAGGTTGTCTTGATAGCCGTAAAAGCACTTCTGGTAGCATACAATTTCTAGGGGAAGAGAAGCTTGTCAGTTGGTCGTCAAAGAAGCAGGATTGCACTTCGCTCTCATCAGCTGAAGCAGAATATGTGGCTCTATCCGCGTGTTGTGCTCAAGTCCTCTGGATGAGAACTCAACTCACGGATTATGGCTTCCACTTTGATAAAATACCTATGTATTGTGACTCAAAGTCGGCCATAGCCATATCTTGCAATCTGGTTCAACACTCCCGCACCAAGCACATCGATGTCAGATATCACTTCATCAAGGAACAAGTGGAACGCGGCATCGTGGAATTATACTTTGTAAGAACTGAGTACCAGCTGGCAGACTTGTTTACAAAAGCTCTATCGAAAGATAGGTTTGCGTATCTCGTTGGCCGTCTTGGTATGAAGTATATGACTCCAGAAGACTTGGAGGTTTTGGCAAATGAAGTTGCTTGATATTCTCTCACAATGACTTCTAGGCGCATCACAGCTTAGAACTCGGACCTCAACTAAGGAAAGTTTATCTCGGACGATAACTTATCCTTCTCAACGAGAAATTCATATTTCTCGGTCATGAGCTTCTCATAAAAACATTCAAAGTTTTTAAGTTCATGAAAACGATTTCTAAGTAAATGTCAGCTTAGAACTCGAACTTCAACTTAAGGAAAGTTTATCACGGATGATAACTTATCCTTCACAACGGGAAATTTAATTTTCTCGGTCATGAGCTAGTCACAAAGCAATCAAAGTTTTGAGCTCATGAAAAACGGACCCGAAAGGGGAGTGTACGTTTCAGTGCGCTTTCCCTAAGCAATAGAAGAGAAGTCTTCTATCCTGATTATTTTAAAACCGTTGAACACAATTTTTCAAGAATTTCTCAAAAGGTTTTTCTAAATCTTTCATAATTCTGTGTTCAACACTCCCTTCCTCATAAGTGGTTTTTATATCTCAAAATTGTCATATGTTATTTTGATCAATTTTTGAGGGGGAGCGTTTTAAAATCAAGCCTTTTAATGTTGTTGGGTACATCTCTAAAATTGTCATATTTTATGTATCCAACACATTCCGAAAATGATATGAAATTGTCAAATGTAATATATTATATCGTAAAAGGCATCTCAACTCCGTACCTCAACATATTTTGTGGTGTCGTTTTTCTAAAATTTTGTCAAATTTTGTCTCAAGACACACATATATTGTTGAGGGAGAGCGTCCCGACTGAAAATGTTCCATGATTCATGCGTGCACACATGTTTCTCTCCCGTCGATTTTTCAGAAAATGTCATATTTTAATCAATTAGTATCTCTAATATGATGTTTTTATATTAGAGATAGGGGGAGAAAATGTGATTAAAAAGTAATATATCGCAACATGTGATCTTAAAGACTCAAGTGCAACTCTTTCCTTCACATGCCAAACTATTTCGTATACCGATGCATGTGTGTAGGGGGAGCTTTTCGAAAAGATAAAACTTTCAAAGTGTTAAAAATTTTTATTTTTATCAAGCACTTTGAATGGTTTTCAATGGTTTTATGGTTACGATCTTTACCCAAAACAACCTACTATCCACGACGGAACGATGGAGTCAAAAGGTGGTTTAGGATAGGAAACTAAGTCCTCTGATCCAACCAGAACCGGAGGGATCTACCCAAGGACATTCCATGGCTAGAAATAGTTGTCCTTAGGAAAGATGGAGTGAAATGAAGCTGAATGCGGACCAATTACTTAAGTTAGCACTAGAACAATCACAACAAGGTGCTAATGATGACGTATTGGTAAGCATTGAAGGAGTTGAATATTCTGTGCAACTTAGGTAAAAACCGGGTTAACACATATTTTGAAGACAAGTGTCATGGACCTAGTGATACGATGCACAACCCTTCCCCAGAAATTCGAGTTTCTCTCAAAAGAAACTTGTCTCATTGTCACGGAGATCAACACGTATCTATTGACTTTCTCACTCCGAGTCAGTTAATATTGAAAATGTGGTAGTCTGCTCCAGCCTCTGATTACCAAAAATGCACTTATTGAGTCTAGAGCCAAACGAGATCAATTTATCATCTCATTAGGACACAATCGAGTCCTACGCATTATCCTTGTGATACTGCCAGAACATCTGAGTGATACGATTCACAATGAAGATGGAAATCCTGCTTGAGCCAGCATCAAACAAGCTCATGGTAGGTAACTTGTGCGATTCTACACGAATCAAACTTGTGAGAACTTGAAAGCAACTAAGTTTGGATTCTTAATTGATTCAAACTTGATTCCAGGTTTCTTCGCAAAATCCATGTGATCTTGCCAGAACATTCAGAGTGACACTCATTAGTGTTCATAGTGACGAATGGAAATCCTTCCAATGTCAACATCAAACAACACTGCGGTAGGTAACTCGCAAGATTCTCTATGAATCAAGCTTGTGACAAACTGGAAAGTAAGAATGGTGCGATTCTTTTAGAATCAAACTTGTTCCAGGAAATCTGAATTGACGACTCTAAGCAGACGGATAATTAATCCTTATGATTCACTCTTTACGTTCGCAGTATGCTTTGAGACGGTCGAGTAAAGAGAACTGGCTACTACCGCCGGGAAACCCTGTCAAGGAGGTTCTTAATCGAATCTACCTGATCACAGGTACGGTATTTAATACCGTTTAACGGTCTTCACCGACCGGAGGTAAAACGCTACCGAGTTAGGATGAAATGTTCAAAGCCATTTTATCCGTGTCTATATATGTTGCTGCATATCAAGAAGGTGGCGTAGCTGTGATACCGATGTCGATTCAGAAGTCACAAGAGCACAAGATGGCGATAATCAAGATACCTAAGAATGTAAGAATGTAATAGGTCATCTTAGTCACAAGGAGTACAGATGAAGATCTCAAGCACTCAAAGTCAAATGACAAAGGCTCAAGATAAAGATCACGAAAGCATGAAGGAACAAAGCTGTTACAAACAAGATCAAGACCAAGATACAAGACCAAAGCAGGAAGATCTCCTCTACAAGAATGTATTCACTCAACCATCTTATGCTTTTTAAGCATTTTAAGATGACCGATACATTGGGGGAGATTGTTAGCCCTATATTTTATATAGTCGAACAAGAATGTAATAGGTCATCTCAGTCGTTAAATGGTCTTGTATTGTAATAGGTTAGTCGGGAAAACCGGGCTTGGACTTTAAGCTAATATTGTATAAGTTAGGGGCGTAAGCCCAAAACAAAGCCAAGCCCGGCCCAAGATGAAGCCCACAAAGGCCTTAGAGCCGTGGGGTATATAACCCTCTTTCACATGTGAAAGAGGGTGTTGGTTCATTTCATAAAACACATAGTTTTAGTGTAAACCTTCCAGTTCTCTCTCTACTTTCTCTTTCTACTTTTCTACTCTTTCTCTCTCTAAGAATCTTGTGTTATGGATTGAATGGGAACAACAGCTAACTTGACACAAAACCAACCAAACCACTTCATTCATACCATTTGCACTTCCAACACATGCAAACCACTCTCTCATCCTTCCTCTCTCTCTATATTTCGTCCCATATCACCCTAAAACACCCATTTTGATCAAATTCAACCACAAAATCTTATGTTATTTCTACATATGATGATGTCCTTTTGAAGATATGAAGATTGGAGGTGATCTTAACTTATGAAAAGGAGTTTTCATTAGGTTAAAGGGCTGATTTAATGGAGGTGTTCATCCATCCAAAGGACCCAAGAAGTTGCCTCGCTAAAGTTGAAGATTTGATAACAAGAACCAAGTCTTGTTCATCAAAAACCTCATCTTTTCATCACTAATGGTGGTATAGAGATTGTTCTTCCTATCCTTTTGTTATTTTGATTATGTAATCTTGTAATTTCTTTATTTATGTATTTTTATATGATGATGATGATGAATGATGATTAAAAATATTATGTGGGGATTTGGTGTTGATAGATTTGATAAACATGGTTAAAAAGATGGAAATCATAGGTAAAAAGGTTAAATTCTTGCTTATAATGTTGGCTGTATAAAAACAGTAACTAACCAAATGATAAACTGATAAAATAGCATGGTGGAATCAATTTATAGTAAGTATTAGGTGTTATACACATGTGAGAGTTGGCCATGCAATGGAATCATCAAAATGAGTGAGATATGATCAAAACAAAATTAGTATACCAATCTGAATAGTCTGTTTCATAGGGACTGTTAAGGATACTTAGACATGGATTGAGCAGTAGCTACAACTAACTTAATTGTAGCACATAATATGAAGTTTATGTCATCCAAAAATTAACTTCTATCTCCTTATAGAACTCAAGATATGATAAAAATGGTGAAAGTGAAACTAAAAATCAGATTTTGTGAAATTAAAGTTTAATAGTATTATATAAGCACTCAAAATAATATAGTATAAAATGTGAAATAAAACCCACTAACTTATATATTTCATTTATATAAATATGTATAAGGATAAATAAATGGACATTATATAAAAATGGTAGTTTGGTAAGTTTTATAAGTTATAAAAACTATAAACATGATTTTTACGTCTTTTCGGCTAGTACCGTAAAATTAACGTTTTTGTCAATTAAAACTTAGACGATCGGAACCGTCTAATGTAAACTTATTAAAATTCATATACTGATATATAAGTACTTAATACAAGTAAAAACCGATAAAACCCGACCTAAATAACATATGGACATTAACGGGCTAAGTTAGCATTATTGGACTAATAATCCAACTAAATGGGCAAAACACTTATAAATTTACTTATTGGGCTTAACCCACTTGGGCCCAACATGAAAAGTATAATACTGATAAAAAAAAGTGTAAAATGGACTAATATAAAGTATTGGGCTTGTAATAGGATTATTGAGCCTAAAACATGTAAATAAGTAAAACTACTATAAAAATATTACCAACACATAAACACTATAATGAATGAGTAAAAATGTACAATCCCACTTGATCATCATCATATTTATAAAATCATCATATGTATACATAATTGTTATTTTTATAAAGTCATTGGACAAGAGTCTAAGACGAGTATTATTTGTCTAGGTTTCCGTGATTGAAGCACGTACCGTACATCCGAATTGCCGATAACCCGCTTTCCCACATCAACGTGAGTTCATAGCCTCGCACTCTTTTAAATGTTTTTATGAAATGTTTTATAAACCCGCGAGGGAGATAACATGTTAGTTTTTATGAAATAGGACACTAGTTGTCCCAATTGTTTGTATATTGATTTGGACCGAAATGATTGTATGACCTGATGAATGATTATATGACCCTATTTATGAAATAAATAGGATTATTAAAGTTAGGTTATTTAACTAAAAGTACCATTAGCATGAATTGTGAACTACCAAGATTTGGTAGACGCTTATGCATATAATAGTACTATTTGGGGACGATCACCCCAGTTCACGCCTTGACGGTTGATCCCCGTCGTGCCACATTGATTGGTAAGCGAATTTATGTATGAGAAGATTTACACAAGCGTGATTATTGTGACGACACGCTAATTTAGATGGGCAAATTGAGTTTCGGGTTAGCTACCCGTTGTTTGTTGTAGTAAGGTAACAATGTCATGCGGCTTATAATAATCCAAAAATAACGAAATACTACTATATGCACTAAATTACGATATATTGCCTGACTAGCAATACGAGGTCTTATTATTGATGTTATGTTCGTGTTTTGGTTTTATATAACCATATTTATATAACGGTTTTTATTTAACTCTATACAACGTTATAAAACGTATTGTATGATGTTTTTAACGACAATGGTTAGTATAATTATTTTGAAGGCGAAATCCTATATTAAGATTTTTGATAAGGATTTATATAAAATGACTTTGGCTATTTTATGGCCTATTACAAAGATTTGTACAAAATGATTTTCGGTAATAATTTTATAGCGATGTTATATTGATGGATTTCATTAAACTCTATGAGTTCACTCGGCGTTATCGCTGACCTTTTCTTTTAACATGTTTTATCTCAGGTACTTGAAGGTAATTCTCGGGAAGACAACAAGAATTCATGGCCCGCACTTAATTAACAAATTTCCATTCAAATGTTTTGTAAAAATTGTATGAAATAATATGACTTGGGACCTATGTAAATTTGATATTTATGAATGGAAATGTTTTATTATTAAACGACGTGATTTTTATGCGTTGTCTATGATGTGAGTAATGTGCTATCCCGTAACACCAACGAGTCTTCCGCTGTATTGAGTTGTGTAAATTTGGGGGTGTTACAGTTTGGTACCAGAGCTCTCGTTATAGAGAACGAAAGATTTTTAAAACCAAGGTTTTGAATAAAACATTTCAAAATCTTTTAACTATAAACATTTTTCTCAAAATGTCTAAAAAAATCTTTTGACTATAACGGTGCCGAAGAATTCCCTAGTTACCGACAAGGTTAGACTGAGAAGTGTTATTTAAATATATATATATATATATATATATATATATATATATATATATATATATATATATATATATATATATATATATATATATATATATATATATATATATATATATATATATATATATATATATAACTTGGATTATATATATACATTGATGTAATTTGATTACATGATTGTTTGATGATTAATTCTATATTTATACGAGGTATTTATACGACGTATATTGTCACAAGAAACCCTAAATCCCCTAGAAAATTAATCGAAGCTATTCCCGTAGAAATTCTAGCTATTCTAGATCTAAACCAAGTTGCGGATATTTATGATCCCAACAAACTGGTTTATATTCGTAGAAATGTAGATATTAGTTGATTGTGATCTTGAAGAAGAATTGGCGAGATTAAATCTGATATCGATGTCATGACGATCTTTCCTTATAGAGTGGAGTTTGACAAAACGTCACCACCTGGAAAGGTGTCATCTGATTCGTTGTCACCCAATTCTTAAAATTGAAATCAAAAGGGGGAAGTTGCACTTGAGGCTTTCATTGGAACCATTACCCAAAAGCCTCATGCCACTAGTACCTTTCCGAGAAGTCTAATTGAATGTGTGAGTCATTTCATACTAGTGACTCATTTGATAACTATTGTTGTAAGAGCTATAGGATTGGAAATTAAGTGTTGTTCATATCGAGCTTTTTTTGCCCTATTAAGGCCTAAGAATAAGACTTAAAGTATTGGAGAATGAGGTAGGATATCGCATTAAGTATAAGTTTATTGAAAACTTGAATTAAGTAAAATTTAACCCGTATGGAATAAGAAATTGTTAAGAGGAAATCGTTAAGTCCTGTGATTGAATTATAAGGTTTTAAATGTTTGTTGGTTCGTGTTAAGGGTTGTTCCTAGGCCATTGTCCACTAACGAGGATGCCCAGTGTCCAAGAAATAAATTGAAGAGATCTTCTTCTGAATTGGGACCGATGGATCTTCCGGGACAGGTAGAACCCCCATGACTCTTGTAGATTAGTATTCATTGTGGCATCTTTTAAAAATCCCTAACTTAACTGAGACATCATTTGGTAGGATGAGTTCTTGGAATTGTATGACATAGTGACACGTAATATGTTACGGTACAATTTTGACTTGTTTGTGATTAATGAAAAGACTACCTTTGATTGCTAAATTCTACATGTATCGATGATATCTATCTTTTCTTGCTTCTTCCTAATGTTCGCATTAGTGATGCAACCATTGAACAAGTACTCATCTCGAATTGAGTTACGTTGTGGATTATTCTTTTTGAGTGCCATCGAGGTCATGCACCTCATGATTAATTGGCTAAGCTCATTTCCTATTATATTATGGTAGTTCTTGGTAAACAACTTTTCATCACTCTTTTGCAGATCACTCATTGTTTTTATAAGATAAAACAGTATCCTTTGAGAAAATGGAATTTTCATCACTATATGGATTATTTAAAGTGAGACTTATAAATAATCATTATTGAAATAAAGTTGATTATGAAATACCTTAGAAAACTTAATTGTTTTCATAACAAAGAAAATCTTTGTAAATTTATTTTTGATTCTTATTTAAGAATTAAATGAAAATGTTTTTATTATAAACATGATGATAAAATTTTGACGAACTGAGTATTGCATCGCTAATCTTGAAATTGTATATAGTTGCGCGCCTACATACAATTTGGAAGTGACCATGCAAGGCTGATTAGTAGTCACCATGAAATTATTAATAAACACTAAATTTTCTTTGAAGAATCTGAAAAAATAAATTTTATGAGATCTGCAAGAAGTGAAAAATAGGGACATATTGATAGGGACACCTACATATGTGCCCGTACTATTTATTCTTCTGAGTCGAATTTACTCATCTATGGTTTTTGTCTTATTTGACAATTGATATCCCCTTCTTGTTCATTGCTGTAAATGATAAGATTCTTTGGAAAAGTATCTGATTACCGTGTGTTGATACCCGATTGGATGTATCGACGTTCCTATAATTTCTTTTGATTAGATTTCATTTGAATGACCTGGGTAACGATCCGAGGAGCTTTCGAATGCGTACTCAAATTATGAAGACATGGGATATATTCATATTCGTTAAATGTTTTCGTCTGTATCTGATGAAATTCTCTCGCGTAGATTATGCGTTGACCTTACTCTTTTAAGGTTAGTTATGTGTCCAGATATCCTTGATTTGTGAAGGATTATGAGTTATTATTAGTCTTTTGAGAAGTTCACATCTTATCGACGGTAATGAAACTGGAAAGTTGATAGTGCCAGTAGAATGGATTGATTGATTATGACATGACGACATTGTCTTAATTTATGGGAACTTGAGTAGAATTCCCCCAAAAGATGAGATGTTGATTATCAAAAGTGATCTAAATAATTCCCTATAGGTGGTTGTATCCTGTATTTAGACTTGAGATTATACCGTGAATGGCTGTGAACTAGTCATAGATCTTGTAAACTAGAAAGAACTTAAAGTAAATGTATTAAAGGATGTTTCTGTTATCTGAAATTTTAGGAGGTATTTGCTAGTGAATTACCTAGACTTTTCCTATTAAGGCAGGTTGAATTTGGTATTGATTATATTCCCGGTGTTGCACCTATGGCATGTGCACTGTACATCAGCACCATCTGAATCAAAAGAATTACCATGCAACTGAGAGAGTTTTCGGAGAAGACTTTTATTCTACCAAGCTCGTCATCATGAAGAGCTATGGTGTTACTATTCCTTATATTTATTGATTACCGTGAACTAGGTAAATTGATGATAAAAATCTACATCCACTACCCAAGATGATAGATTTGTTCAATCATTTACAAGGTTCTAGCGTATATTCGAAAATTTGATCCATGGCATGGTTATCATCAACTTCGCGTCCGCGAAAAGATTATCTATTCCAATCACTACATCCAGAACTTGTAATAAACATTATGAGTGTCACGTGATGTCGTTTGGATTGACTTACACATGTAGCAATCATAAATTTGGTGAATCATGTGTGTAGGTTGTAATTTGATAAATTCATGCTTGTGATCATTAAGGACCATTTATTTGTTTCTAAGAATAAGAGTGAGTTAACAGTTATTTATAAACTGCCCTGAATTGGCCGAGTAGTGAAAACCTATACCTTGAGTATTTAACATGTGATTAAAGACTAAATCCTTTATATTATTTGATCGTGTGATTAATAGATAATGGAATCTATATTGACTCTTTAAAAATTAGAGCCATTTAAAACTTTGGGTTTTACCAAAAAGAAAGTGCAAATATGTTTTGACAAATGTTTGAACAAAGGATTTTTAAGGAATCATTCCTTATAACTAAAACATTTAACTAAACTCCTGTTTAGGGGTAAATGTTTGTGTATACCTCAAGACAACCTAAGAGGGATTGAGGAAACCGTTAAACCATGACATAAAATTTGAAACGACAATTTTTGCTATTCAACTAAGAAAATTTTTACCAAAGAATAAACGAAGGTTTTTCAAACATTTACGGATCTTACTAATTATTTCCAATAAATCAACAAAAATTGTGTTAATTAAATTCAAATTTATTTTGAACATTTTTATATAATTGGACAAACTGAGAAAATTTAAAAACTTTTTGCGTTTACGTTTCATAAAAATTAAATATTTATTATTTAATTACTTGTAGTAATTATCGACGCTTTAAACGTCAGATTGAGCAAAACTGATAAAAATAGTAGTTGAGATAGATCTAAGACTTAGAAAATGTGATGAAAGAATTTTCGAATAAATACGGTCATGATATTTATTCCATCTAGGAAAGTGAACGTAATTACTGACACATTATGTAAAAATAAAGAATCAATTAGGATTCCTTAGTAATGATTGTGCAAAATAAATTGCCTGAGAAATTTAAAAATAGCCGATGCTTGTAAAAAGGATAATATAGATAATAAAAGGGGTTCGCGGCTAATGTGAACCATTAGATTTGAGAAGCCTATGGCGTTAAATGTTTTAAAGGTCATTTGTGGTTGCCTAAATATGGAGATTTCGAGATTTAGTCATGTTGGAATCTCATAAGATTAAGTATTCTATTCATGCCATTTCTGATTTAATGAATCTTTATCTGAAGAAGTTGTACTGATGGCAAATTATGAAGACAGACATCGCCTCATACATTAGTAAACGTCTAACTATTGCAAAGGTCATCATCTGAATTTGATTCTATTTGGGTCATCGTCGACACACTGACCAAATCTGCTAATATCATTCATATTAATGATAGATTCTCGATGAAGAAATTGACTCTTTGTATTTAAAGGGGTTATGTAAGCATGGTGTGCATGTATCGATCATATCTATCAAGATCCTCGCTTCGCATCGAATTTTAGAGATTTTCTCAGAAGTCATTGGGAACGAACCTTGATGAGAGTACTGTTTACCGCCCCAATCGAAGGGACGAGGTAAAGTAATGATACAAAACACTAGAAGTGTTGTTTTATGCTTTAATGATTGACCTTTGGTAATAAACCGTATAATCGCTTTCCTTTGGGAAGATTATCATTGATAATTATCGTATTAGAATTGAGATCGAATCTTGTTAGGATCTAAATATTAGAGCATCAGTAAGCAGGAGTTGGGATGAAGACACCCGACATACACCCATTGTGAGTTGCACATGTCTTTTAGGTTTAAGGTTTCCTGTGATGGCGAACCTAACCTTACAAAATATTCGACCCGTGAGACCTGAAATGATTGTTGAAATTAGGATCTGATTATTGACTGCCGGTAGTGGGCAGGAGGTTATGTGAATATGAAATGCAGATCTTGAAGTGCCAGATGGGTAGCGAAGTTATGCCAAAAATTTTAACCATGGAAAAATGAATTGATGATCTGAAAGATCATGGGATATAAGTCCCCTTTGTATGGGACCATTGAGATGATATAAAAGTTGATTTGAAAGGCACATAAGCTGGATCTACCCTATGATTTCAAGGGCTGCGTGAATTATGTTTCGTATATCTAACTTGATGAAATGTCTATCAAGTGAAAATCTGATTACTTCTTGATGAAGTTTATATCAGCGAAAAGTTGAATTCATCAAAAACCCGTGAATATAATGGATAGAGAAAGTAAGTCAACATTAAGCCTGATCTTATTCCTGTAGTTATATTTGATGAAACTCGCGTATTGTAATGGATTCTACTTGAGAGAAAAGACCGAATGTGGAGGAAATACCCACATGGCTTTAACTCTATAAGAAGTGAGTAGTAAGATAAAATGATCTTTGAGGACAAAGATCCTGTTTAGGGGTAAATGCTGTGACAACCGTCAATTTATGGTTGATATTTTATTCTCAAATGTTATCTAAAAATATTATTTTAATATTATATTATGAACTCACTTATTTTTGGGATGAAATTTGGGTTTACGTCTTTAAGTAGCATCGACTACGTCTAAAACGGAGGATTCTACGTTACGTGCTTACGTTTACATACACCCTTTTGGTGACAGTCCGACATTTCAGAAAATAAATTTATCCTTGAATATTATTTTAGAATTTTGAAATTGTGTTGGTTCATAAACTCACAAATTTACGAGAAGAGATTAGGACTTACGATTATAATTTAACATCCTTTACGACTAAACCGGAAACCTTAGGATTACGTGTTTACGTTTTTGAACTCCGTTTTTGATGAGACAATTTTATTAGATTCGTTTTGTGCCGTTGATTCATAATTTATGAAAACGTTTTTCGTAAAACGACCCGAGGGCACGCAAATCGAGAAACCTAGAATCGAGGAATACCCGTAAATTAGTGGGATGGGACAAAACAAGTTTATCCCACCCCACTAACATGGGACAGCCAAAACTATGACACAACACCATGAGGTGTCAAGTTTGTAGCTAGAAAGCTAACACATGTTAGCATAAGCTTAACATGGAAGCTAACTTGACACAAAACCAACCAAACCACTTCATTCATACCATTTGCACTTCCAACACATGCAAACCACTCTCTCATCCTTCCTCTCTCTCTATATTTCGTCCCATATCACCCTAAAACACCCATTTTGATCAAATTCAACCACAAAATCTTATGTTATTTCTACATATGATGATGTCCTTTTGAAGATATGAAGATTGGAGGTGATCTTAACTTATGAAAAGGAGTTTTCATTAGGTTAAAGGGCTGATTTCATGGAGGTGTTCATCCATCCAAAGGACCCAAGAAGTTGCCTTGCTAAAGTTGATGATTTGATAACAAGAACCAAGTATTGTTCATCAAAAACCTCATCTTTTCATCACTAATGGTGGTATAGAGATTGTTCTTCCTATCCTTTTGTATTTTGATTATGTAATCTTGTAATTTCTTTATTTATGTATATGTATATGATGATGAATGATGATTAAAAATATTATGTGGGGATTTGGTGTTGATAGATTTGATAAACATGGTTAAAAAGATAGAAATCATAGGTAAAAAGGTTAAATTCTTGCTTATAATGTTGGCTGTATAAAAACAGTAACTAACCAAATGATAAACTGATAAAATGGCATGGTGGAATCAATTTACAGTAAGTATTAGGTGTTATACACATGTGAGAGTTGGCCATGCAATGGAATCATCAAAATGAGTGAGATATGATCAAAACAAAATTAGTATACCAATCTGAATAGTCTGTTTTATAGTGACTGTTAAGGATACTCAGACATGGATTGAGCAGTAGCTATAACTAACTTATTTGTAGCACATAATATGAAGTTTATGTCATCCAAAAATGAGCTTCTATCTTTTTATAGAACTCAAGATATGATAAAAATGGTGAAAGTGAAACTAAAAATCAGATTTTGTGAAATTAAAGTTTAATAGTATTATATAAGCACTCAAAATAATATAGTATAAAATGTGAAATTAAAACCCACTAACTTATATATTTCATTTATATAAATATATATAAGGATAAATAAATGGACATTATATAAAAATGGTAGTTTGGTAAGTTTATAAGTTATAAAAACTATAAACATGATTTTTACGTCTTTTCGGCTAGTACCGTAAAATTAACGTTTTTCGTCAATTAAAACTTAGACGATCGGACCCGTCTAATGTAAACGTATTAAAATTCATATACTGATATATAAGTACTTAATACAAGTAAAAACCGATAAAACCCGAACTTAATAACATATGGACATTAACGGGCTAAGTTAGCATTATTGGACTAATAATCCAACTAAATGGGCTAAACACTTATAAATTTACTTATTAGGCTTAACCCACTTGGGCCCAACATGAAAAGTATAATACTGATAAAAAAAGTATAAAATGGACTAATATAAAGTATTGGGCTTGTAATAGGCTTATTGAGCCTAAAACATGTAAATAAGTAAAACTAGTAAAACTAGTATAAAAATGTTACCAACACATAAACACTATAATGAATGAGTAAAAATGTACAATCCCACTTGATCATCATCATATTTATAAAATCATCATATGTATACATAATTGTTATTTTTATACAGTCATTGGACAAGAGTCTAAGACGAGTATTATTTGTCTAGGTTTCCGTGATTGAAGCACGTACCGTACATCCGAATTGCCGATAACCCGCTTTCCCACATCAACGTGAGTTCATAGCCTCGCACTCTTTTAAATGTTTTTATGAAATGTTTTATAAACCCGCGAGGAAGATAACATGTTAGTTTTTATGAAATAGGACACTAGTTGTCCCAATTGTTTGTTTATTGATTTGGACCCGAATGATTGTATGACCCGATGAATGATTGTATGACCCGATGTATGAAATAAAATGGATTATTAAAGTTAGGTTATTTAACTAAAAGTCTCATTAGCATGAATTGTGAACTACCGTGATTTGGTAGACGCTTATGCATATAATAGTACTATTTGGAGACGATCACCCCAGTTCGCGCCTTGACGGTTGATCCCCGTCGTGCCACATTGATTGGTAAGCGAATTTATGTATGAGAAGATTTACACAAGCGTGATTACTATGACGACACGCTAATTTAGATGGGCAAATTGAGTTTCGGGTTAGCTACCCGTTGTTTGTTGTAGTAAGGTAACAATGTCATGCGGCTTATAATAATCCAAGAATAACGAAATACTGCTATACCCACTAAATTACGATATATTGCCTGACTAGCAATACGGGGTCTTATTATTGATGTTATGTTCGTGTTTTTGTTTTATATAACCATATTCATATAACGTTTTTTATTTAACTCTATACAACGTTATAAAACGTATTGTATGATGTTTTTAACGAAAATGGTTCGTATAATTATTTAGAAGGCGAAAGCCTATATTATGATTTTTGATAAGGATTTGTATAAAATGACTTTGGCTATTTTATGGCCTATTACAAAGATTTGTACAAAATGATTTTCGGTAATAATTTTATACCGATGTTATATTGATGGATTTCATTAAACTCTATGAATTCACTCGGCGTTATCGCTGACCTTTTCTTTTAACATGTTTTATCTCAGGTACTTGAAGGTAATTCTCGGGAAGACAACAAGAATTCATGGCCCGCACTTAATTAACAAATTTCCATTCAAATGTTTTGTAAAAATTGTATGAAATAATATGACTTGGGACCTATGTAAATTTGATATTTATGAATGGAAATGCTTTATTATTAAACGACGCGATTTTTATGCGTTGTCTATGATGTGAGTAATGTGCTATCCCGTAACAACAACGAGTCTTCCGCTGTATTAAATTGTGTAAATTTGGGGGTGTTACAACAACGACCAAACTATTTGTTTTCTACCAAGAACAACTGAGTTACACGTTAATCCATTCTTCAATTCGAAAAGATCGGACGATAAAATTTTATTACTAGGCGAAAGCCACGTATTAAATTGCGCCGCTGCCGGCTCTTTTCGTAAAGATTAACGGTTTTCTGTGTGAGACGCGTTGCTTTTTGGGATCCGTTCATTCGTGAGCGTTATTTTTCGTGTACAAAAATTTTCAAAAATCCATAAAAATTAAAAAAATTGTTAAAAATCCATAAAAATTAAAAAAATTTCAAAAATCCAAAAAGATTTTTTTTATAGTGTATATATATTGTCTATTGCTTTGGTATCTTTTTCTTTTGCTTTTGCAGGTGTATGCGTACTAGATCTACAACTTATCCAGAGCCGGAGACTCGTGAAGATTTAGCTATGGCAGGTATGAACAACAACAATAATCCACCGCACCTCAACAATAACAACAACAATGTTCTCCCACAGCCCGATCTTCGGACAATGGAGGAGCTTTGTCAATCAACAATGTTTGGACGAGGAGGACCAATTGCGCCGATGCAAATCACGGCTCCGGAGTTTTCATTGAAGCATCACATGATCCAACAAGTGCAAACTAATCCATTTCGCGGAATATCGGATGATGATGCCAACAAGCACCTCGACAAATTCATTACTATTACTCAAAGCATGAAGTTGCCCGGTGCTACTATGGATGTTCATCGCCTTCAACTCTTTCCACATACTTTATCCCACCACGTCGAAAAATGGTTTGATCATCTTCAAAAGAATTCAATTCATACTTGGGATGACATGACTCAACACTTTTTGTCATGCTACTTTCCACCATCCATGGTCACGAGCCTTCGAAATCAAATCAGCGGTTTCATGCAAGAACCCGATGAATCTCTCTTTGATGCTTGGGAAAGATATATGATAGGTGTGAAAACACCCATCCTTTTACCACTTATTTCTTACTAAAACAAGACAAAAACGCGTGTTTAATATCATTTGTTTGGAATTATGCGTAGTTTTTGTGTTTATTGTGTTTTCAGAGTCAACCGGATGATTATTGAAGAAAACATAGGATTGCACGGGTTTTATCAAGGAAAAAGACTAAAGACGAAGTCTATTGTCCAACAGATGCAAAAGATTTGAAGTCAATGGGCCTATTTGAAGATTTATCGAAGAAAAGGACCAAAGATGGAAGATTTACATATGTCAAAGAAACTCAAGTCTATTAAACGAAGAAATTAAAAGACGAGTTGAATTTAATCGTCGACAAATCCCGAATCAGAATAAAAAACGTCAACTTTTCTGAAAAGACGAGAAGACAAGAAGAAAGGGAGAAAGCCCACTCACCAACCAACCACTTAGCCTATATAAGGGAATCACCCTCACAAAATTTGGCACCTAGTTTTAGTTTTCAGTTACACTTTTCCTAGTTCGTAGGAAACCATCTCCCTTAAGGAGTGGTTTTCATCTTCTTTGATTTCTTCTTTAATCTTGTAAGTGTAATCCTTTCATTTTGTTTTTGAATCTTAATCATCAATACAAGTTTTCCTTTAATCTTTTCATTCCTCTTGTTCATCATCATCTTTTTATTCAAAGTTCTTAAGTTCTTATTTAGTTGAGTTTTGATCTTAAAAAGTTGTTGAATTTGTGTTTTTATGATTGGGATTTGATCCTTATGGTTAGTAGATGATTATGGGTTAATTTGGTAAAACCTTTTTGTTTATTTGGCTTGTTTTGATTGAAATTCGTTTCCCCTGTTTTCTACTGTTTCTGTTACTGTTCTTCATTCCCAACAACATTCCGAGTAGTCATCTTAATTTGTCCCTTATTCGGAACATTTTCAGTATTCCGAATAGCCTACCTTCTCTTTCCTTTATTCGGAACTTTCCTTATCCCACATAGATTGTTTTCTTTTTCCGTTATTCGGAATATGTATATATTCCGGATAGTCTTCCTACATTTTCTTCCATTCGGAATTTTTAATTATTCCGCATAGTGCCTATATTCCGCATGGTTTCCATTATTCCGCATAGCTTTGATTTTTCCGCATAATGATTTATTCCGAATAGCCCAATATTCCGCATAGAACTCATATATTCCGCATAGAACTTATTCCGAGTAGACTTTTATTCCGCGTAGGATTAGTATTCCGGATAGCCTTTATATTCCGCATGGTCTTTTATTCCGAGTAACACTGTTTATTCCGCATAGAGCTTTATTCCACATAGAGTCAATTATTCCGCTTGTCAAGTTTATTCCGGGTAGCATAATATTCCGAATAGAGCAAGTTTTTCAGTAAGGTTTCTTTCCAGTTTTATTATTTAATTGTCTAATTTTTCAAGTTTAACTTCATTAACTGATTTGGTTTAAATCTTTGTTTACTTAATTTACCTTTTTAGTAGAATAGAAAACCAAAACCCCTTTTTGTCACCAAGAACAAATCATTCCACTTTGAGCTGTGATCAATTCGAGGAGATACCGAGAACTTAATCAGAACCATAGTAAAAACCTTGTATCAAATGGCACCGCTGCCGGCTCTTCTCGTTAAGATCAACAGTTTTTTGTGAGAACTTGGATTTTGGGATCCGTTCACCGTGAACGTAACTTTTTCATAAAAATTTTCAAAAACCCTAAAAAATATAAAATTTTCAAAAATCCTAAAATTTAAAAAAAACATAAAAACCAAAAATATTTTTGCTTTGTATTTGCCTTGTTAGTTCTTTTGCAGGTGTATGCGCACTCGATCAACTTCTTATCAAGAGCCCGAGCCTCTCGATAACTTAGACATGGCCGGTGTACAAAACAACAACAATAACCCACCTCAAAACAATAATAATAACAATAACAACCCACCTTTCAACAACAATAATAACAACAACAATGAGCCTCTACCGGATAATCGCCCGATGATTGAACTTCTGCAAGCACATGTAGATGGTAACAATGATCCAATCGTCATACCCGCGTTTGCAGCCAACAACTTTGAGCTCAAATCCGGCTTTATCCAGATGGTCTCTGCTCAACCATTCTTGGGGCGTACCATTGATGATCCGCATGACCACATCAAGAGATTCTTGCAACTCACCAATACGGTCAAATTCAATGGTGTTCCACAAGAGGTAATCCGTTTACAACTTTTTCCCTTTTCTTTAGAGGGACAAGCCCGGCATTGGCTTGCTAAGGAACCGCCACAAAGTATTCTTTCGTGGACGGATTTAGAGACCAAGTTTATCAACTACTTTTTCCCACCCTCTCGTACTACCGCTTTGCGGAATGAAATTATAAATTTTGAACAAAAGTACGATGAGTCGTTTAGTGAATCTTGGGACCGTTTCAAAGACCTTTTGAGAAAATGCCCACAACATGGTTTTACCAAAGTGCACCAAATTAATACTTTTTATAATGGTTTAAGCATGAATGACCAAGATTCACTAAACAGTGCCTCGGGGGGTAATCTTTTGGATAAGACTTCCAATGCTGCTTGGGATACCATTGAGAATAAGTCTCGTGTGCAAACCAAGAGTGTACGGACCAATGTCGCTAGTGCTAGTACTAGTGACAGCGACAAGCGAATTGACAAAATCACTAAGCTTCTTGAATCGCTTGCTACCCAAACCGCCAGCAACACCAACAGCATCAACGCTAGAAACGCTAAAGAAGCTAAAGTCAATGCTGTTAGCCAACCATGTGAGATATGCGGGGGTCCTCACTCTTACACCACTTGTACTGCCACCCAAGACTATCCTTCTGAGAATGTGAATGCAGCATACGGTACCTATCCTCAACCCGCTTATCAAGCTCGTCCTCAAGGTGACCGCAACTTGCTTAGCTATCGTTCCAACAACTATCTCTCACCACCTGGTTTTCCTCCTAATAACCCAAACCAACAACAAAACCTCAACCGCCCTCCTCAACAACAAAAACAATCTCGTGGACCATACATACCATCTCACAAACAACCACAACCACCTCAAAGAAACAACCAAGTTTACCAGCAACCTACTTATCAACCACCCGCATACAATGCTCCTTCCAACCAACCCCCCGCATTACATCAAGACATTGGAACCTACATGAGGACTAATGATGTGATCGTGGACAATCTCCAACAGGAAGTGCGCAACTTGAAAGCAGACCTGGTGAAACAAGGGAACGATCTGAGAGCTGACATGAGAAACACTTTGGATAGTCAAACGAATGACTTAAAGAATATGATGGCTAGTTTCTTTCAAGGTAATCAACCCTCTTCTTCGGGTACTCTCCCGAGTAACACCGTTGCGAATCCAAGAGGGGAGATGAAAGCAATCACCACTCGCAGTGGCAAAGGTACCAAGGAACCCGAGCTTCCTATACCTCCACCGGTGGTTGTGACTAAGGAGAACGAGTTACCTGCTCCTATTCCTCATCCTTCTCCTTCCCCAATTTCTCCACCTCTTACTTCTACCCCCTCCACCCAAGGATGTGAGTGATCCTATTCTCCCAAAGCCTTCCTCTTCTTCCGATGTACCTTATCCCTCAAGGTTGAGGAAAGAGAAGCTCAAAAGCAAGGACGATATTCAGGTTTCGAACTTTCTTATAATGTTTAAACAACTAAATTTCAATATCTCCTTCGCTGAGGCTCTTGCTCACATGCCTAAGTACGCGAAAATGTTCAAAGACCTTCTTAGCGACAAGGAGAAGCTTCTTGATATTGCTAACACCCAACTTAATGAGAATTGCTCCACAGTGCTCTTAAGGAAATTGCCCACCAATCTTGGTGATCTGGGTCGTTTCTTAATCCCTTGCAACTTCTCGGGAGTAGAGAATTGCATGGCCCTAGCCGATCTAGGTGCCAGTATTAATCTAATGCCTCTAAGCGTTTGGAGGCAATTATCTCTCCCTGAGCTAGTCCCCACCAAAATGACTTTGGAATTAGCTAACCGTATGGTTTCTTATCTAGTGGGGATAGCCGAAGACGTCTTTGTAGGAGTCGACAAATTTACGTTTCCTGCCGATTTTGTCGTCGTCGACTACGAGATGGACCCTCGTGTGCCATTAATTGTTGGTCGTCCATTCCTGAGGACCGGTCGCACTCTCATCGATGTTGAAGCCGGTGAGCTTATCATGAGAGTGGGTGACGATAAAATCGTCTTCAACAAGGGAAAGTTGTCTAAACAACCTTATTCCTACGAGAGTGTTAATTGTATTGACGTTCTGGATGAGGCTTGTGAAGAACACTTTATTGATGCTTGTAAAAATATTCCTACCTCTCTTCCCAATGTTGAGACCGTTTCCTCTATTGATTCATCACTGTCTCTATTTGGAGAAAGTGATTTGTTTTGGAAAGATCTTCAAGCCACCATGGGAGATGTGAACTTAACTAATGACGATTCTCCCACCGATTGGGATGACGACATGCATTTCTTTGAAAACCTTCTCAAAGAAGACAATCTTTCTCCACCATCTCCGACGGTTATTGCTATTGATGCTCCGACTTTGAAAATGCCTCCCATCGAAAATCCTCCGGATTTAGAACTTAAGGAGTTGCCGCCCCATCTCGAGTACGTTCCTTGAAGATAAGAAGAAGTCGCCCGTCATCATTGCAAAGGACTTGAAAGAAGAAGAGAAATCTCGCCTCATCGCCGTGCTTAAAGATCATAAGAAGGCAATTGCTTGGAAAATTTCCGATATCCGCGGAATTGATCCGAACTTTTGTACTCACAAGATTCTCATGGAAGATGACTTTAAACCCACAATCCAGAGCCAAAGAAGGGTTAATCCTAAAATTCATGACGTCATCAAACAAGAGGTTATCAAACTTCTAGATGCCGGCTTTATCTACCCTATTTCAGATTCGCCATGGGTAAGTCTCGTCCATTGTGTGCCCAAGAAGGGCGGAATAACCGTTGTTTCCAATGAACACAACGAGTTGATTCCCACTCGTCTAGTTACTGGGTGGAGAGTTTGTATTGATTATCGCAAGCTCAATGATGCCACGAGAAAAGATCACTTTCCTCTTCCCTTCATGGATCAAATGCTCGAGCGTCTTGCGGGTAATGATTATTACTGCTTTTTAGACGGTTTCTCCGGGTATTTTCAAATTCCCATCGATCCCAAGGACCAAGAAAAGACCACATTCACTTGTCCCTATGGAACATTTGCTTACAAACGCATGCCTTTTGGTTTATGTAATGCTCCTGGGACGTTCCAAAGGTGTATGATGGCTATCTTCCATGACATGGTGGAAGACACTATGGAAGTATTCATGGATGATTTCTCGGTTTATGGCGATTCTTTCTATGCTTGCCTTGCCAATTTAGAACGTATGCTGAAGCGGTGTGAAGAAACTCGCCTTGTTCTTAATTGGGAAAAATGCCATTTCATGGTAAAAGAGGGCATCGTGCTAGGACACAAGAATTCCAAAGCCGGTCTTGAAGTAGACCGTGCTAAAGTCGATGTTATCGCTAAGTTGCCTCCACCTTCAACCGTGAAGGGTGTGAGAAGTTTTCTCGGTCATGCGGGCTTTTACCGTCGATTCATCAAAGATTTTTCTCAAATCGCTCGCCCGATGACCCACCTCTTGGAAAAAGATACCCCTTTTATTTTTTCTTCAAAGAGTGTCTTGAAGCCTTCAACTTGCTTAAAGATAAGCTAACTAAGGCACCCGTCCTGGTTACCCCTAATTGGGAGCTGCCTTTCGAGTTGATGTGCGATGCTAGTGACTTTGCTATTGGAGCGGTTTTGGGCCAAAGAGTGAACAAACACTTCCAACCAATCCATTACGCTAGCAAGACAATGACTAGGGCACAATTGCATTATACGACAACCGAAAAAGAGCTTTTAGCTGTTGTCTATGCCTTTGAAAAGTTCCGCCCCTATCTTGTCCTTTCCACCATAATCGTTTACACCGATCATTCCGCGTTGAAGTACTTGTTAACTAAACAAGATTCCAAACCAAGACTTCTCCGCTGGGTTTTGCTTCTCCAAGAATTTAAAATCGAAATCCGCGATAAGAAAGGAGCTGAAAACCTAGCCGCAGATCATCTCAGTAGACTTGAGGATCCTTACCAAGGGGATCATCCGAACAAAGAAATCAATGATTCTTTTCCCTTGGAGACCTTAATGTCTATCAATTCGAATTCTGATGAAACCCCGTGGTTTGTGGACATTGCAAACTACTTGGGGGGTGGAATTCTCAAGGAAGGGTTAACATCCCAACAAAAGAAAAAGTTCTTTAAAGATGTTGAACATTATTTCTGGGACGAACCTTACCTATTCAAACATTGTGCCGAATTGATTATTCGCCGATGTGTTGATGGACCGGCAGCTTTAGACATCCTTGACGCTTGCCACAAAGGACCCACCGGTGGTCACTTTGGTCCCAACTACACCGCCAAAAAAGTGTTTGACTCGGGATTTTATTGGCCCACCATTTACCGTGATGCTCACGAGATGGTTAAACATTGTGATGCTTGCCAAAAACAAGGCAAGATCACACATAAAGACGAGATGCCTCAAAATTTCATTCAGGAATGTGAAATCTTTGATGTTTGGGGTATCGACTTTATGGGGCCATTCCCTTCATCTAAAGGAAACAAATACATCCTTGTAGCCGTTGACTACGTTTCAAAGTGGGTTGAAGCCAAAGCTTTACCTACTAATGACGCAAGGGTGGTTTGTAACTTTTTGAAATCGTTGTTCGCTAGATTCGGTGTGCCTCGTGCCATTATTAGTGATCGTGGGACTCATTTTTGCAATGACCAATTTGCTAGAGTCATGGCCAAGTACGGTGTAAATCATCGTCTTTCCACCGCTTACCACCCACAAACTAATGGCCAGGCTGAAATATCCAACCGAGGATTAAAGCGAATTCTTGAAAGATGTGCCTCATGGGCTGATAAACTTGATGATGCTTTGTGGGCTTTCCGTACTGCTTACAAGACCCCGATCGGCTGTACGCCTTATCGTCTTGTGTACGGGAAAGCGTGCCACCTCCCCATTGAGTTGGAGCACAAGGCTTACTGGGCCTTGAAGTGGGCTAATTTTGATATCAACAAAGTCGGTGACCTACGCAAGATCCAACTCAATGAGCTGAATGAACTCCGTAATGAGGCTTATGAAAATTCTTTGATCTATAAGGAAAAGACTAAGCTCATTCACGACTCTAAGATTAAGAACCGAGAGTTCCATGTTGGAGACAAAGTTTTACTCTTTAACTCTCGGTTGAAAATCTTTTCGGGTAAGCTAAAATCTCGTTGGTCCGGCCCATTCACCGTTGCCCAAATTTTTCCATATGGTACTCTCGAGCTCGCTCAACCTAATGGACCTAATTTTAAGGTGAATGGCCAACGAGTGAAGTTGTACTTTGGTGTGGACATCTCTCAGGAGATGATTCCATCCCTCACCATGTTCCCCATGAACTAATTTTAGGTCGAGTCAGGCTCGTGACTCAGTTATCAAAAACAAGCGCTCCTCGGGAGGCAGCCCGAGTATCTATCCCTTTTCGTTTTAACCGCCTAAGTGTAGGGGGGGCCTATATAGGTGTTTGTATTTGTGTGGTGATGTGATTACAGGGATGAATGCACTTTTGGAACCTTTCAAGAACCGTGCTCCCGTGTTATCCGAAATCCGGTTCTATCTCTCAACTATCGTGATTCAATTTTCTTCATACTCACATTTGAAATTGATCACTTTAGTCGTCTCTTCCTTAACTTGAGTTAACCAACGTGCACAATGTCCTAAGTGTAGGGGAGACTTTTCCCACATGCTTAAACATTGAGGACAATGTTTATCTTAAGTGTAGGGGGACTTCTATCGAAGTTTTAAGTGGACTTTTCCATGAAAATGCCTTCATTTAACCGGAAAATCATCTTTTTCAACATTTTTCAAATTTTTTATTAACTTTGGCCATTTAGTCGTAATTTTTAAATTTTTATCGTTGCTTTCATATGTATATATCCCGCTATAAAGTAAAAAATATTAATAAAGTGGTGTAGCTAGTTTTGAAATCTTTAACATATTAGGCCCGTTGCGTTTATTTTGACTCAACCCGAATAGACTTATCCAAGTTTATTCTAGCTAGTATCCTTAACCATGTAGACCTCAATTGGTTTATTAGGCTAAGCATCCACGAGTCTCATTACTTGAGATTTTTAATTGTGGAGGACGAGAAATGATAGAGTCAATTATAAGTCGGTAATCTTGCTCAAGCTCACTTGGTGTAATTATTTGCCTATTCTCCCATCACTTGCTAATATATTATCTGCAATAAGTAAGGTCGTACGATGTGAAAAGTTACTTAGCTACTAGCCCAAGATCGTTTAAAAGTTGCTCGGTAATGATAAGAGTTCATAGCCAAGGCATAACTTATGAAGCGGGGCGTGAAGATTGGCGAGTCCGAAAAGGCCCTAACAAGGCATGAGGATTCCATTTTATTGCTGAAGATCCAAAGTGATGTGAAAAGCATTATTCCCATAATCAATATGAAGGATCAAGACTCACGACGAAAAGCAATCAACTCCCATAAAGATCATGGAGAAGTCTATCCGAAAAGACCCTAACAAGGTATGAGGATAAATAGATCCAAGTCCGAAAAGGAGGCGGATCGTTGTATCTCAAAATCCCAATTAGAGATTGAAGAAATAATCATGAAGTCATGGTCAACAAAGTTGGAGTACCCCTAAGTCTCTAAGTGAAGAAACTCTATTAACAATGAGAAGACCATTATCTCAAGAACGTCTCTCAAGATATGAAGTATGAAGTACATGCCAAATATCAGCCCGAGAAAGGTCTCAAATCGTGAACCAAGTTATGCCAAGATATGAACTTTTTGATATCCCGAGAAGTAGTTTTAAGAGATTTTGTCCTTTAGCTAACTATTGATCAAATCGTCCTACTTTGCTTTCAGCCTAAATAAACTATCGAAATAAGTCCAAAAATGCATCTTCATGATCATTCTAAGACAAAAATAAAATATAAGAGATACACCTAGGAATAAGGGAGTTTAAGCATTTAATTAAGTCATGTGTGTAAGTGTTTGATATGCTAACTTATAATAACAATGATCCCGTTTTTAAGCTTAGTTTGAGGAACGTGAACTTGAGGGTGATAAATCTTCGCAGCACCAAAGCCCTAATGTAAGTCCCTGATCTCTTTGCAAGTTATTTCCATATAGCTATTTTCAAGTGAAAATGGTTTCTATCTTTTATCTCCTTTAAAGTTTTTAATTTCTCTTAGTATTTAAATTTTTGTTTAGTAGCATGTTAATAAGGCCAAGGTATGAGAAAAGTGTAAATTTGCTTTATCACTAAGCATTGCATGAGGGCATGGCAATGGTTAAGTATAGGGGATTTGATAGGTGTGAAAACACCCATCCTTTTACCACTTATTTCTTTCTAAAACAAGACCAAAACGCGTGTTTACTATCATTTGTTTGGAATTATGCGTGGTTTTTGTGTTTATTGTGTTTTCAGAGTCAATCGGATGATTATTGAAGAAAACATGGGATTGCATGGGTTTTATCAAGGAAAAAGACTAAAGACGAAGTCTATTGTCCAAAAGATGCAAAAGATTTGAAGTCAATGGGCCTATTTGAAGATTTATCGAAGAAAAGGACCAAAGATGGAAGATTTACATATGTCAAAGAAACTCAAGTCAATTAAACGAAGAAATTAAAAGACAGTTGAATTTAATCGTCGACAAATCCCGAATCAGAATCAAAAACGTCAACTTTTCTGAAAAGACGAGAAGACAAGAAGAAAGGGAGAAAGCCCACTCACCAACCAACCACTTAGCCTATATAAGGGAATCACCCTCACAAAATTTGGCACCTAGTTTTAGTTTCCAGTTACACTTTTCCTAGTTCGTAGGAAACCATCTCCCTTAAGGAGTGGTTTTCATCTTCTTTGATTTCTTCTTTAATCTTGTAAGTGTAATCCTTTCATTTTGTTTTTGAATCTTAATCATCAATACAAGTTTTCCTTTAATCTTTTCATTCCTCTTGTTCATCATCATCTTTTTATTCAAAGTTCTTAAGTTCTTATTTAGTTGAGTTTTGATCTTAAAAAGTTGTTGAATTTTTGTTTTTATGATTGGTATTTGATCCTTATGGTTAGTAGATGATTATGGGTTAATTTGGTAAAACCTTTTTGTTTATTTGGCTTGTTTTGATTGAAATTCGTTTCCCCTGTTTTCTACTGTTTCTGTTACTGTTCTTCATTCCCAGCAACATTCCGAGTAGTCATCTTAATTTGTCCCTTATTCGGAACATTTTCAGTATTCCGAATAGCCTACCTTCTCTTTCCTTTATTCGGAACTTTCCTTATTCCGCATAGATTGTTTTCTTTTTCCGTTATTCGGAATATGTATATATTCCGGATAGTCTTCCTACATTTTCTTCCATTCGGAATTTTTAATTATTCCGCATAGTGCCTATATTCCGCATGGTTTCCATTATTCCGCATAGCTTTGATTTTTCCGCATATAATGATTTATTCCGAATAACCCAATATTCCGTATAGAACTCATATATTCCGCATAGAACTTATTCCGAGTAGAGTTTTATTCCGCGTAGGATTAGTATTCCGGATAGCCTTTATATTCCGCATGGTCTTTTATTCCGAGTAACACTGTTTATTCCGCATAGAGCTTTATTCCACATAGAGTCAATTATTCCGCTTGTCAAGTTTATTCCGGGTAGCATAATATTCCGAATAGAGCAAGTTTTTCAGTAAGGTTTCTTTCCAGTTTTATTATTTAATTGTTTAATTTTTCAAGTTTAACTTCATTAACTGATTTGGTTTAAATCTTTGTTTACTTCATTTACCTTTTTAGTAGAATAGAAAACCAAAACCCCTTTTTGTCACCAAGAACAAATCATTCCACTTTGAGCTGTGATCAATTCGAGGAGATACCGAGAACTTAATCAGAACCATAGTAAAAACCTTGTATCAATATAATGTTTTGATCGATTGATGTCCAAACCACAACATGCTCACCGTTACCTTGATTGATACTTTCTACAATGGTTTGACTTTTCGTGATCGTGATACGATTAATGCAGCCGCCGGTGGCACATTTATGAAAAGAAGACCTGAGGAGTGTAGAGAGCTTATTTAGAACATGACTACTCATCACAAAAATTAGGATTCCTCCCCTTCTTCAAGGAACAACCCGAGAGTCAATGTTTCTTCTACTTCAACAAACCCCGATATGACCGAATTCACCCGCATGATGGCCGAAATGAACAAAAATATCTTGCTCATCGCTACAAACCAACAACAACAAGTTAAAGCTGGAGCAAATTCTTGTGAGACATGCGGCGGTCCTCACTCATACACTGATTGTCCTTCTACTCAAGGCAATCCGGAAAACGTGTATGCGGCTTATGGTAACTATTCACCATAAAATTACCAAGCCCGACCTCAAGGGGATAGAAATTTGCTAAGTTACCGGTCAAACAACTATCTTTCACCCGGTTTTTCTCCTCAAAACCACAACCCCAACAACAATTACAATAGAAGCAACCAAATCCCACCTCGAGCTTCTAATCCTTATCACCCACCCGCTCAACAAGCCCCACCCATTAATCAAGATGTTGAAGCTTTAATGAGAACCTAAGGAGAGCAAATCAAGAATCTACAAAGCCAAATTATCAATTTGAAAGGGGATATCACTAAGCAAGGGAATGACATTAGATCCGAGCTTCGAAATGATATACAATCCTCCTTCAGCAATCAAACGAATGATTCGAAAAATATGCTGGCTAGTTTCTTACCAACCACTCAACCCTCTACTTCTGGCTCTCTACCTTCAAACACCGTCACCAACCCGAGAGAGAATGTGAGTGCTATTACTACCCGTAGTGGAGCAACTTTAGTAGGACCATCTATCCCACCCCCAGTTACACCATTTACACCTCCTCTACCACCATTTATCCCTACTACTCCTACACCTAGTATTACTTCACCATTACCGTCTCCGCCTTGTCATGAAGAAGTACCCAAGAAGAATCCTCCACCAACCCCACCTTCACCTTCTACACCTCCACCACCCAACCCCAGCATTCCTTACTCTTCTCGACTCAACAAGGCTAGAATTTTGACTAAGAATGACATTCAAATCTCTAACTTTTTGAACAAGATTGCCGGTATGACCGTCACCTTTACCCTTGTTGAAGCTCTTTCCCAAATGCCACAATTTGTCAAGATGTTTAAGGAATTGCTTAGTAAGAAGGAGAAGATGGTTGAGTTTGTTAATACTCGCTTGAATGAAAATTGCTCTGCAATCCTTCTTAAGGAACTTCTGGAAAAACTTGGAGATCCCGGTCGATTTGTGCTACCTTGTACTTTTAACCAAACCGACGAATTTACTGCCTTAGCCGATCTCGGGGCAAGTATAAATTTGATGCCTTTCAGCGATTGGAAAAAGTTATCATTGCCCGACCTTACACCCACTAAGATGAGTCTTGATCTAGCCAATCGCACTCTCGCTTACCCCGTTGGTATTGCCGAAGATGTGTTCATTAAACTTGGCACATTCACTTTTCTGGTCGACTTCGTCGTTGTTGATTATGAAATGGACCCTCGTATTCCTTTAATACTTGGACGGTAATTTTTGAGAACCGGTAAAACTTTAGTAGATGTGGATAAAGGTGAACTCATCTTAAGAGTCGGGGATGATGCACAAGTTTTTGAAATGGAGAAGCTTACAAAGAAAATATAATGGAAGAGAATCGGCGTATATGATTAATGTGCTTGATGAATTTGTCGTCTACAACAATCCTCTATTCGATTCTTTCATTGATAATCCACTGTTCCAAGACGATGTGGATGATTCTCTCTCCAATTCTGATCCTCCCCCAATTTATGATTCTCCACCGATCTTTGATACTTATGAAGACGATTCTAGTTCTAATGGAGATGATTATGATGATTTTACTTTTGAGTATCCAGACATGCCCACTTATGATGATTTTGATGAGGCCGATACTCTTTCGAGTGATTCTTCTCATGATGAAGATCCTCCGCCAACCATGCTTAATCCTACTTTGGATGACTACTCATTTGAGGAAGACTTTTCTACTTTTCTCAATACATACTTCCCAAATGAGAGTGATGCTCCTCCTTTAGACTTTGATGATTATGGTCTTCATTCTTCTACAGATTTGAATAAAATTATTTCAAAGGAGACGACACCGGACGACACCAACATCCGTAGCACGTATGTTTTGACACCTCTTTGTCCACCTTCTGAGGACGAGGTTGTGCATTTTCTTAGCGGATGTTCTTCAAAAAACTGCTGAGCCTGAGTGCTATTTTCCCCTAAAGGAAAAGGTGTTCGACCCCGGTATTGAAATTTTTAAGCCATCTCAGTATCCGTCTGGAAATAAAAGGAAAGATTTTTGGAACTATTAGAGATATGCTTGCACATCTTCACCCTTGCTCCCACCGTGCTCCACAATTGCTTAAGGGAACCTTGCCTACTCTTCTTTGGCTTGCCTTGTTCGCCTTAAGCCTGTGCTATTTGATGGATGAAAACCATGTCTTTGATCCCGGTGGATGTTTTTCAAGCTTCTTCCTATGCTAATCAAGGTCGAGTCAGGCTCACGACTCGGTGAACAAAAATCAAGCGCTTCTTGGGAGGCAACCCATGTATCTATCTTTTAGCTATTTTTATCCTAAGTGTAGGGGAGACCCGTTGGTGTTTGCTATTTCCTCTCTTCTCATATTCAGGGATTCGAGCGTTCAATGATCCACTCTTGATGATTTTGATGACCCGTGATTCCGTGTTTTCGTCTTCCCGGTTCTATCCTAAACTCTTTTCGATTCACTATTTTATATTTTCCAATATTAAAATAGGAATCTCGTTAGTTGTCTTTTCCTTAGCAAGATTTAAATAACGTGCACAATGTCCTAAGTGTAGGGGAGGTAACTTCCACATGCTTAAACATTGAGGACAATGTTTATATCAAGTGTAGGGGGGACTTCTATCGAAGTTAAGTGGCCTTTTCCTTGTATTTGTCCTCATTTTAACCGGAAAATTGATTTTTCGACATTTTCCAAATTTTTGATCTATTTTGGCCTAGTAGTTTTACCTTTGTATAGTTATTTTCTTTCTTTACTAGAATAAATTTTAATAAAGTGGTTTTAGTTTTCAAACA
This sequence comes from Glebionis coronaria, assembly GCA_025667525.1. Taxonomy (NCBI): domain Eukaryota; kingdom Viridiplantae; phylum Streptophyta; class Magnoliopsida; order Asterales; family Asteraceae; genus Glebionis; species Glebionis coronaria. The sequence goes on along the minus strand of CM046876.1, from coordinate 113,683,920 downwards.
TTGTGAATCTTTTGACTCAACCCGAGTTTACTTATCTAAGTTTACTCTAGCTAGTACCCTTAACATGTTCATGTCATGTTTTGCTACACTTTTATATAGGGAGCTTTAAAACGCGAAAGTCTTAACTCTCCCGGGTTAAGAACAAGAACTTTTCGCAAGTTCCTATAATTGATCCTAGAGAGTCGTTTATCAAGGGAACTTTAAAATGCGAATTCTATACTTGAATGAGTGTAAGAGATCCTATAGATGACTCGAAAGCCCAAAACTTTGATTTAATTGGCTAAGCATCCACGAGTCTCATTCCTTGAGATTTTAAACTGTAGAGGACGAGAGATGATAGAGTCAATTATAAGTTTGGTATTCTTTCGTGAATTTATGTGAGTTGATTATAAGCCTATTCTCCCATCACTTGTTAATAAATTTATCGGCAATAAATAAGGTTGTACGATTTGAAAAGTTACTTAGGTTCTAGCCCAAGATCGTTTAAAAGTTGCTCGGTAATGATTAGAGTTCATAGCCAAGGCATAACTTACTGAAGCGGGATGCGAAGATTGGCGAGTCCGAAAAGGCCCTAACAAGGCATCAGGGCTACATTTTGTTGCTAAGGATCCCAAGTGATGTGAAGAATCATTTATCAAGAATCAATATGAAGGATCGAGACACACGAAGAAAAGCAAATACTCACATAAAGATCATGGAGAAATCTATCCAAAAAGGCCCTAACAAGGTATGAGGATAAATAGATCCAAGTCCTAAAAGGAGGCGGATCGTTGTATATCAAAATCCCAAATAAAGATTGGAGAAAATGAAGAAGTCGTGGTCCAAGTATGAACAATCTCTCAAAACTTCAAGTGAAGAAATTCCTATTATGAAGAGAAGACCATTATTTCATGAACGTCTCTCAAGATTTGAGGTATGAATTCACTGCCAAATATCGGTCCGAGAAAGGTCTCAAATCGTGAAGCGAGTTATGCCAAGATATGAACTTTATGAGGTCCCGAGAAGCAGTTTTGAAAGATTTTGTCCTTTAGCTAACTATTGATTAAATCGTCCCACTTTATTTTCAGCCTTAATAACTATCGAAATAAGTCAATAATGCATCCTCGTGATCATTCAAGACAATAATAAAATATAAGAGATACACCTAGGAATAAGGGAGTCTAAGTAAATAATTGGCCCATATGAGTTCATGTTAGTTTGCTAACTTATAATAACAATGATCTTGTTTTTAAGCTTGGTATGGGGAACGTGAAACTTGAGGATGATAATCATTCATGACATTCCAAAACCCTAAGGTAAGTCTTTGATTTCTTTACTTGTTTTGTTATTTTCTATCTCTTTAATAAAGGCCAATGTGGATTGATTGTGATGAAAAGTGTAATCTTGCTTTGTAACTAATGCATTGCATGAGGACATTGCAATGGTCAAGTGTAGGGGATTTGATAGGTGTGTAAACACCCATCCTTTTACCACTTAATTACAATAATAACCAGGCCAAAACGTGTATTTTATGTCGTAAATGTCGGAATTATGTGTGGTTTGTGTTTTTGTTGTGATTTAGGACGAAAATGTGAAAAGGGGAGAAAACACGGGCTTTCACGGGCTTTTATCGAAGAAAACGACAAAAGACGAAGTCAAGTGATCAAGAGTGCAAAAAGAACGGAAGTCCAAGGCCTATTCTAAAGATTTATCGAAGAAAAAGTCCAAAGACGGAAGTTTAATAAAGCCAAAGAACGCAAGTCGAATTTATGAAGAAATCACAAGACGAGTTTAAAGTAATCCCGAGACAAAGTCTGAAAAGTCGAATAATTTAGAAGATTAAAGACTAAAGACGAAGGATTAAATGAGAAATAAAGAAAGAAGAAAGAGAGGAGGAAGCTTCCTCCCACTCCCTCTCCTCCTCAACTATAAATAGGAGATTAAGATTTCATTTTTTCTTTGTTAGTTAATTTGAAAAATTAACTCTCCACCATTTACATTACTTGCACTTTAATTTCATGTCATTTCTTTAATTGTCTTGCACTTTAATTCCTTTAATTCCAAGTAAGTTTACTTTTATTGTTATTGAATTTTTACTTTTCTTGTTAATCTCTCATCTACCTTTCTTGCTTTGATCTAATCTTAATCTTTATGTTTATGTTCTTTAATTTTTATTCATTTGAATAAGTGGGTTTTGATTATTTTGGTTATTATTGTTAGTTTTATTGATTTGTTTGATTGAATATCGTTACTTTATGTTTATTCGATAGTTGGTTTAATCTTTAGGTTGATTTTTGATTAGATTTGATTGAATTCGTACTATACTTCTCTCCCTTGTTCTTCGCTAAAACAGTTTCCCCAGTTTATTCCGGATAAAGGTTTTATTCCTAATCAAGTATTTATTCCGGATGAGCCCTCGTTATTACGAATGAAATGATATTCCGAATGAACAGCTTTCATTCCGAGTGAAGCCCACTTTCCGAACGAAGCATCATTTTGGACGAAGGTTTTATTCCGGATGAACCATACATTTCAGATGAAGAGTTATTCCGGATCAATAGATTATTCCGAGTGAAAGCTTTATTCCGGATGAACCAATTATTCCGGATGAACCAATTATTCCGGATGAAGTTATATTCCGAGTGAAGCCTTTATTCCGAGTGAGCTAATATTCCGAACCAGCAGTTTATTCCGGATCAAGAGTTTTATTCCGGATAAACTTGTTATTCCGAATGAGAGTGTTATTCCGGATGAAGGATTTATTCCGGATGAGTGTTTTCTAGTTTTTTCTGATTTAATATTTTAAGTTTTAATCTTTATTTTTCCCCGCCTTTTTCCTTAGTTGCACTGTTAGTTTACTTGCCTTAGATTTATTTTAAGCTTGCCTTTGGTTTAAGTTTAAGTTTGCCTTTAGGATAGTTTTAAGTTTGCCTTATTTACTTTTCGTCACGCTTTAATTTCTCGTCATTTATTTTCAATTAGGTTTAGATTAATTACTGCCATTTACTTTAAAGTTTTTGCACCTTCCTTTTACTACAACGACCAAACTATTTGTTTTCCACCAAGAACAACTGAGTCACACGTTAATCCATTTTTCAATTCGAAAAGATCGGACGATAAAATTTTCTTACTAGGCGAAAGCCACGTATTATAGATCGTTCAGCTTTCCTTCAAGCTTCACTACTGGACATAAGGTACGGATATTCCGTTCTTCAGTATGGACATTCCTTCGTATGTTTGATTAGGATTCCCCGTTTGCATCCATCTGTTTTCTCCAGTTATTTTATATCTTTGGAATGCTTATATTTTATTTTAAATGCATGAGCTATATATACATGCATACCAGCTCATCTAGTTATGGAGGTACCATAACCATAGCACTGGAGGCACCAGTGTTATGACTTCCCCACAAAGGAATGATTGCTCGTGGCGTCCCTTTCAGTTTTTCCATTTATTTATATTATCATGTGGGGCGTATGGGTGCATCCTAGTTACATGTTTTCAGTCAGGATTTTCATGGTGAATATGGTGTGTGCCTTGCATCCTTCACAAGGAATTGATCCCTCCTACCCAGACCAGTATAATTAGAGGCAACCCCTCTAATTGCATGATGAGGTCACCCCTCTAAGTATTCATTCAAGTTGATACCTCATGACCTATATGGGTTCTTGGCTAAATTAAAAATGATGTTTTTCATAAGTTAATCATAAGCTTTTCAAACTATAAAACTAGTTTTATAAACATGTTCCAGGTTTTCTAGGACTTATACATTTCCCCTACTAATCAGTCTTTATTATGTTATGTCATTCATACAATGTTATATATCCGTTCACTGGGCATTTCGCACAGCCGTTTTCTTTCCATGTTCCCAAACGACAGGTACTCAGGGACACACTTAGGATCTTGAGAGTATGTGCATTTGGATGGAAGCTATCTAGTCTCCTTTACCTTATGCATTTCCATTCATTATTTATTTTTGACATTGTTTAGTCCTTTCCTTTCAGGTACTTATTTTTCATGTGTGTGAGCTTATGTTGGACTACCGATGTTTGATTCCGGTATTTGTCTTTATGGCCATTTAATGTTTTAGGACATTTACCTTGCATGCTTTGATAACTCGCCATAATTATCCTGTGATGTTCCATTTATCAAAATGGGGTGTTACAACATTAATTACATGAAAACACGGATTAATTAAAACTTTATAATTAATTAATACACGTTAAGTATCATGGAAATTGAATGAATAAATACAAATATTACGTATATTATCTTATTTATTTAATGACAAGTGTTTACATATAATAATAATACATGATAAGACTTAACACGAATTTTAAAACACGAAACATATGTCACGAATATCAACACAAGGGAATTGACTAAAACATGAAACTTGTATACTAAAGGGGTGATTGGCCGACCTAAAAAGAAAATAAATAAGAAGGGCTCAAGCCCGACCCGTTAACCCTTTTACTAGTCAAAACTTATCTCCTAGGAAAATCATTTAGCAAGTTTGATAAAAAAAACCTAGCCTCTTGGAGTTTGGCCGCCGGTTTTACAAAAGAAAAAGGAAGGGAGAAAAAACTTTTGATCTTTGATAATTTTGGGTTCGTGTTTGGGATTATTCATCCTTGATTGAATCATATTCGGTATCCCTAATTTTTAATCTTGTCTTATATTATTATTTTCTTTAATCATGAACCATTAATTAAATGTAAGAAACACATGTATGAATGATTAAAACAAGGAAAAGATTGGGTGTTCGTTTGGGTTGCACGGAAACCGAGACCTCAAGGGTCTCGATGGGGTATTTGATCAGCCAGCCGACCCCTAAAGGGTCTCGGCTAGCCACTAATGCCGGTTGGAATCGGTTGCGGTCGAGGGGAAAACTACACAACCGGTGGCTGTGGTGGTGTTGTTTGTCTCGTGCAACCGAGACTAATGTGGTCTCGGTGGGCTTGTCATGTGGGGCTTGGTTCCTGAACACAATGGGTTGTTTGGTTATAATTTTACTTAATTAATTTTAAGACTTAGGATAATTAATTATTCAATTATTAATGAATAAATCATGGCCCCATTTAAATTAAATTAATTTTAGACTTATAATAGTTATTTTATATAATTATTCATGAAATTAAACATAGCACATTTAATTAAATTTAATTAAGGACTTAGCCTAATTATTTAATTACATTTTCTCCATGGTATAATTAAATTAATTATAACTTTTAATTTAATTATACAATTATTAAGTTTATGGTAAAGTTTTATTAATATGAAAACATGTTATATTATTAATTAATAATCACTTTATAAATCATGTTATATTATTAATTAATAATTATTATGTTAGACTAAAGTATTTATTGATTAATAAACTTTACTATTATGATATTAATTAATCAGAACTTATAAAATATGTTCATTAAGCCTCGACTTATATTATATGCTTAATACTATTCATGGAAACATATTAATTATGAAAACTTTCTATTTTTGGAAACTTACTATCTATGGAAACTTACTATTTTTGGAAACTTACTATTTATGGAAACATTCGGTTTTTGGAAAGTTGCTATATATGGAAACATGCTATTTTTGTAAAGTTGCTATATATAGAAACCTGTTATTTTTAGAAAGTTACTAATTATGAAACATCAAGTATAATAATACATGAAACATGAAATACGTTAATCAAGAACACATGAAACACTAAGAAATACATGATAAAACATGAAACAGTAAAACAAGACATGAACAAGTAAAACAAGTCAAGAACAAGTGAGACACGTTAAGAACAAATAAAGTAAACTAAGAATCAGTAAGTTATACATGAAAATACAACTCATTCATGTCCTTTATTATGTATCCCTCGTGAAGTCGGAGTAGTACTATCCGCCTTTCGTCTTTCATCGTTACTGGACATAAGGTACGGATATTCTGTCCTTTAGTAAGGACATTCTCTTTCTATGCAAGATTATGATTCCCCGTTTGCTGCTATCTGTTTTCCCAAGTAGTTTACAAGTCATATAACTTTTCAGTATTATGCCATGCTATCATTTTAAATTTCCTGAGCTATATACATGCATGACCATGTCCACCTAGTTATGGAGGTACCCTAACCATGACACTTGAGGCACCGCTGTCATGACTCTTCCGCGACGAGAGTGATTTCTCGCGGCTTCCCTTTCAGTTACTTGGCCATTATTATTATTATCATGTGGGGCATTTGGGTGCATCCTAGTACATGTTTTGCAGGTTTAGAAGGTGTTGGAAATACGTTTTTACGTATTTAGGAAGGTTCGGTCACTCCAACAATATATACATAGTATGGGCTCGTAGTCATAGTCTAAACATATAACCCACAAAGCCCACATGTAGGGTGGGCTATATAAACCCCCTCCTAGCATGTTAGGAGGGGTGGTTGGTGGTTGGTTATTCACTTAATCTAATATTTCTTTCTTTCTCTCCACCTTCTCTCTACTTTCTCTCTCTAGTTATTCATCTATCTCTCTCTCTTTATTGATCATTCCATCAATAGTATAATTTAAGGATTATGATAAACTGTCAATTGGTATCAAGAGCCATGGGATGATTGTTTGGTTTATGTGTTTGTGTTCTTTATTCATACGCCTATTTTGATCCAAAATCATACGTACCAAATTTTTTTTGTTGTTTTTATGGTTTAATCTTGATACATATCATTTATATAATTGTAGTAGTGATTTGGTATTGTTACTTTAGTTAAAAACACAAAATTTTTTGGGTGTTTGATTCAATTTTAAGCTAAGAATTTCGAAATTGTTGTCTACTATCCGAGAAAAGTGGTAATTTTGATTCCATATTGCGATCGACCTCATCGGAATGTTTGAAGGGTTCTATATTACGATCCGAATATTGCGATCGCATAAACCAGGGGTTTCTACTTGCGATCGGATATTCTGATCACATCTTGCGATCAAAGTTAGCTTTCCAAGGTTGCGATCCAAGGTTGCGATCCAAGGTTCCGATCCAAGGTTGCAATCCAAGGTTGTGATCCAAGGTTGCGATCAGGTGTTGCGATCAAGAGTTGCGATCAGGTGTTGCGATCAAGAGCTTCGATCACACACTGCGATCAAGATTTGCGATCACCCACTGCGATCAAGAGTTGCGATCCAACATTTTTCTAAAACTTGTTGGAATTTTTGGTTTATCGAGAACAAGTATTAGGGGATTTCAACATTATTTATCGATTTATACACACCACAACAAACACAATTACTTTCTTTCATTGACCGATCGACAAGTAATCCTTACTTTCATTTATCATCGATTTTCAATGGATTCGTTGAATTCGACATCTCGAGAGGGTGAATTGCAGAAGATGCAAGAAGAAGCAAGACAAAAATGTCAGGTCTCATTTAGACAATTTGAATGTCATCTCTACGAGCTAACCAAGCTAGACTACGGACCATCCTTTGTGGCAGTATTTGGTCAAAATGCTCCTTTCTTCATGGAGGCTATGATGATAAACTTGGATATTCTTCAGCAGCAACTTGACAAAGAAGACTTTAATCACATTGAATCCGTCTCTGCACTTCAAGTTCTTTTGCAACAATTTTCGACCTTTCTTCAATTCGATGTTTCCAAGAAAGAAAATTCAGTGCTCTGTCAGTCATTCCTTGAAGACATGCATACCGAGATTCAAGACTTCCGTGGTACTTTGTCCAAATGTGTGACCTCTCTACGCATTTGTTTCAAGAACGATCACGAGTTCAAATTGCTTATGATAATTGGAAGCAAGAAAATCCGATGTAGATGCCAGAGGAAACAAATGGTCTTACAGATGACTCAAAGGAGACCGCTTTGGTTAACGATGACAGCAGCGCCAATGCATCACGACAACGTGACTCAATCATGCATGACGAAGAGCCAATAGTTGAGGCACACGATGATCTACAACATGTTGAGAACTCCGAACCCACCTATGACAAACATGGGATGGAAAAGGGTGATTCCACTTCAGATTCATCCGATGTGAGTCATAATGGGGGAGAGAACGATCAAAATGCTCAAGATCCTGATATATGCCTTATGACTGCTTCGTTAACTAATTATGCTCCTAGGATTGAAGAGCTTGAAACGATCATAGCTCAACAATCAAAAGAGCTTGAGGATACCAAAATTGAATTTTCGAATAAAACGGATAAATTTGAAAAGTATTTTGAAAAACTTGAAAATTCAAACGTTGTTCTTGAACGAAAATTAAATCAAAAAATTCAAGATTCTAAAGCCGAAAAAGATAATTTTGTGAAACAAATTACTTTGCTAGAATCTAAATTGGCATCCCAATACCTCTTACAAAAGGAAACGAAACCTTAAAACAACATTATAATGAGTTAAATCATTCTATCGTAGAGATGAGGTCTAAAACTCTAGAATCAACGACCTTGTTAACCACTGAAAATGCTGATTTAAAGGCTCAGGTTCAGAAAAATATTTTTCTATAGCTGCTCTGAAAAACGAGCTAAGGAAAATTAAGGGCACTAGTGTGGAAACTAAGCTTGAAAAACCATAAATCTTGGGGAAACCGCCTAAAAATCAGTTCGTTCGTCAACCGACTGCATTTAGATCCGAGCGACCAAAATCCTCGAGACCGCGGTTTGCCTCCCAAGTTGATATTGTTCAAAGTTCTAGACCAGTCATTCCACCATCTAGGCCTACTGTGATCAAATTAGCTTATACAAAACCTACAAACAAGACTGCTACTAGTGATTCTAGGTTTAGTTCTAAGAATATGACACAACATAGGTTGAATAGTATGCCTAATAATCACTATGTAGATGCATCTAAGAAAATGACACAATCAAGAACTAGGATTTCTAGATCTCATTCGGATCTCAAACACGGTGTTTGTTTCGTATGCATGAAAAGTGTCTTCACGACAAATCATGCGGCTTGTGTAACTAAAGTCTTGAAGGAGCTGAACTCAAGTGCTAAAAGAGGGATTCCTAAAGGAAATATGTCTTCTACCACTAAGTCTTCCGTTCTGCATAAGAAAACCATGTCGCCTAGATCCAATCGTAGTTGACAACCCACGGGTAGGATTATCAAATCAGTTAATCTTCAATGGGTTCCTACAGGAAGGATGTTTCCCTCTAGCACTACCAAAGTTGGCTGTGAACCCCTGCATGGTTCTAAAATAGATATCGCTAACCCATGTGAAAGGATGCAAATTGTTGATTCCAATACAGGTACTAAAGTCAAGCATCAACAACAACAAACCGGTCAAATCTCTGTATACCATTCAACTAAGGACACTCTTAGCGTTTGGTTGCTGAAGAAGCTGATATCTACGAATCAAGTGTTTCAGGGGATTTACGATTAAGCTAACAATATGGCTCATTATTAAATGACAGATGATGACGCGATCTTCAAATAAAGGAAAGTTCATCGCTGATGATAAACTTATCCTCATTAACGAGAAATTAAATTTTCTCAGACACAAGCTTACTTTAAAACTATTCAAAGGTTTTTAAGCTCGTGTATATGGCTCACAGTCACATTACAGATTGTGACCCGGACTTCAAATAAAGGGAAGTTTATCCACTCAACGATAAATTACCCTCAAAACGAGAAATTAAATTTTCTCGGACACGAGCTATTATTAAAACCATTCAACGGTTTTCAGCTCGTGTATATGACTTCTAAGTAAATGCCAGCTTAGAACTCGTTCTTCAGTTAAAATGAAAGTTTATCGCCGATGGTAATTTATCCTTAACAATGGGAAGTTTACAACTTCTTGGACTTGAGCTCATGTCGTAAGATATTCAAAATCTTAAGCTCAAGTAATTGGTTTCAAAACGTTGAACATAATTTTTAAAGAATTTTTCAAAAGGTTTTTCTAAATCTTTCAAAATTGTGTGTTCAACAATGTTTTGATAAAAAGAGCATGTCTTCTGGAATCGATAATATTTACAATCCTAGAAATGTCATTCAATAATGACATAGGGTTATAAATAAAGTTCGAGCAGAAGTTCAAATGTTTTAAAACATGCTCAATTATGGTTTGCTATTATTTCAAATAGTAACCCGCTTTTCATATTCAAGTCAAGCATTTCACCGAAAAGCTTTGACTCAACAACGGGAATTAATTTTCTCGGGCATGGTTTACTTTATAACCATGTAAGGGATTGTGTTTACATTATAACACAATCTAACATGGATATATGTACGCATCGGTGCATCTATTTGTTAAAACAAAAGAAATCTTGTTTTTATAAAGCTATCATCTCCACAAACCGTAGCAATTTACAATTGATATCTACATACTCGATGATGCGACTACTCAAACGACGACTACAACTCTTTAGATAGAACACGGGTCAATAATTGAGGGGGAGCAATTGTCAAGCGTTCAGAATTTTTGATGCCGAAAGGGCCAGGTTCACTAATTGGTGTCAAGACAACGATATCAATCGTACATATGGTGTCGAGGAAGAGATAATTTCAGACGTTACGGGGAGACCAACATTCGTCAACAAGAACCACGTGATCTTATCACATGATGTTCTTATCATTCAGATCCAAGCTCGTAAATTATCTATCTTGTGAATAAATTATCATATTTGATCTTTGCACGTGATATGTACACCCTCGTTAATTTGAGGGGGAGCTTGTGTCAATCATGAAGATAATTAGATTTACATCTTTCTTCCCAATTTTTTCTTAAAATTTCATTAAATCAATTGATATTAAAAACATCATTGGGTTAATATTTTTAATATGGGGGAGAATATGTGATTTAATATTGAGATCAATAGTGGTTTAATTAATGTGCTGGCTCACTCCTACATATGCGAAATGTTTTCGAATATCGTGACATATGTTAAGGGGGAGCAAAATGGATTTGTACTTCAAAGTGTATTTAATGGTGACATATACTTACCTACAACATCTTAATTCACGACGATGACGATTGTGGTGACATAAGGATGGTAGGATAGGTTAAGTCCAATGATTCTTCCAAAACCGGAAGAATCTTCCCAAGGACATTCCATAGCTAGAAATAGTAGTCCTTAGGAAAGATGGAGAAAGATTGTGAACGTAGCTGAATGCCGACCAAGTACTTAAGTTAGCACTGGAACAATCATAACAAGGTGTTAATTATGACGTATTGGTAAGCATTGAAGGGGTTGAAGAATGAAAAAGAATTGTAAAGGTAAAGGGTCTAAAGAAAGAAGCCCTCCTTACAACTTAGGCAGAAACTGGGTCAACTCATATGCTATTGAGATCATTTTTAATGATGCTCGATATTGAAGATAGACATCATGGACCCAGTGATGCAATGCACAACCCATCCCAGCTAACTCAAATATCTTTTAAAAGAAATTTGATTTAATCACACGGAGACAACACATTATCTATTGATTTATTCACTCCGAATATATTGATATTGAAAAGGTGGCACTCCTCTCCAGCCTCCGATCACAAAAATCCAAAATGCACGATTGAGTCTAGAGCCATTTGAGATCTTCAAATATCTCATTAGGACACATTTCCAAATTTCCTTGCTTCTTCACACTCTGTGAAAAGTAAGAAAGATCTTGAGAGTCTAACGCAAAATCTTCATGATCTTTCCTGAACATTCGAGTAATACGAAAGTATTTACGATGAAGATGGAAATCCTTCTTGAGAGAACATTAAAAAGCTCATGGTAGGTAACTTGTGCGATTCTTTATGAATCAAACTTGTGATAACTGGAAAGCAACAGTGGTTTAATTCTTAAATGAATTCAAACTCGTTCCAGGCCTCTACGCAAAATCTCAGTGATCTTGCCAGAACATTTAGAGTAATACGATTAAGTATTTACAATGATGAATGGAAATCCTTCTAGTGTTAACATCAAATAGCACTTGGTAGGTAACTAGCAAGATTCTGTATGAATCAAGCTCGTGATAACTGGAAAGCAACGATGGTATGATTCTTAATTGAATTTCACTTGTTCCAGGAACATGAATTGACGACTTTAATCATGCGGATAATTTTATCCAAATGATTCACTATTTACGTTCGTAGTTAGCTTTGGAAGGTCGAGTAAAGAGAACGGGTTTACCCGCGAAATCTTGTAAAGGAGGTTCTTAATTGAAAATACCTGCCACGAGTACGATATGTAATATCGTCCAACGGTCTTCACGGACCGGAGGTAAAATGCTACCTAATTAGTTTGAAATGTTCAAAGCCATTTCATCCGTGTCTATGTTTTGTTGCTAACTGTGTTATGCAGCGTAACAAGAAGGTGGCATCGCGGTGTACCAGAAGAAGTCGTCCCCACATGCTTATACTTTCTGCACTTAATACTTCAACAAATTCAAGAAAGCCTAAAATTCAAGTCTTCTGTTGTATCAAACTCTGAAGCTTTCAAGAATTCATAAAGGTATAAGTATGTGGAACGTGAATTTACGAGGAGGCGAATATCACAAGTGATGAATGCACAAGGTCAAGGAAAGGAAACATGCGCAAGACTAAAGTCAAAGATCTCATCAGCATATTCACAAGATAAAGAAAAGACGACTACGAGTTCAAGACAAAGCATAGTATGCTAGGTTTGTTTTAGTATTGTAACTCGGGTAACGCCCTTGTTTGGAGTGGCCTCCCTTAGGGGGAGATTGTTGGAAATACGTTTTTACGTATTTAGGAAGGTTCTGTCACTCTAACAATATATACATAGCATGGGCTCGTATTCATAGTCGAAACATATAACCCACAAAGCCCACATGTAGGGTGGGCTATATAAACCCCCTCCTAGCATGTTAGGAGGGGTGGTTGGTGGTTGGTTATTCACTTAACCTAATACTTCTTTCTTTCTCTCCACCTTCTCTCTAGTTCTTCATCTATCTCTCTCTCTTTATTAATCATTCCATCTATAGTATAATTCAAGGATTACGATAAACTGTTAGAAGGTGACTGTGGTATGTGCTCTACATCCGTCACATTAGAGCTGATCCCTCCACCCAGACTGATATAATTATAGGTCACCCTCTAATTGCATGAAGAGGTCACCCCTCTATGTATTCATGCACGTTAATATATATCATGACGTATATAAGCTCTTTGGCAATTAAATTACATTTTCAGGTATAAACATAAGACTTTTCAGTTATAAACCAGTTTATAAAACATGTTCCACGTTTTTCTAGGACTTACACATAATCCGCTGCATTTCATATCATTTACTTATATTTTAGTTATTCTATTTCATGTCATTATATCCGTTCACTGAGCGTATTGCTCAGCCGTATTTTCTTTCCATGTCCCATACGGCAGGTACACAGGGACGAACTTGAGCAACTGAGAGTACGTGTATAGGATGGAAGCTACCTTAGACTTCTTTTCCTTTTTCATTTCATATACTTATGCTTGCTTGGATAATGTTTAGTCATTTTCTACATTCTTTACTTTATGCATGTGTGAGCTTATGTTTGGGGGCTGATGTTTGATTCTGGCTTTCCTTTATGGTCATTTATGTTTTTAATACATTTAACTTGCATGATTTTATGACACACCATAATTATCATGTAACGGTCTACTTATCAAAGTGGGGTGTTACAGTGACCATGGATGAGAAACCTTCTTATTCTAAGTCTAGTTTTTCTCCTTCTACTTTAAACCTTTCGTGTTTCTCATATCCCATACACCATTCAAAAAGAGAAGTTCAACGACTTGACCAAAGTGACCCTTGAAGAAACTTGTGTCATGGTTCTCTCAAAGACTTCCCAAACAAAAGAGATGATCCAGGCTAGTTTTTAATAACTTCTGATTTTTAGGAGATTGAGGAATGTTTAGTAGTAGCCGACCTCGGTGCTAGCATAAATATCATGCCTCTATCCCTATGGAAATTGATGAAATTGCCTAGTCTTACCCCTACTAACATTATCATCGAGCTTGCTAGATGTCCTATTGTTTTAGGAAGACCATTTTATCAATAGCTCGTGCCCAAATTGACGTTTTCGGTGGGGAATTGGTATTAAGGTATGGGGATGATAAGATGGAATTTTTAACTGTAAAATCCCAAAACCAACCTTATTTTTTACAAAACAACGAAAGACTTGACAAATGTTTTGAAAGAATTAAGAAAAATAGTTTTGATGAAAATGAATTTGATAAAAAAGAGTATGCCTATTTAATTGAAAAAGGTATACCACAATTTATGGATCAATTATTTTGGGATTTATTCGGTGATCACAATGAAAATTTAATTTCGGAGGAAAACGTTAGTTCTATTTCGACTTCATCTAATGAAAACACGTCTTCACCACCTCCGAAGGACCAATTGACCGCTATCAAGGAAAAATCGTCCATCATTTAAGAGACTTTTCTACCTAGTCCCATTACCAATGAGACTACAATTTTGATCATTGAGATGTCTCCTCAAAGACTTGCTTATATTGACTCTTCCTTTTACACCGATGGAGATTTTACCGAGATCGAGCATATACTTCATAACCCACCGTCCATTCTTGAGGATTTCCCAAATGAAACCTCATCATATGAGAATGAAGATACCATGTCGGATATTTCTTGTGATGACGAGAATGACGACGTTTTTATGACTTTCTCGAACTCCATTTATGAACCATTATTTCATCATAACCCACTTTTTGATGAGCAGTTTGAGATCGTTGATGACCAAACCATCAATCCTCCTTCATTTTGCACTTGTGAAGATGAAGATTTATTTAAGGAGGTTGATGAGTTTCTCACATTAGACAACTCTCCCACTGAGGATGTTAATGTTGTTTTAGATCGTAGTACAATCGAGAGCTATTCCACAATATATAATGATGGTTCCGAAGGCCCTTGGTACGAGGAACCTATTTATGCTGAGGAATTCGAGTGTATTAACGGTCCATGGTATAGTGATGACCATAATGTTGACCCTGAGTGGGATGTTTTCTTTATTTACCATCATTTTGAGAATGTCTTTGATAATCCCCCTCCACCCATGAGCTAAACCTTCAAATTTTTAGTGTGTCTAGCATCGTTTTTGAGATACCTAATACAAGTAGTGTGCCAATTAATTTTGAGACGCCTAAACTTTTTAGTGTGCCAAATCATGTTTTAGAGACGCCTAACATCTTTGACTTGATAAATGGAAAATCGATTTTCATAATGAAGGTTTAAAACATTAAAAAGAAAAAGAATTTTATATTAGTTTAAATGATGTCCCTATTTTAACCTCATCATCACCGTTGAATGAGTCTACTTTTACCTCCTCTACTCCTGTTGATGATGGTAATTTTGGAGATAGTGTGGGGAAATCCCCATTTGAGCCAGTTCGTTTCTCCACCGATGATGATATTTTTGAACGTAGAATCATGTTTAAAGGGAAATATTGGTCTTCCACAGATGCAATAAATGGAAAATCTTTTCTTATGCTAGGTGAGAGCTTACCTCGGGTAGCCCATCATGCTTTGGAACCACCCATTGTCCAACCCTTCTATTCTCCTTCAATGTTTTTGATCCTATTGGAATTTGTATCAAGAAACGTTATCGCGTTTGTCATCTGACAACGAGGACATTATCTTCGACCCCAGTATTTTTTTCCATGGAAGGACATAGTACTTAATACCAGTTTATGGCCTTACCAAGTTATCCCTAAATGATCATATTTATGAGGATTCGAGTTGAGCTCATGACTCGATTATCAAAAACGAGGTGCCTGATGCGTGTCCGGTGTATTGGATTGGCAACAAGTTTTAAATTTATAAACACGAATTACCGGATTGACTAAAAACGCACGGGCAAGTATAACCCTTTCGTTTGTGTATAGCTTTTATGTGGTAATACCGAGATCGTTCACGGGGATTTGGAAAACCTATGATCATTCAAAAATTAAACTATAATCGTTGATTGTAGCAACTGTAAACAGACAAGTAACAAGTAATATAACGAGATGAATAATAAGATTAAAGGCAACACATGGTAAAGACTACTTTGGGCATCCGTAGTGGTATGATTGTGATGACACATTTAACATATATGATTATGATAGTTAGATGGATAATCCAATCTATTGTTTTCAAAAGCTTCAATCTTCGTCAAGACTTTGGTTAAAGAAAACATGCATTAGACTCAGTCACTCAATTCAAGACTTAATCCAATTTCAACACATTTGATTCACGGTCGTTTCATGAATTTTCTAACACTTATAATTATGTTTCTTTTATAAACAAAACTTCTTAAGAAATGATCAATACAAAAGATAGCCAATCATAGACAAACAGGCTATGACTTGTTGATAGAAAATAACCCTTTCGACCTATGAAATCTTTATCAACAAATTAAGTTTTGATAACAATTTTCACATGAAACATAAGTTCCAATGGTTCAAAGGAAAGCTTGAAATTGAAATAAACATAAATCACAGTCACAACCACTTCTTTATACCACAAACATCATCCTACCAAGTGTAGGATAAGATTTAGCCACTCATGAAAAAAATGAAATAAACTCAAAAATAATAGTCTTATAAGTCATAATCAAGAGTCTTACAAAGTGGAAATATGTTGCTAATGGTTAGGGTAATGATCCCTAAGAATTTCGTGATGTTAACTTTGCTTTTCGGACTCCAAAAGTGACTTTTCTAGCACCACCTTGCTCAAATCCGGGAATGGAGTTTAGGACAAGGTTGAGAGAGTTTATGTGATGGTATATTAACCAATGTAGTGGTTATGAAAAGATATTATGAGATGATATCAAAAGGTATGTTGTTACATGACCCCAAGGGTCTTATTTATAAGCTAATTCAAGGCTTAGACTTCAACGATTGGCTTGGAGCCAAAGGATGTCTAGAATCTTCATGTATGTTCTTGTGTGTTCTCCCTCAAGATTGCATGAATGTGGACATAAAATCTGCCAACACAAATGTGGGTGGCAACTTGTATTTTGTTGGTGGAAACTTGCATTTTGTTGGTAAAAACTTCATGCTGAGTGACTTGTATGCTACATGGAAACACTTGTTCTTGAACCCGAGATAGATCTTCAAAGGCTTGTAACCTGTACACGGGTCTTGAACTTGACTAGGATTCTTCGTACTCGTACTAATCTTCATATTTGCATTATTTTACACTTCATTCCTGCAATTGGCTACACAAATACTTACAAACACAATTGGGCACGAATATGCACAAAAGTATTATAGATATAACCAATATACATGTACAATAGTACGGATAACGCTCCCAAAAACATGTTGGATTTGAGCGTTTTCAAATCCCCTCACACTTAAGTTTTGCTTGCCCTCAAGCAAGAAGAAAATAAAATTAAATCCAAAGGTACATGTATCTTTATAAAAATTCGATGCAAGTCTACCAAGTACAAGTACAAGATAAAACTCATCGTCTTAAGTTTTTATGGTTGAAAAATTGAGATATAAAGTCATTACCTATAAACATCTAGAAAGTCTTTTATTTATAACTATACTACACTAATAACATATGAATTGAAGCAACATGTATCATGACTTAGCACATTGGCTAATCGATACATTTTATTATTTCTTCTTCCTTCAACTTCATAACATTATAGCTCATTGGATATTTATTTTGTCTTTTTGACTTTTTTCTTTCTTTTTCTCTTTTTTTTCTTTTTTATTCATGGCTAAAACTCCTAGCCATGGATCAACATACTTGCAAAGTTGAAGTTGTATTGACAAACATTGAGCTTGCAACCTTTTCCTAATTTTTGGATTTTTCTTCTAATATTATATGAGACTTTGACTTGGGTAAGTTTGACACAAAAATATATCTCAAATCTTCAAAAATTACCGATTAGATAATATCTTAATTATTTATATGCATTTGCTTGAAACTTTTTATTTACGAGGGCAAACAAGAACAAAATTTTTTAAAATAGCCCAAAAATATGGCAATTAAGCATCCTTTTTTTTCTCGATTTCCTACAACCCCCTAACACTTAAGTTTAGCATTGTCCTCAATGTGATGAAACCGAACAAAAGTTAGGGAATAAGAGAAAAACCAGAATCACGGGCATATCATGCATCATAAAGAATATACAAGAGTCTTGTCTTCGCCTTCAACTTGCGGTACCTACAAAAAAGATAAAACACACAAAAATATGAAAACACTCTATTTTTTGGTTTTATAGGTTTTTATAAAAGCGACGCATGCTACACCCCTTCACACTTAAGCAAAACATTGGTTAAAAATGTGTGGGGTGTAAGCATGAATTTATTTTAAAAAGGAAAATCACACTAAATTTTTTTTTAAACACACGGGTTGCCTCCCGAGAAACACTTATTTTATTATTGAGTCATCTGCCTGACTCGTACTTCTTTTTTGGGAGTTTGTTTTTTTGTAGAGACGACATCAAAACTCTCTCAAGACTTTTGGTTCCTGGTTAATTGTTTAAAAAGAGGATTTTTTGGATTGCTTATTAAAAACAGATTATGTGCTTTGAAAATAAATAATCAAATAATCAGTTTTTATCAAATACGATATTCAAACATAAATTGATTAAAATTGGGGTTACCCACAAGTTGGTTTGTTTGTTACAATTGACTTAGATGAGTCCCGTTACGGGCTGTGAAGAGTATATATAAGATTGTAAAGTGTGGTACTTTTCTTGCTACACCATCAGGTTTGGATTGTAGACATAGATCTCGAGATGGGAATGTGGTGTATCTTAGGTGGTAAACACATACCCTCTGTAAGATTCTCAAGTGTGGTTTTTTTGGGCTACACCATCAGGATTATATTTTTTTTGTGATGTCAGGACTTGATAGATCACGGGGGCCCGTATCTTGGCGGGGAAACACGACTATGTGTTTGTAGCCATGACAGGCTGAAACCCTGATAACCGATGACGATAGACTCTTCGTTTCCATCGATTATGGTTGGTAGCGTTGTAATTACCTGCATTTTGGCATGGCATCCTTATAGTGTTCCACCCAACATATCTGAGTATGTGGTCATGTACCTTTTGGAAGGTTATGGAAGGCGGTGATCATATTATTCGAGTACTATTTCCTTAGCATGCTTTCTGGTTTGGATATTACTTTATCTGAGCGTGCAATATAACTGAAATGATCTTTTAGGATTCCATATGATGGTTTTGTGATCGACGTCTGATGTGGTCGGCCTTTCGTTGCCGCTATATACGCTGGGTAGCGAATGTGGCCGGTTAAGGTACTTTTTTTAGTTTTGTGAGAGGAACAGACTGAGAATCCCTCTTTTATTATAGATGCAATACAATTTTGTCACGGCCGTCTTGCGTTTATGACTCGTTGTTTTATGAGGAACATTTGTTTATTCTGTTTCTTTTGGGTTTTAATGTTGCTAATGTTATAAGGGTCAATGCGACCTATATCTTGCGAGGCATCACAAAGTCGTGTGTTTGTAGCCACGTCGGGTCAGATACTCTTAAATATGAACTTACAGCGATGAAGAAATCGTTTTGTGCGTCTATTTTTACGGTTTCCAACTACTATTAGTTTGGCGATCATGATAGGTATGGTCGACCTGAATTTTGGCGTGGCAACACGACATCGTGTTTGCAGCCATAGCAGGTCGATCACTTGAATCGCCGGGAGGACGCCTTCAACTCTGAGCCAACAATTAGTCGCTTTCCGTTTACATTCTTATCTATCACAGGTTTGTAATAAGTTGTGTAAAAGAGGCCATTTACACTCGAATAAGGAAAAAGTTTAATTAAATATTTGAATTTTTATTAAGGTTTCGATGTAGCTTTTTATATATTGGGCAGGCTATATTGGTGATTGGTGTCCCATCACAGGTACGGTTAACTTTTTTTGTCATAGTATGACTTCTGTTTTGCTTCATCATTATGATGTGATGGAAATCATATATTGTCATGTATGTGTGCAAACTGCGAGACCCTGATTTTGGTTGATTTTCAAGGATATGTTTGTGATGCACCCGTAGGAACAAAGGAGTATATGCACATTGAATTGAAAACGAGGTTTCCATTCGTCTTAATGGTCGGTATTTTTGATAATTACTATTTTCTACATCTTTTTTTTAGCAGAAAGGTGTGGTCATAAATAAGATGAATGTGTTGTTCTGAGGTGATGTTTCGAAAGGTAAATGAATCTGAATAGTAAACGATATCTTGAAATAACATAAGTTATTGTTTTTTTTTGTTTGTGGGGGGAGCACATGTTTATTCTATTCGTGTGAGAACACGACTTTGGTCAATTTTGAGGGTTGTGAAAGAGAAACGTTTAGGATGGAGAAAAGGAATATAATGTGAGAGTTGTTTTTGTTTTGAGATAAGAAACATATAAACACACGCATGATCAATGGAGGACCATGTTTTTTTGGCGTTCGATCTAATCAACGGTGGTGGTCAATTTTTAAGGCCACTATAAGTGTGTGAGAAGAGTGAGAGTGAGGAGAACAGTGGCAAAAATACTAAACAAATGATATGTGTTTCGAAAGGTAAATGAATCTGAATACTGAACGATATCTTGAAATAACATAAGTTATTGTTTGTTTATGTTTGTGGGGGGGAGCATATGTTTATTCTATTCTTGTGAGAACACAGCTGTAGTCAATTTTGAGAATTGTGAAAGAGAAACATGTTTTTCAGATGGTCGTTCAATTAGGTATGTGTGATAAATTAATATTTTTTATGATTCGCATTTCTCCTCTCTACTGTTGCTGATGGCGGGCAGCGTTAGTGACGGCCGTGTCTTTCGTTGCCGCTCTTCATGGTAGGCGACGGTTGTCACGGTCGTCTTGCGTTTATGACTCGTTGTTTTATGGGGATCATCTATTTATTATGTTTCTGTTGGGTTTCACTGTTCCTAATGTTATAAGGGTCAAAATGTCCCGTATCTTGGCGAAGCATCACAAAGTAGTGTTTGTAGCCACGTCGGATCAGATACTCTTAAATATGAATTTATGGCGATGAGGAAATCGTTTTGTGCGTCTATTTTCTAGTTTCCATCAACTATTAGTTTGGCGATCATGAAAGGTGTGGTCTACCTGATTTTTGCGTGGTAGCACAACATCGTGTTTGCAGCCATAGCAGGTCGATCACTTGAATCGTCGGGAGGATGCCTTCAAATCTGAGCCAACGATTGGTCCCTTGCCATTTACATTCTTATCTATCACAGGTCTATAATAAGTTGTGTAAAAGAAGGTTAATTAAATATTCGAATTGTTATTAAGGTTTCAGTGTAGCTTTTTATATATTCGGCAGGCTATATTGGTGTCCCATCACAAGTACGGTTAACTTTTTGTGTTATAGTATGCCTCCTGTTTTGATTCATCATTATGATTTGATCAAAATCTTAGATTTCTGGTATGTGTGCAAAATGCGAGACACCAGTTTCGGTTGATTTTGAAGGATATGTTTGTGATACAGTCGTTGGAACAAAGGAGTATATGCGCACTGAATTGACAACGAGGTTTACATTCGTCTTAATTGTCGGTATTTTTGATAATTACTACTTTCTGCATCTTTTTTTAACAATAAAGGTGTGGTCATAAATAAGATGAATATGTTGTTCAGAGGTGATGTTTCGAAAGGTAAATGAATCTGAATAGTAAACGATATCTTAAAATAATATATGACTAAAATAGATTGCAGAGGACCTATGCGAGTGTCAAAATAGGCTAAAATAATGAGTTTATGCATGCTCTTTTGGTAACAGGAACGATGAAGAGTTTGAAGATTATATGTGCTGTTGATACAGGTTGATGCCACGGTGTTCTTATATGTTTATGATGTCGGGGATGTCGGGGCTGCTGGTATGTCAATAATGAAGCAATAACTTAAGTTAGAACTCTAGCATATTAAAAGATAGTTATAAAAAAATATTTTTTTTGTTTTGTAAGTTGACACAAATGTCGGGAGGATAGCAGCGAGACTGGGTTGGGTTCCTCTACAACCACTACCTGAATCACTCCAACTATATCTTTTGGAGATGTAAGTACCACACAAATATAAACAACTATTGAAGACATAACTTTTATTAAAAATGGTAGCTGATTTTTATTTCCAAACAGGTACCCCGTGTTGGAGTCAATCCAGAAATATCTTTGGCCTAGGTTGTGCAAGTTGGATCAACTAACATTGTAGATACAATAAAACTCTTGCAAAAAGCGCCCGCCCTTCACGCCGCAGCGAAGTGCGGGTAAAAACCCTAGTATTTATATTTTTTGTGAAAACTGGGTGTCTTATTATGTAGTTTGATAGTTAGTCCCCATATCGGGGTTTTCGGAATTTGTGGTGTTTCAAGAACCGAGGGATCATGGGTACACACGCATGGGCATGGGTAAATAGTTGTACCACTAACGGGTGACGGTTGGGTGGCAGGTAACGGGTTAAAGGTACTGATAGTTGAGGTTTAGTGTAGGTTTAAAGTGATTACGAGAAAGATAAAGGTCAAAACGTAAAAACGTGACCATGAGTTCGTTGTGTACGAGGGGAACTATTTGCACTAAAAACACATTTTTGGATTAGTTTCAAGATTAGCAAGAAGGGATTAAAAGTTGATTCTACACTAAGAAAACTAAAAACAAAAACAAATTACGCAATCACACAAATAGAGAAAAAATAATATTAAAATAATAGAAAATTTCAAAAACTTTAAAACTAATTCTAATTAACTTAATAAACTCAAAAATAAAATTAATAATTAATTAAAAGCTTAATGGGCCTAAAAACAGTCAAAAACCAAAGTGGATTTAAAGCTTATTGGGTTTTTTGGTCCAATAAGAAAACTTTTCAAAAACTGAAAAAGGAAATGTTACTAGACCTAACTTGTGATTTTGAACAACTTTAATACTAGCCAAAAAAAAGCTGAATTAGCTCCAAAGACCTTCAAATAAGCTATAAGCTTTCTTATTAGGCCTAATAATCCCAATAAGCCAAAACTTGTGCTTATCAGTGAACTAAAAGCTGCAAACTTACCTTTTTGGCAATAAAAAGCATATTCAGAAAGAAAAAAGTTTAAAAGAGCTTATTAAAATAAGCTATAAGCTATAATGAAAATGTAAAACACGTATTCAAAATCTTCGAATATTAAATACGCGTAGTCTCATATTTAACTTTAATTAAACGATAACAGTAAATACGCTGTCTCGGTTTTATTTAAATATTACAAAAAAAATTATTCAGAAAATAATTATTAAGTTTCAGAAAATATTACATATGTATTATTTATTATACAGAAAAGAATTATTACGTTCAGGAATTAAAACATGTGAAACAAATACGAGTATACGTGAATAAATTTTAATGTCGAAAAATAAAATGAAAAACTATATATTATAGGGGGTGGCGGTTTTATGTAGTAAAGAATAAAGAAAGTGGGCTTTTGGCCCAACCCGTTTTGAAAACAAAAGCACAGGAACACAAAAAGAGTATTCCCCATTTCATTATTACAAAACAAACAATAAAATTTGGGTTTCTGTCTTTGTGGGTGGCCGCCGGTCTAGCTCTAACAACTTCATAATTCGTCTATGTTCAACATTCTTTATCAATCTAATAAAGGTAATCAGTTTATCCCTTTTCTTTATATCACGATTTACAAAATTAATCAAGAACAAGAAATAAATAAAAAGGGTGTCGTGTTTTGGTTGATACACGAGCACCGAGACACCAAGTCTCGGTGTGTGGTGGTTGTTGGCCAGCCGTGACCCATACGAACGACGTGGTGCTTGGTTCATTCAGCCGCAGCCAAAATAACCCCAAATAGGGGTAACGAGCATAAGGGGTGTTTGTTTTTATTATACAGTAGGTAGAATAACTCAGCAAGGGGTGTTTGTTTGAAGCAGTAGCAACCGAGAGTCCTTAAGACGAGTCCTTAAGACTCTCGGTGGATCTTAGTCAGAAAACGTGGAGAACCAAAACAAGAACAGTGGGAACAGAAACAAGAACGGTGGGAACATAAACAATAACAATGGGTACTTTTAACATGAAAACAGTAGGAACCCCTATACAAGCAGTAGAAACTGGCACTAGGCCAGTAGCTACTATTGGGTGACGTCAGCAGCAACAGGAAGCCACAACGTGTCGTGGTGGGCCCGGTTTGGTTAACCCGAGACATGGGTGTCTCGGGGAAGGTTTTTAGCTCGGGTTTTCGGGTCACAAAAAAATATTAAATAAGCATTTTAATTATGATTAAATCATACTTCTAAATTAGTTTTAATAAGGTAAATTAATCAAGTGGATTTTGTTTAATAAATTAATTAGTAAATTTAATTTATTTTAATTATCCTTTTTAACCACTTATAAACGTATGATCTATTTAATAATTATTTTTCGAAGAAACGAATTTAGAAACCTTTCTAATTTTAGCAGCTTTCTATCTTAGCAGATTACTATTTTAGTAATATTATTATATTGGAGTATTTATTTACAGTAATTAGGAAATACAGAGAATACGTTAATCAGAAATATTAGAGCAATCAGATTTATCATTTTATATATAAATAATAATACATGAATAAAATCAAACTAAGAACAGTTAAAAAATCAGTAAACATAAACGGATATCAGTCAACTTATTCGCGTCCGTTATTCATGTAGCGTTTGTGAAATCAGAGAGGAGTCTCATCATCTTTCCTTGCTGTCAACTGGACACAAGGTACGAATTTTCCGTCCTTCAGTAAGGACTTCCTTCTATGCATGATTAGGATTCCCCGTCTGCAGCCAAATGTTTTCCCTAGTATATGTTCTAAGTTTTACCAGTAATCATTTAATAACTAAGTAAAATTGCCTGAGCTCTATATACAAGCATGACCAGTTATGTACTAGTTACGGATGTACCGTAACCATGACACTAGAGGCACCAGTGTCATGACTACTCTACGAGTGAGTGATTTCTCGTAGTGTCCTATTTATTTCAACTTGGCCATTTTATCAGTATTATCAGCTTGGCGTATGGGTGCATCCTAGGTTATCAGTTACAGCTTATCAGGTGAATGTGGTGTGTGCTCTACATCCTTCACATTGGAGTTGATCCCTCCACCCATCACATTATTTATAGGTCACCCTTTACAGCATGACGAGGTCAGTCCTCCATGTATTCATGCAGACGCTGTTACAGCACATGACCTATATAAGCTCTTGGCAATTAAAATACAGTAAATGCATGTTTTCAGATTTAGCAGATAATAGTTCAGCTTTACTATTTGAAAGTCCCTAATCAATGCAAGAAACCCTAATCTTAACTTAATTAACACAAGGTATTACTTTTCAAACGTAATCTTATTATTGTATAATAAAGAATTACAAGTGTTATGGATAACACCGTTTGATGACAATGTGTTGTGCACACTTTGAACAACAATAAACCCTAACTTATGAATACAGTCGTAGCTGTTTGATTCACTAAGTTATACACACTAATGTTCTTAATATCTCAAAGTGTTAAACATTAATGCATGGATACACATCCTATTTATAGTGTTACGAGTTTGACTTAAACAGTACTTGATGTCGACTACACAAGCTTTTACAAGTTCCCACATCAGTCACATGATGTCCTTCTATTCTTGGTAGTCTTCCATTATGCTTTAAGGAACAGTTGTCAAAAACAGTTTCCTTATTCTTCATAGTCTCGAACACACAAATGGCATGTCCAAAGTGTGCTGAGAGTTATCAGGGTATTGCCACCCCTATTAACTCTCAACCCCTCAGAGTCCCTGATACATCTTGGCTGTTATCCATCACAGCCAAGGAGTATGTCTTCAGGTAATCTTCGACTTCCCTGACAATGTCTCTGACATGGACTCCTCTGAGGTTGCTCACAGAGACTTGGATCTCTGTGAGTCTTGCGAAACTTGCCTGCCTCCTAGGCACAGGCAAGGGACTATCTATCAGCCTAATTATGTTTAAATCAATGATCAGGGAATCTAATAAGTTTAGATTCCCAACAATCTCCCCCTATTTAAACATAAATAATGCTAGATCTAACTAAGTTAAGGTAAGTGAGTTTAACAGATTCTTCTTACACATAACAGATCTAAACAAACATACCTCATGATTTTATTAAGACTTAAAGAAAATTACAAGTTCATTACATAAGTAAAATAAAAGATGAAGGTAAAAAGGGCTGAAACCATCTTCAAAAGTCATCATTTTTTATTCTTTCTTCAGCTTCGGCCACATCTAATCTGTTATCAATTTCATCCTGCAAAGTCTTTGCAAACTTCTTGGAATACTCTGTGTTGATCTTGAGACACTTCTTGTGATAGAGTAGCTGAATTGTGACAATCCGTCAATTTACGATTGATATTTTATTCTCAAATATTATTTGAAAACATTATTTTAATGTTACAATATGAACTCACTTATTTTTGGGAAGAAATTTGGATTTACGTCTTGAAGTAGCATCGAATACGTTTAAACCGGAGGATTCTACGTTACGTGCTTACGTTTACATACACTGTCATTGGTGACAGTCCGACATTTCAGAAAATAAATTTATCCGTGAATATTCTTTTGGAGTTTTAAATTTGTGTTAGTTCATAAACTCACAAATTTACGAGAAGAGATTGGGACTTACGATTTTATTTTAACGTCCTCTACGACTAAACCAGAAACCCTAGGATTACGTATTTACGTTTTCGAACTCCGTTTTTGATGAGACAATTTTTATTGGATTCATTTTGTGACGGTGATTCATAATTTATAAAAACGTTTTTCGTAAAACGACCTTAGGGCACGCAAATCGAGGAAACTAGAATCGAGAAGTACCCGTAAATAAATGGGGATGAGACAAGTGGGACACTTGTCCCACCCCCATCAAAACCGGCCCTAACTAGCAAGTTAACACACTTGAGGTGTCAAGTGTAGCTAGAAGCCTTACACTTGTAAGCAAAGCTTACAAGTTAAGCTTTTACACATCAAAACCACTAGCAAATACCACATACCATTTTACTCCATGCAAACAACACACATCTCTCTCTCTAACCTTAATGTGCCGTCCCATTTTACACCCTAAATCACCATCACTTGATCAAATTTTAACCACAAACATATGTTATAATTAACATATGTTAATCTCCATTCAAAAAGATGAAGATTGGTGCAACTTATAACATCCAAGGAGGAGTATTCATGGTTTCTTGGGGCTGATTTTCCACAAGGAGTTCATGGAGCATGGTGGTCTTGAAGATGGTCTTGATGCATCATAAGTTTCTCCATCCAAAACCATGTCAAACTCATAACCTACATCAAGTTGGTGGTATATAGATTGTCCTCCTCAACTTCTTGTTATTTTGATTATGTAAACATGTATTTTATTTCCTATTGTATATATTTATGATGATTATATGATGATAAAAATGTTATGTGGGGATTTGTTGTTGATAATCATGGATAAAAAGATGAAAAACTATAAGAAACAAGTCTAAAATCTTGTCTAAATATGTTGGCTGTGTAAAACAGTAAATAAACCGGTCATGGACTGATAATATGATGAAGTAGAATCTATTTACAGTAAGCTATGGGTCTTGTACACATGTGAGAGTTGGCCATACAATGGAATCAAAATAATGAGTAAGATATGATCAAAACAAGTTTAGGGTATAAATCTGAAGTTACTGTTTTGGACGATTTTCAGAAAATATTTAGAAGATGATTCAACAGTAGCTATAGTAGAGTTAAATGTAGCACATATCATGTAGTTTATGTGATAAAAATTTGAGCTTCTATCTCCATATAGAACTCAAGATATGGCAGTTTTGGTGAAGATGAAGTTAAAAATCAGATTTTTGGAAATTAAAGAATAATACTATTATATAAGCACTCACATTTTAATATATAAAATGTAAAATAAAAACCCACTAACTTATAAAACTTATTTATATAAATATATATAAAAGGTTAATCAAATGGATAAATTATATAAAAGGTGGTGAAATAATGTTTATAAGTAATAAAAACTATAAATATGATTTTTACGACTTTTTCGGCTATTGCCGTAAAATTAACGTTTTTGTTAAATAAAACTTAGATGGTTGGACCCGTCTAATGTAAACTTTATAAAACTTATATACTGATATATAGACATGTATAACAAGTAAAAACCGATAAAACCCGAACTTTAGGGCATACGGACATTAACGAGCTAAGTAAACATATTGGACTAGTACTTGGGTTAATAATTGGACTACATAAGATAAACACCCATAAAAAGAACTTATTGGGCTTAACCCATTTGGGCCCAACTTGAAAGTGTATGTACTGATAATATAAGTACAAAAAGGATTAATACAAGTTAAGAACTTATAATAGGCTTATTGGACCTAAAACACGTAAATAGGTAAAACGAGAAAACTAGTATAAAAGTTATCAACACATAACTCTAAAATGAGTAAACGAGAATATGTAAACCCACTTGATCATCATATATATATAATCATCATATGTATACATAATTGGTATTTTTATAAAGTCATTGGACATGAGTCTAAGAAGAGTATTATTTGTCTAGGTTTCCGTGATTGAAGCACGTACCGTACGTCCGAATTGCCGATAACCCGCCTTCCCACATCAACGTGAGTTCATAGCCTCGCACTCTTTTAAATGTTTTTATAAATGTTTTATAAACCCGCGAGGGAGATAACATGTTAGTTTTTATAAAATAGGACACCATTTGTCCTGATTGTTTGTTTATTGATTTTGGACCCGAATGATTGAATGACCCGATTGTATGACCCGATAAATGATTAAAGGACCCGATAGATGAAATTATATGGATTATTAAAGTTAAGTTATGTCACTAAAAGTCCCATTAGCATGAATTGTGAACTACCGGGAGTTGGTAGACGCTTATGCATTTAATAGTACTATTTGGGGACGATCACCCCAGTTCGCGCCTTGACGGTTGATCCCCGTCGTGCCACATTGATTGGTAAGCGAATTAATGTATGAGAAGATTTCCATAGCGTGACCTTTGTGACGACACGCTACTTTAGATGGGCAAAAATTGGTATCGGGTTAGCTACCCGTTGTTGGTTTAGTAAGGTAACAATGTCATGCGGCTTATAATAATCCAAATTAACGAAATACTAATAGACGCTTCGAATTACGATGTATTGCCTGACTAGCAATACAGGGTCATACTATTGATATTATGTTTGTGTTTTGGTTTTCGTAACCATATTCATATAACGGTTTTTGTTTTCATACAACGTCATATGACGTATTGTATGATGTTTTTACGACATTGGCTCGTATAATAATTTTTAAGGCAGATGCCTATATTATGATTTTTGATAAGGATTTATATAAAATGACTTTGGCTATTTTATGGCCTATTACAAAGATTTGTATAAAATGATTTTTGGCTATTTTACGGCCTATTACAATGATTTGTACGAATTGATTTTTGGTACTAATTTTATACCAAAGTTATATTGTTGGAATTTATTAAACTCTATGAATTCACTCGGCGTTATCGCTGACCTTTTCTTTTAACATGTTTTATCTCAGGTACTTGAAGGTAATTCTCGGGAAGACAACAAGAATTCATGGCCCGCACCTAAATAATATTTTTCCATTCAAATACTTTGTAAAACTTTGTACGAAATATAATGACTTGGGACCGATGTAACTTTGATAATTATGAATGGAAATGATTTATAAATAAACGACGCGATTTTTATGCGTTGTCTATGATGTGAGTAATGTGCTATCCCGTAACACCAACTAGTCTTCCGCTGTACTGAGTTGTATAAATTTGGGGGTGTTACATGAATAGTTGAAGCCAAGCACAGCTCATCTTCCCTCTGAAAAGCATACTGGCAAGCCTTGTTCATAAATGCCATTCCTCTTTCAGGCACTGAGTATGTCTGACCATCAACAGGGCCAACAATACCATTTGGAAGGATCAAATCCCTGTGCATACCATCCACACGAACATCTTCAGTAACAAAAGTTTCATCAACAATTTGTGAAATTCTTCTTCTTTTGTTGCCTGTCTTTGGGGGTTCTTGTTCAAAAAGCTGTGGTGGGGGATCAATCTTGAGTTTGGCAGCTGTTTCCTTGATCTAGTTAAACTTAGCCTTAAGAGTTTTAAGCAGAAGGAAATTTTCCTGTCCAGACTTTTTGGCAGCTAAGGCTTCGAGTTCAAACCATTCTGATAACCCAAGTGTCTTTAACCTGAAGTTGTCAAACACATCCATAAGATCATCTGTTGGGGTGTTTGTGGATTTGTGAATGGTGTATTTAAACTTTGTTATCTTGCCAGCAGCATACCTGTTGTTCACGCAGGCATCATAGTCAGCTTTGACTTTCTTTAAGGCCTCAACGCGTTTTAGTTCCATTTCCCTCAACCTTTGTTTTTGTTTTTCCCTTTCAGGTGGTGTCATCTTCCTCAGAGTAGCTTCATTTAATTCTTTGGCTGTCTTAAACTCATTTAGTCTTTTGAATTCTTCAGCCTGTTGCTCTATTTCTTCAGGGGTTAAAGGAATCTCATCGGAAGGTGTAAAGGTTGAAAAGTGGGAAAGGTCTGTGGTGGATCCTCCTGTCTCTAGCATCGCAGCTATCTTCTTAAGTTTGGTGTCAGTATCAACCAAAACTATCTCCTTTCCTTTCTTTGAGACAGAGGACTCCACACTTATGTTTTTCAAAACATCAGCTCTATTAATGAACGTTGTCTGAGCCTGAGTTTGAATAGCTTTGGGAAGAGAGCTCACAGTGAATTTTAGTTTCTTGGCCGTTGGCTCATCATCATCCTCAGGCTTGCTGATGTTAACTAAGATCATGGATTTAGATGAGTCAGCTCTATCTTGTGTTTGTTGCTCCCCCTGAGTATCATCCTCATCATCAGGTACTATAACTGGTGTGATGACTTGTAGAGGAACAGGTGTAGTTGAGGGATTAGCTGATGATGAGCCTTGTTCAGCAGATGCAAGGCTGAGTGTAGTATTCTTCTCCCCCTCACGTTCATCCTTACTTCGTTGATGCTTGGATGAACGTGCCTAAAAACGTCTTGCAATCTGCTCCACAGAGGCAGCCATGGCACGTTGTCTTTTTCTTGAAGCCCTGGCAATCTTCAGCAAGAGGTTGGCATTGGCATTAGTATTAGCCTGAACATGCCTGACAATAAAGTTTGCATGGTTGTATTGCCTGTTGCGAACAGCATTAAATTGCCTGTGTAGGGTGAGTTCATGTTCACGGAACATAGCAGGGACAGATGAGTCAATAGCATCCTTGATTCGAGTTGAGAGATGACTAAGTCCCTGGGCGACACCTTTTCGTGCACCATCCTGAATTGGCTCAGTGACAGCCTCAGTCACAGCCTTCTTTATGATGCTTGGAAATGTCACAGTAAAATTGTGCATCTCTGACTTGATCACATCCAGCTTCCTTGATAAGCGCTCAATATCAGATTGATGATGTACAGGTTGAAGATTCTTGATATTGAGGCTTTGCTGAGCAAAATCATCCCCCCTTGGAATTAAGTCAAAGTTGGTCTGGGCTGGATGATCAAACATGAGGAATTCGGCTGTTGGATCATATGTTGGTGTTTGGAAGACTGTTGTTGTAGATGTAGCAGAGTTTGGAGTGTCAACAGCTTCCTTAGGAGAAGTCTTGTCATCAGCTGGTGTGGACACAGCTATATCTTTAGGAGGAGATGCAGACAGCTGGTCATCCTCATCTTCTTCATCCTCTTCATCAAACATTCCCTCAGGGAGTTCATCTTCAGGCATTTGCTCAATATCAGAGACATAATCCTCTAATGAGAGCATTTCTTCATCATCGTTTATCACAGGCTCTTCATCATTTGGTTTGTCCTGAGTCATTGTATCAGCCTCCGTTTCTTGTTGTACCTGAGGTTCTACGACTGGCTGTACAATTTCAGCCTGCAAGTTTGTTTTAATTAGTAACAGGGAAAAACATAAGGTGAATGGTCGCCATTTCGCTGTCCCAGAGAGGCTGAGGGTGATTACTCAGCCACTCCAAAGGATAAATCCTTGGGATTCTTTTAAGTGTGAATGAAGTGTGGTTAATGGTCGCCATTCGCTGCCCCTAGGAAAGCTGAGTGTGATTATTCAGCCCCCCCAAAAGGTAAAAAACCTTTGGGACTCTTTTGATTGTGAAACATATGTTGTTTAATGATCGCCAGTCGCTGCCCCTAGGAAAGCTGAGTGTAACACCCCCAAATTTATACAACTCAGTACAGCGGAAGACTAGTTGGTGTTACGGGATAGCACATTACTCACATCATAGACAACGCATAAAAATCGCGTCGTTTAATAATAAAAGCATTTCCATTCATAAATATCAAAGTTCCATAGGTCCCAAGTCATTATATTTCATACCAAGTTTTAAAAAGTATTTGAATGCAAAATATTGTTTAAGTGCGGGCCATGAATTCTTGTTGTCTTCCCGAGAATTACCTTCAAGTACCTGAGATAAAACATGTTAAAAGAAAAGGTCAGCGATAACGCCGAGTGAATTCATAGAGTTTAATAAATTCCATCAATATAACTTTGGTATAAAATTAGTACCAAAAATCATTTCGTACAAATCATTGTAATAGGCCATAAAATAGCCAAAATCATTTTATACAAATCTTTATCGAAATCATAATATAGGCGTTTGCCTTAAAAATCATTATACGAGCCAATGTCGTAAAAACGTCATACAATACGTCTTATGACGTTGTATGAAAATAAAAACCGTTATATGAATATGGTTATGAAAACCAAAACACAAACATAATATCAATAGGATGACCCAGTATTGCTAGTCAGGCAATACATCGTAATTCTGAGCGTCTAGTATTATTTCGTTAGTTTGGATTATTATAAGCCGCATGACATTGTTACCTTACTAAACCAACAACGGGTAGCTAACCCGATACCAATTTTGCCCATCTAAAGTAGCGTGTCGTCACAAAGGTCACTCTATGGAAATCTTCTCATACATAAATTCGCTTACCAATCAATGTGGTACGACGGGGATCAACCGTCAAGGCGCGAACTGGGGTGATCGTCCCAAAATAGTACTATTATATGCACAAGCGTCTACCAACTCCCGGTAGTTCACAATTCATGCTAATGGGACTTTTAGTGACATAACCTAACTTTAATAATCAATTTAATTTCATCTATCGGGTCCTTTAATCATTTATCGGGTCATACAATCAGGTCATTCAATCATTCGGGTCCAAAATCAATAAACAAACAATCGGGACAAATGGTGTCCAAACTT
Source organism: Glebionis coronaria (assembly GCA_025667525.1). Lineage (NCBI taxonomy): Eukaryota > Viridiplantae > Streptophyta > Magnoliopsida > Asterales > Asteraceae > Glebionis > Glebionis coronaria. The sequence continues at coordinate 113,650,734 of CM046876.1, read as the reverse complement.
TTATAAAAACTAACATGTTATCTCCCTCGCGGGTTTATAAAACATTTATAAAAACATTTAAAAGAGTGCGAGGCTATGAACTCACGTTGATGTGAGAAGGCGATTATCGGCGATTCGGATGTACGGTACGTGCTTCAATCACGGAAACCTAGACAAATAATACTCGTCTTAGACTCATGTCCAATGACTTTATAAAAATAACAATTATGTATACATATGATGATTATATATATATGATGATCAAGTGGGTTTACATATTCTCATTTACTCATTTTTGTGTTATGTGTCGATAACTTTTATACTAGCTTACTAGTTTTACCCATTTACGTGTTTTAAATCCAATACGCTTATTATAAGTTATTTAACTTATTTTAATCCATTTTGTACTTATATTATCAGTACATACACTTTCAAGTTGGGCCCAAATGGGTTAAGCCCAATATGTTCTTTTTATGGGTGTTTATCTTATTTAGTCCAATTATTAGCTCAAGTATTAGTCCAATATGTTTACTTAGCTCGTTAATGTCCGTATGCCCTATAGTTCGGGTTTTATTGGTTTTCACTTGTTATATATGTCTATATATCAGTATAAAAGTTTTATAAAGTTTTCATTAGACGGGTCCAACCATCTAAGTTTTATTTAACAAAAACGTTAATTTTACGGCAATAGCCGAAAAAGTCGTAAAAATCATGTTTATATTTTTATAACTTATAAAATTTAACAAGTTTCCATTTTTAATATTTATACACTTATTCCACCTTTTATATATTTATATAAATAGAATCCATGAGTTAGTGGGTTTTAATTATAATTTATACTATTAAAATTTGAGTGCTTATATAATAGTATTATTCTTTAATTTCCAAAAATCTGATTTTTATCTTCACTTTCACCAAAACTGCCATATCTTGAGTTCTACATGGAGATAGAAGCTCAAATTTTTATCACATAAACTACATGATATGTGCTACATTTAACGCTCCTATAGCTACTGTTTAACCATCCTTTAAGTATTTTCTAAAAATCGTCCAAAACAGTAACCTCAGATTTATACCCTAAACTTGTTTTGATCATATCTCACTCATTATTTTAATTCCATTGCATGGCCAACTCTCACATGTGTACAAGACCCATAGCTTACTGTAAATCTATTCCAATTCATCATTTTATCAGTTTATGACTTACTTCTTTACTGTTTTATACAGTCATCAAATTTAACCAAGATTTTAACCTTTTTTCTTATGGTTTTTCACCTTTTTATCCATGATTATCAACAACAAATCCCCACATAACATTTTTATCATCATATAATCATCATAAATATATACAATAGGAAATAAAATACATGTTTACATAATCAAAATAACAAGAAGTTGAGGAGGACAATCTTTATACCACCAACTTGATGTAGGTTATGAGTTTGACATGGATTTGAATGGAGAAACTTGTGCTTAGCCAACACCATCTTCAAGACCACCATTCTTCATAAACACCTTGGGGAAAATCAGCCTCAAGACATCAAGGAAACTCCTCCATGTATGTTATAATCACCTCCATTCAATAAGCCTTCAAAAGGATATCATCTTATGCAAGAATAACATAAGATTTGTGGTTGAATTTTGTATGAATGGGGTGTTTATGGTTGGATATGGGACGGCATAATCAAGGGGTAGAGAGAGTTTGAGGTTCTTTTGCATGAGAAATGAAGTAGATGGTTTCTCTTGGGTGGTTTTGATGGGAAGTAGCTTCATGATGAAGCTAAATGGACAACTGTTCAAGTACTAGCTAACTAAATGACACCTTATGGTGTGTTAGTTAAATTAGGCCGGTTTTGGGAGTGGGGTGGGACAAGTGTCCCACTTGTCTAATCCCATTTATTTACGGGTACTCCTCGATTCTAGTTTCCTCGATTTGCGTGCCCTCGGGTCGTTTTAGGAAAAACGTTTTTATAAATTATAAATCAACGGCACAAAACAAATCTAATAAAAATTGTCTCATCAAAAACGGAGTTCGAAAACGTAAATACGTAATCCTAAGGTTTCTGGTTTAGTCGTAAAGGACGCTAAAATAAAATCGTAAGTCCTAATCTCTTCTCGTAAATTTGTGAGTTTATGAACCAACACAAATTTAAAACTCCAAAATAATATTCACGAATAAATTTATATTCTGAAATGTCGGACTGTCACCAAAGACGGTGTATGTAAACGTAAGCACGTAACGTTGAATCCTCCGGTTTAGACGTAGTCGATACTACTCCAAGACGTAAATCCAAATTTCTTCCCAAAAATAAATGAGTTCATATTGTATCATTAAAATAATATTTTCAAATAAATATTGAGAATAAAATATCAATCGTAAATTGACGGATTGTCACAGCATTTACCCCTAAACAGGATCTTTGTCCTCAAAGATCATCTTACTACTCGCTTCTTATAGAGTTAAAGCCATGTGGGTATTTCTTCCACATTCGGTCTTTTCTCACAAGTGCAATTCGTTACAATACGCGAGTTTCATCAAACATAACTACGGGAATAAGATCAGGCTTAATGTTGACTTACTTTCTCTATCCATGATGTTCACGGGTTTTTGATGAATGCAACTTTTCGCCGATCTAAACATTACTAAGAACTATCAGATTTTCACTTGATAGATATTCCATCAAGTTCGATTTACGAAACAAAATTCACACTGTCCTTGAAGTCCTATGGTAGATCCAGCTTATATGCCTTCCAATCCCAACTTTTACATCATCTCAATGGTCCCATACAACGGGGACTTATATCCCATGATTTGTCAGATCATGAATTCATTTTTCCAAGGTTAAAAACTGTGGCATAACTTCGCTACCCATTTGGCACTTCAAGATCTATATTACACATTCACTTCAACAATGCCCACTATCGGTAGTTAATAATCAGATCCTAATTTCAACAATCATTTCAGATCTCGCGGGTCGGGTATTTTGCAAGGATAGGTTCGCCATCATAGGAAACCTTAAACCTAAGAGACATGTCCAACTCACAATGGGTGTATGTCAGATGTCTTCATCTCAACTCTTGCTCACAGATGCTCTAATTTCTAAATCTTAACAAGATTCGATCTCGATCCTAATACGATAATTATCAATGATAATCTCTCCAAAGGAAAATGATTATACGGTCTATTACCAAAGGTCAATCATTCAAACACAAAACAACACTTATATTGCCTTGTATCGTTACTTTACCTCATCCCTTCGATTTGGGGTGGTACATAGTACTCTCATCAAGGTTCGTTCTCAATGATTTCTGAGCAAATCTCTAGAAATTCGATGCGAAGCGAAGATCTTGATAAAGATGTTCGATACAGGCACACTATGTTTACATAATTCTTTTGCATTTATCATTAACGGGAATGACATTAGCAGATTTGGTCAGTCTGTCGACGATGACCCAAATCAAATCAAATTCAGATGATGACCTTTGCAATAGCTAGACGTTTACTAATGTATGAGGCGATGTCTGCCTTCATAATTGCCATTAGTACAACTTCTTCAGACAAAGATACTTTTAGTCATAAAATGACATACATATAATACTTATACTTACAAATTCCAACATAACTATATCTCACAATCTCCATATTTAGGCAACCAAAAGTGGCCTTTAAAACATTTAATGCTATCGGCTTCTCGATTCTTAATGGTTCACATTAGCCGCGAACCTCTTTAATAATCTATATTATCCCTTTTTACAAACATCAGCTATATTTTAAATTGTTCCGCAATTTATTTTGCACAGTCATTATTAAGAAATATATCCTAATTGGTTCGTTATCCTTTTTATATAATATGTCAGTATCTATATTCACTTCTCATGATGATATAATTATCATGTCCATAATTCACTCAGGTATTCTTTCTATATTATGCATCAGCAATTACGTTCACTTTCTCCTGATGAAATAAATATCATAACTGTATTTATTCAAAATTTCTTTCTTCATATCTTCTATGTTTTAGTTTCGTCTCATCTATCATTTTTATCCGTTTTACTCAATCCGTCGTCTAAAGCGTCGATAATTATTATAATTAATTAAATAATTATTAGTTAACTTTTGTGAAGCGTAAACGTTTTTAAATTTCTTAGTTCGACCAATTATATAAAATGTTCAAAATAAATTTAAATTTAATTAACAAGATTTTTGCTGATTTATCGAAAATAATTAATAAGATTCGTAAACCTTTGAAAAAATCTTTGGTTATATTTTGGTCAAAGTTTTCTTAGTTGAAAAGCAAAAAGTGTCGTTACAAATTTTTAATTCATGATTTAAATGGTTTCCTCAATTCTTCTTAAGTTATCTTGAGGTATACACAAACATTTACTCCTAAACAGAAGTTTAGTTAAATGGTTTGTGTATAAGGGAATAATCCCTTAAAATCCTTTGTTAAAACATTTGTCAAAACATATTTCCATTTCTTTTTGGTAATATCCAAAGTCTTAAAAGGGCTCTTAATTTTTGAAGAGTCTATATGCATACATCTTACCATTATTAATCCAACGGTCATTTAATGTAAAAGATTAAGTTTTTAATCCCTAAGCGTTAATGGTTCTAATCTTTGAAAAGTCAATATAGCTTCCATTATCTTATTAATCACACGGTTAAATCATGTAAAGTATTAAGTCTTTAATCACGTGTTAATTATTCAAGGTATAGGTTTTCATTGTTTAGCCAATTCAGGGCAATCTATAATTAATTATTAACTCATTCTTATTCGTATTAACAAACAAATAGTCCTGAATGATCACAAACATGAATTTATCAAATTACAGCCTACACACGTGATTCACCAATTTTATGAATGCTACATGTGCATTTGTCAATCCAGACGACATCACGTGAAACTCATAATGTTCATTACAAGTACTGGATGTAGTGATTGGAATAGATAATCTCCTTCGCGGACGCGAAGTTGAAAATAACCATGTCGTGGATCAAATCTTTAAAACATACACTAGAACCTTGTAAATGATCGAACAAATCTTCCATTTCGAGTTATGGACATCGTTTTCGATTGTCAATTTACTCAGTCACAGTAATCTATAAATATAAGGAATGATAACACCATAGCTCTTCAGGATGACAGGCTTGGTATAATAAAATCTTTCTCCGACAACTTTCTCAGTTGTACGGTAATTCCTTTAATTTAGATGGTGCTGACGTACAGTGCACATGTCACAAGTGCAGCACCGAGAATATAATCAATACCAATTTCAACTTGCCTTAGTGGCGAAAGTCTAGGTAATTCACCAACGAATACTACCTAAAGTTTCAGATAACAGAAACATCTTTTAATAAATTCATATTAGGTTCTTTCTAGATTATAATATCTATAACTAGTTCACAACCATTCATGGTAATATTTCAAGTCTTAATACAGGATAAAATCATCCATCAAGAGTTATTTAGATCATTTTTGATAATCAACATCTTATCATTTAGGGAATTCTACTCGAGTTCCCATCAATTAAGACAATGTCGTCATGTCATAATCAATCAATCCATTCTACTGGCACTATCAACTTTTCAGTTTCATTGCCGTCGATAAGATGTGAAATTCTCAAAAGACTAATAATAATTCATAATCCTTCACAAATTCAAGGATATCAGGAGACATAACTACTATTAAAAGAGTAAGGTCAACGCAGAATCTAAGCGATAGAATTTCAATCAGAAACAGACGAAAACATTTAACGAATATGATTATATCCCATGTTTTCATAATTTGAGTACGCATTCGAAAGCTCCTCGGATCGTTACCCAGGTCATTCAAATGAAATCAAATCAATAGAAATGATAGGAACGTTGATACATCCAGTCGGGTATCAACACTCGGCAATCAAATACTTTTCCTAAGAATCTCACTTCGGGAGAATTGGACAAGAAAGAATTGTCAATTGTCAAATGAGACAATTTCCACAGATGAATAAATTCAACTCAGAAGAATAGATGCTACAGGCACATATGTAGGTGTCCCTAACATTATGTCCTTATTTTTCACTTCTTGCAGATCTCATTAAAATTTAATCTTTCACAATCTTCAAAGATAATGTAGTGTTTATTATTCAGTTTTATGGTGACTACTAATCAGCCTTGCATAGTCCATTCCAAATTGTATGTAGGCGCGCAACTATATACAATTTCAAGATTAACGATGCAATACTCAGTTCGTCAAAACTTTATCATCATGTTTATAATAAAAACATTTTCATGCTTAATTCTTAAATAAGAATCAAAAATAAATTTGCAAAGAATTTATTTGTTATGGAAATAATTAAGTTTCCAAAGTGTCTCATAAACAACTTTATTTTGATATCAATCACTTATAAATCTCACTTTGAATAATCCTTATTGTGATGAAAATTAAATTTTCTCAAAGGATACCGTTTTAACTTTATAAAATCAATGAGTGATCTGCACAAGAGTGATGAAAGCTTGTTCACCAAGAATTAACTACGATATGATAGGAAATGAGCTTAGCCAAATAATCATGAGGTTCATGACTTCGATGGCACTTAGGAATACAAAGAGAATAATCCACAACGTAACTCAATTCAAGATGAGTACTTGTTCAATGGTTGCATCACTAATGCGAGCATTAGGATGAAGCAATAAGAGATAGATATTATCGATACATGTAGAATTTAGCAATCAAAGGTACTCTTTTCATTAATCACAAACAAGTCAAAATTGTACCGTAACACATTACGCGTCACTATGTCATACAATTCTCAGAACTCATCCTACCAACTGATATCTCAGTTAAGTTAGGGATTTTTAAAAGATACCACAATGAATACTAATCTACAAGAGTCATTAGGTGTTCCATATGTCCCGGAAGATCCATCGGTCTCAATTCAGAAGAAGATTTCTTCAATTTATTTCTTGGACACTGGGCATCCTCGTTAGTGGACAATGGTCTAGGAACAACCCTTAACACGAATCAACAATCAATTAAATCCTTATAATTCAATCAAAGAACTTAACGACTTACTCTTAACAATCTCATATTCCATATGGGTTAAATTTTACTTTATTCAAGTTTCAACAAATTTTATACTCAATTCGATATCCTACCTCATTATTCAATACTTCAACCTTATTCTTAGGCCTTAAAAGGGCAACATAAGTTCAATATGATCAACACTTAATTTCCAATCCTATTAGCTCTTACAACAACAATTATCAAATGAGTCATTAATATGAAATGACTCGATCATTCAACTAGACTTCTCGGAAAGGTATTAGTGCCATGAGGCTTTTGGGTAATGGTTCCAATGACAGCCTCAAGTGCAAAATTCACCCTTTCGATTTCAATTTAAGAATTGGATAACAACGAATCAGATTACATCTTTCCAGGTGATAACGTTTTGTCAAACTCCACTCTATAAGGAAAGATCGTCATAACATCGATATCAGATTTAATCTCGCCAATCCTTTTTCAATATCATAATCAACTAATATCTACATTTCTATGAATATCAACCATTTGTTGGGATCATAAATATCCACAACTTGGTTTAGATCTAGGATAGCTAGAATTCCTACGAGAATAGCTTCGATTAATTTACTAGGGGAATTTAGGGTTTCTTGTGACAATCGACGTCGTATAAATACCTCGTATAAAAATCAAAATAATCATCAAACAATCATGTAATAAAATTACATCATATATATATAATCTAAGTTATATATATATTAAAATAACACTTCTCAGTCTGGCCTTGTCGGTAACTCGGGAATTCTTCGGCACCGTTATAGTCAAAAGATTTTTAGACATTTTTAGAAAAATGTTTATAGTTAAAATATTTTGAAAAGTTTTATTCAAAACCTTGGTTTTAAAAATCTTTCGTTCTCTATAACGAGAGCTCTGGTACCAAACTGTAACACCCCCAAATTTATACAACTCTGTACAGCGGAAGACTAGTTGGTGTTACGGGATAGCACATTACTCACATCATAGACAACGCATAAAAATCGCGTCGTTTAATAATAAAAGCATTTCCATTCATAAATATCAAAGTTGCATAGGTCCCAAGTCATTATATTTCATACCAAGTTTTACAAAGTATTTGAATGGAAAATATTGTTTAAGTGCGGGCCATGAATTCTTGTTGTCTTCCCGAGAATTACCTTCAAGTACCTGAGATAAAACATGTTAAAAGAAAAGGTCAGCGATAACGCCGAGTGAATTCATAGAGTTTAATAAATTCCATCAATATAACTTTGGTATAAAATTAGGACCAAAAATCATTTCGCACAAATCATTGTAATAGGCCATAAAATAGCCAAAATCATTTTATACAAATCTTTATCGAAATCATAATATAGGCGTTTGCCTTAAAAATCATTATACGAGCCAATGTCGTAAAAACGTCATACAATACGTCTTATGACGTTGTATGAAAATAAAAACCGTTATATGAATATGGTTATGAAAACCAAAACACAAACATAATATCAATAGTATGACCCAGTATTGCTAGTCAGGCAATACATCGTAATTCTGAGCGTCTAGTATTATTTCGTTAGTTTGGATTATTATAAGCCGCATGACATTGTTACCTTACTAAACCAACAACGGGTAGCTAACCCGATACCAATTTTGCCCATCTAAAGTAGCGTGTCGTCACAAAGGTCACGCTATGGAAATCTTCTCATACATAAATTCGCTTACCAATCAATGTGGCACGACGGGGATCAACCGTCAAGGCGCGAACTGGGGTGATCGTCCCCAAATAGTACTATTATATGCACAAGCGTCTACCAACTCCCGGTAGTTCACAATTCATGCTAATGGGACTTTTAGTGACATAACCTAACTTTAATAATCCATTTAATTTCATCTATCGGGTCCTTTAATCATTTATCGGGTCATTCAATCATTCGGGTCCAAAATCAATAAACAAACAATCGGGACAAATGGTGTCCAAACTTTTATAAAAACTAACATGTTATCTCCCTCGCGGGTTTATAAAACATTTATAAAAACATTTAAAAGAGTGCGAGGCTATGAACTCACGTTGATGTGGGAAGGCGATTATCGGCGATTCGGATGTACGGTACGTGCCTCAATCACGGAAACCTAGACAAATAATACTCGTCTTAGACTCATGTCCAATGACTTTATAAAAATAACAATTATGTATACATATGATGATTATATATATATATGATCAAGTGGGTTTACATATTCTCATTTACTCATTTTTGTGTTATGTGTCGATAACTTTTATACTAGCTTACTAGTTTTACCCATTTACGTGTTTTAAATCCAATAAGCTTATTATAAGTTATTTAACTTATTTTAATCCATTTTGTACTTATATTATCAGTACATACACTTTCAAGTTGGGCCCAAATGGGTTAAGCCCAATATGTTCTTTTTATGGGTGCTTATCTTATAAAGTTTTCATTAGACGGGTCCAACCATCTAAGTTTTATTTAACAAAAACGTTAATTTTACGGCAATAGCCGAAAAAGTCGTAAAAATCATGTTTATAGTTTTATAACTTATAAAATTTAACAAGTTTCCATTTTTAATATTTATACACTTATTCCACCTTTTATATATTTATATAAATAGAATCCATGAGTTAGTGGGTTTTAATTATAATTTATACTATTAAAATTTGAGTGCTTATATAATAGTATTATTCTTTAATTTCTAAAAATCTGATTTTTATCTTCACTTTCACCAAAACTGCCATATCTTGAGTTCTACATGGAGATAGAAGCTCAAATTTTTATCACATAAACTACATGATATGTGCTACATTTAACTCTTCTATAGCTACTGTTGAATCATCCTTTAAGTATTTTCTAAAAATCGTCCAAAACAGTAACCTCAGATTTATACCCTAAACTTGTTTTGATCATATCTCACTCATTATTTTGATTCCATTGCATGGCCAACTCTCACATGTGTACAAGACCCATAGATTACTGTAAATCTATTCCACTTCATCATTTTATCAGTTTATGACTTACTTCTTTACTGTTTTATACAGTCATCAAATTTAACCAAGATTTTAACCTTGTTTCTTATGGTTTTTCACCTTTTTATCCATGATTATCAACAACAAATACCCACATAACATTTTTATCATCATATAATCATCATAAATATATACAATAGGAAATAAAATACATGTTTACATAATCAAAATAACAAGAAGTTGAGGAGGACAATCTTTATACCACCAACTTGATGTAGGTTATGAGTTTGACATGGATTTGAATGGAGAAACTTGTGCTTAGCCAACACCATCTTCAAGACCACCATTCTTCATAAACACCTTGGGGAAAATCAGCCTCAAGACATCAAGGAAACTCCTCCATGTATGTTATAATCACCTCCATTCAATAAGTCTTCAAAAGGATATCATCTTATGCAAGAATAACATAAGATTTGTGGTTGAATTTTGTATGAATGGGGTGTTTATGGTTGGATATGGGACGACATAATCAAGGGGGTAGAGAGAGTTTGAGGTTGTTTTGCATGAGAAATGAAGTAGATGGTTTCTCTTGGGTGGTTTTGATGGGAAGTAGCTTCATGATGAAGCTAAATGGACAAGTGTTCAAGTACTAGCTAACTAAATGACACCTTATGGTGTGTTAGTTAAATTAGGCCAGTTTTGGGAGTGGGGTGGGACAAGTGTCCCACTTGTCTCATCCCATTTATTTACGGGTACTCCTCGATTCTAGTTTCCTCGATTTGCGTGTCCTCAGGTCGTTTTACGAAAAACGTTTTTATAAATTATGAATCAACGGCACAAAACGAATCTAATAAAAATTGTCTCATCAAAAACGGAGTTCGAAAACGTAAATACGTAATCCTAAGGTTTCCGGTTTAGTCGTAAAGGACGTTAAAATAAAATCGTAAGTCCTAATCTCTTCTCGTAAATTTGTGAGTTTATGAACCAACACAAATTTAAAACTCCAAAATAATATTCACGAATAAATTTATTTTCTGAAATGTCGGACTGTCACCAAAGACGGTGTATGTAAACGTAAGCACGTAACGTTGAATCCTCCGGTTTAGACGTAGTTGATGCTACTCCAAGACGTAAATCCAAATTTCTTCCCAAAAATAAGTGAGTTCATATTATATCATTAAAATAATATTTTCAAATAAATATTGAGAATAAAATATCAATCGTAAATTGACGGATTGTCACACTGAGTGTGATTATTCAGCCCCCCCAAAAGGTAAAACCTTTGGGACTCTTTTAAGAGTGAAACATATGTTGTTGTAGGTCGCCTGTTACGCTGCCCCTAGGAAAGCTGAGGGTGATGATTCAGCTCCCCCTGAAAGGATAAATCCTTTGGGACTCTTTTAAGGAGGGAACCAAGAGGCTGTGTGAAGTACAGCTGATCAAGGTTGAGACATTAGTGTATTCAGGTTGTTGTTAGCCTAAATACTGTCTAGAGGGTTCAGGGTCATCGGGGTGCTTTATAAACACAAATGAATCATTCCCTGGTGCAAAGACAGGGTGTACAGAAGTCTTAAAGTATTCTAAGTGTAAAGACAGACTTCTATGGGTCGAGGATTACCCTAACTTCACCACTCTCTCCTACAGACAAATGAGAGTGGTTGCTTGTGAACCTCTAAAAATGTACACTGATTACCTGTAAGATATCAGCTTGGTTTGGCTGGTTTCCTGTTGTCTCTGCTGACCTAGAGACACTAGACTCCTGTTGTTTGTCAGCCAAAGATTCTGAATCCACACGAGTATCTGGACCAGAGGAGGTGTCAGTCTTCTTTTCCTTGGCCTTAATAACAGCTTTGGAGTGGGAAGAAGAGGGGATTTTCTTCTTCTTTGGCTGTTGGCCAGATGAAGCCTTGGACTTAGTAGTGTGCTGCCCAGAGGTCAAAGACATAGACTTGCCAGCGACACTAGAAGTATTCACCTTCTCAGAGGAAGGGAGCAAGGGCTTTTCAGCGTTAGGTACCTGGTTGGCCACGTTCAGCATGTGGGCGGTGATAGGGATATCCTCAGCTCCTATTTCCTTGTAGATGGCGCCTGTGATGCGATAGGGCTTAAGAGCAGTCAAGGCCTTGTTGTGGTACTTCTCTCCCAGCAAACTCTCAAAGATCAGGGACAGGAAGCGCACATAACAGATGTTCTTTTCCCTGACCTGATTCCTTCCCTTTAGTTGTTCTACCAGGTTTGAGAATAGGATGCTTCCAACGTCAACATCAGATCCCCAGATTAATCCATACGCAATAGCCTGATGATTAAACGACATCTGATCCTGTGATCCCTGCATTCCTCCCACGGACTTCACAATGTGGGTGAAGAGGACACGCCACATAGGAGTGAAATACTTAATCTTCAGAGGGGATTTGGCGAGGACTTCAGCTGGTGTGAGGGCAGGGTTAACGTCATGGCAAGGGTTGAGTGTGGCCAGGGCTTCCTTGACAGCCTTTTTGTCAACTGCCTTCAGGCATTCATCTCCATGTTTTAGTCCGGCCACACTGGAAAAATATTTAAGAGAGAAGGCAAAAGGATGTTCATTGCATGAAAGGCTAAATGTAATGGTGTCTTCTTCTACTTCAGCAGAATACCAGAATTCCCTAAGGTATTCTTGGTAAAAAGTGGATGGAGATTTGGTGAAGGCTTCATTTAGGTCACAATTCTGCATGAAATTTACCAGATCTGAATATGTGCTGTTTGGTGCCTTAATCCATCCAATGGCGTTGTTGGAGGCGAGGATGCTCTCGTTGATCTCGAAGTTCACATTGGAGGCTTTTGGAACGGGAAACGCCATGGATTTGAGGTTGAAGGTGAATGAAAATGGCGGATGGTTGAGAGAGATAAGAATGTAGAGAGAGAAATAGATTTTAGAATGGTGGTGGGTGAGAAGAGAAAGAGGACAATATATATTCAAACTTAAGTGAACAGTTATTCAACCGTATTAAATGCGAGGTGCGAAAATGACTGCTCAAGTGGGTCCCCTTGACCTTTCAAAAAGTTTGTCTCCTCGTTATCCGAAAAATAAATGATTAAATATTTGAGAATGTTTTTTTGCATTTACTTGGAAAGTAACTACCTAGTTTCATGTGAAAAACATTTAATATAGAATCAATCATTTAATGAACACATTTAATATCAAGCCACAGGCTTTGAGATATTGAGCATCCCTAGCTCAGCAACTAGCCTGTTGAACGAAGGTTCAGCCAAAGGCTTTGTAAATATATCAGCTAGTTGCAGCTCTGTGGGAACAAAATGCAGCTCAATATCTCCCTTCATTATATGATCCCTGATAAAATGATACCTGATATCAATGTGTTTGGTGCGAGAGTGAAGAACAGGGTTGTTGGATATGGCAATGGCACTGGTGTTGTCACAAAAGATTGGTACTTTGTCATACAAGATTTCATAGTCAGCCAATTGACTTTTCATCCAGAGCACCTGAGCACAACAGCTGGCTGCAGCGACATATTCTGCTTCAGCTGAAGACATAGCCACAGAGTTTTGCTTCTTAGCACTCCATCCAACCAATTTTCCTCCTAGGATTTGACAGCTGCCAGAAGTGCTTTTCCTGTCAATACAGCATCCAGCATAATCTGAATCTGAAGAGGCCTTAAGATCAAAGCCTGATTCCTTTGGATACCACAGACCTAGGGATGGTGTTCCTTTGAGATACCTGAAAATTCTCTTAACAGCCACTAGATGGGATTCTTTTGGGTTAGCTTGGTACCTTGCACAGAGACATGTGGAGAATTGGATATCTGGACGACTGGCTGTTAGATACATCAGTGACCCAATCATGCCTCTATATAAAGTCTCATTGACAGAGACCCCTGACTCATCAGGGCCCAAGTTGTTGGGTGGAAGCATGGGGCATTTCACTGATGCACAGTCAGCTAAGTCATATTTTTTAAGTAAATCCTTAACATACTTTTCTTGAAAAATAGAAATTCCCTTAGGACATTGTTTAATTTGAAAGCCCAAAAAGTAAGTTAATTCACCCATCATACTCATCTCATATTTCTTGGTCATTAATTTAGCAAAACGTTTACTAAGATTGACATTTGTTGACCCAAAGATGATATCATCCACATAAATCTGCACAATGATGAAATCACTCTTGTCCTTGAAGGTAAAGAGTGTTTTATCAATAGAACCCCTGATAAATTTATTTTCAGATAAGAAATTTGAAAGAGTTTCATACCATGCTCTTGGAGCTTGTTTCAGACCATACATTGCCTTGTGAAGTCTGTACACATGGTTAGGAAACTCGCTGTTCTCAAATCCTTTAGGTTGTGCAACATACACTTCCTCAGCTAAATCACCATTGAGGAAGGCACTCTTAACATCCATCTGATACACAGTGATGTTCATATAGGCATCATAAGCAAGAAAGATTCTGATGGCCTCCAGTCTAGCAACAGGTGCAAAAGTTTCATCATAACCAATTCCTTCAGTCTGAGAGAACCCCTGTGCTACTAGTCTTGCCTTGTTCCTGATGATGTTCCCAATTTCATCCATCTTATTTCTATAGATCCATCTAGTGCCTGTGATATTCTTTCCAGGTGGAGCTGGCACTAGTGTCCATACTTTGTTCCTTTTGAACTGATTGATTTCTTCTTGCATAGCAGCTACCCATCCTTCTTCTACGAGAGCCTCAGCTACTCTTTTAGGTTCAATTTGTGAAAGAAATTCAGCAAATAGACATTCATTGGCTGAGGCTGACTCTGAGTCTTAGATTCGCTGTCTGGTTGTGACCCCTGCATTTGGTTCCCCAATAATGTTGACAAGAAGAATGTGTTGATCTCTTGACCACTTATTTTGAGGAGCAGGGGATTCAAGAGCAGGGGTACTTGAGGGCACAGCTGGTACAATTTGAGTCTCATCCTGCTGACTAGGAGGGCTTTCTTCAAAGACTACTTCAGTGTCAGAGTCTTCTTCAGCCATATCAAGGGAAGCTATTTCATTATCAGCAGGAGAATCTTCAGAGATTTGAAGAATTGGTGAGTCATCAATATCATGAGAAGGACCATCAGAGATTTGAGGTTCTTCTTCATCAAGTTCTTGAGAGGTAGGAACTTCTATGTTGTGAGTAGACAGAGGGTCAAAAGCAGGAACATAAGGAGTGAGAGTGTTGGAGTGGTGATGACTGGTAGGTCTGGGTTCTGTGAACTCATCACTTGGGAAAGAAATATTTTCATTAAAATCTACTTCATCACCCTCTGTTCCTGTCCTCTGTATGACTTCATCATCTTCATTGAATCTGACATGGAAAGTTTCTTCTACTTCTTGTCTTCTGATGTTGAATACTCTGAAGGCTTTGGCTGTTGGAGAGTATCCCAAAAAGAAACCATCATCAGCTTTTTCATCAAACTTTCCAAGTTTATCCCTGTAGTTATAAATAAACACAGGGCATCCAAACACATGAAAATAGCTGACCTCTGGAGATCTTTTTCTGAAAACTTCATAGGAGGTTTTGCCATGTCTTTTGACAATGATTGATCTGTTTTGAGTGTAGCAGGCAGTGTGTACAGCTTCTCCCCAAAATTGCTTTGGTAAGGCTGCACCATTTAACATAGTTCTTGCTGCTTCAATCAGAGTCCTGTTTCTTCTTTCAGCCACACCATTTTGTTCAGGAGTGCCAGCTGAAGAGAAGTTCTGAGAAATCCCTTTTTCATCACAAAATGATTCAAGTTGATGATTCTTGAATTCTGTACCATTATCACTTCTTAGAGCTTTGATTCTAACATCATTCATATTTTCAACCTGTCTAATGAAGGACATGATGGTTTCAGCTGCATCACTTTTCCTTCTGAGGAAGAACACCCATGTATATCTTGAAAATTCATCAACTATGACCAAGGTGTATTTGTTGTGATTAATGGTTTGAGGTTTGACAGGCCCAAACAAGTCCATGTGAAGGAGATGTAAGCACTTGTCAATAGAGAATGATTGCCTAGTCTTGAATGAAGACCTGTGATGTTTTCCTTTAACACAGGCAGAACAAGTTTTGTCTTTGGAAAACATTACTGAAGGTAGACCAGCAACCAAGTTTTGAGTGGCTATCTTATTGATGTTCTTGAAGATGAGATGAGACAGTCTTTTGTGCCACAGCCAGTTGACACTTTCAGAGGCTTTGGCAAGAAAACAATTTGAACTGTCTTCAGAGCACACAACCATGTTGATGACATAAACATCTCTCCTTCTAGGTGCAACCAGCACAACATCATTGTTTTTGTTTAATATGGTTCCCTGAGTCTTAGTAAACAAAACCTTATAGTCAGCATCACATAATTGGCTGATGCTAATAAGATTATGTTTAAGACCATTCACATAAGCAACCCTGGTAAACGTGATCCCATTGCAGTTCACTGAGGGATATCCTTCTGTGTCACCTGAAGAGTTATATCCAAACACCACTTTGGGACCTGGCTCCTTTGAGTATCTGTGCAGGTATTGTTGAATCCTTGTCATGTGTCTAGAACAGCCACTATCTAGATACCATACCGATTCCTTGAGATATTTCTGCACAGATACATAGAAACAGATTAGTTCCTATGGTGAACCCACTTTCCAGTGGGTTCCCTGAATTGCTTGTTAGCAACTCTTGTGTTCCTGAAAAACTTTTGGCGTTGGGATGGACAGTTCATTGTTTCATGGTTGTAACTCCCACAGATATCACACCCAGGGAAGTCACCACACTCGTCTGAGTGATGGTCTGTGAACCCACAGAATTTACAGGGAGGATAAGATTTGTAATTTCCCTGTTGTCTTTTGGAATTCTGTGGTCTGTCCCTAGAGGGTGTCTGAGCTCTTTTAGCTGCTATGTGTCTGTCATGATCTAAGGTCGAATGGTGAGAATTTTTACATACATTGCAATAAGGTTTGATTAACCTTTCCCCTTTGGGTTCACCTAGGACTGACTTAGGTTCATGAGAAGTAGAGCATTCAGCGGAAGGCTTAATGTGTTGTTTCAAGAGTTCTACTTCTTTCATAAGAGACAACAAGCGATCTTCAGTGGTGGGGTCAACCTTATTCACATTTTTAGAAGTGACAGGCTTAAAGGCTACTTGTTTACCAGTTTGTTTAGCAGGCACACGAAAAACTTTGGCTGGAGGATTCTCAATATCTGTCCTAAGTTCGTCCTTAGCAGATCTAGAAGAGCTGCTAGGTTCAACTCCAGAGAGTTTGGGCAAAGGTGGTAGCTCAGCCACATCTTCAGAGACAGGGTCATTAGTCAAAGAGGTATCTGACATATGAATAGTCTCTGTAGATTTAAAGACAATGTCTTTGGGTTTGGTGAGAATCCTCAGCTTTTTATTCTTAGCAGTTATATCCCTGTTTAAGTCAGCAGGCACTTCATCCCTAAGCAATTCATCAATAGTAAACCTAGCACACAGCCATTTTTCAATAATCTTGTTCAATTCAGAGACTTGATCATTTAGAGCTATGTTTTTCAAGGTTAATCTAGTTACTTCATTTTGCAGGGATATTTTCTCTAAATTAACCCGCCTGAGAGTTTCACATTCAGCCTTAGCATTTATCATTTCAGATTTAATAGAGTGAAACTTATCAAGTAGGTTCTTTCTTTGTTCCTCAAAAAAGTGCAAATCAACAATGGTGTAATCAAGGACATGCTTACGTTCATCACTATCAGACATAGATAAAAGCCTGTGTACCTTTTTCATTGTGATGTCAACCCATTGTCCTGATCTAGCATCACCTTTTCCAACAGCTGGTTCATCCTCAGCTATCGCCATAAAAGCCCTGACTCTTGTGGTGTCTTCTTCATCTGAAGTCAGTGGTTCATCATTCCAATCATAAGTTTCAGCAACCAACCCTTTCTCTGTCTTTTTCTCACCACCTTTCTTTTTGGACATAGCTTCAATCTTCAAGTTCATTTGTTCTAACTCAGCTTTAAGTGCCTTGTACTTATTTTTGTAATCTTTCTTCTCAGTGTCTGAAGAATTGGATTGAGATGAGTTGTTATGTTGTTTGAACTTGTAGGGTTTGGATGAAGATGATGGATAAGAGGGTGAGGATGTCTTGGTGGAAGGACAATCTTTTTGATAATGTCCAAGCTTTCCACAGGCAAAACATGTTTCTTTTGACCTGTCAGTTGGTTTGCTAGCTGATCCTACTCTTCCAGATCTTTTGTAGTATCTTCTTTGGTTGGCTAGCAGTGCTCTTTCATGGAATTCTGCATTGAGGTCTGACAAGAACTCTTGGCTGCTACGGGTATCTTCTTCAATATCAGAATCGCTGTCATGAGGATGTGTTGCAGAGATCAAAGCTTTGGAAGATGCTCCTTGGACTACAAATCTTTCAGTCTCTGATTTGTAGATAGTATCGATCAGCCCTTCTTCATAATTGTACTTACCATAGAGCTGAGCAAGGGTATCATTTTTGATTGAGTTGTTAGCTCTCTGAGTCTGATTCATGCTCAGCCACTTTCTTGGAAGGCTGTTGACAAAAGTAGCATTGATCTCAGCTTGACCAATAGTGACATCATTCATAGCCAGGTCATTTAGAAGAAACTTCAGCCTAGTATAGGTTTGTTGAACCTTTTCACCTTCAAGTGACTTAAAGGCATTAAACTAAAGTCTGAGTGCCTGAATCTTTGTCTCTCTTGTTTCAGAGGGTCCTTCATGGCCAAGAATGAGGTCTGTCCACATTTGTTTAGCTGTGGGACACTGAATGACAGACTTCATGATATGCTTGGGAAGACATGAAATTATGATGCTTTTGAGACGTTTATCTTGGTTTGCTAATTTCCTATCAGCTGAAGTCCATTGTTTGATAGGTTTGGGAAGAGGGTTTTCTTCAGTGGATGTAAGCGCCATGGGAATATATGGACCATTTTCTAAAATTTCTAAGAGAAAAGGTTCAAGTCCATCAAGGTAAACAAGAAATTGACTCTTCCAACTGGCAAAGTATTCTTCATCAAAGACTGGTACACTGGTTACGTGTGATCCACCTCTTGAGTCAAGAAGTTGGGGTAGATCATCGTCATTTGCTGGAGGGTTAAGTCTTGGTGAAGATGGGTTTGTGGAAGGTGATTGTGGGCTAGAAGTTTCCGGCATGGTGGATCTTGATTATAAAACTGAGAACGATGTTTCTTGAAGGTTTTAATATCAAACACCACTCTGATACCAATTGAAAGTCCCTAATCAATGCAAGAAACCCTAATCTTAACTTAATTAACACAAGGTATTACTTTTCAAACGTAATCTTATTATTGTATAATAAAGAATTACAAGTGTTATGGATAACACCGTTTGATGACAATGTGTTGTGCACACTTTGAACAACAATAAACCCTAACTTATGAATACAGTCGTAGCTGTTTGATTCACTAAGTTATACACACTAATGTTCTTAATATCTCAAAGTGTTAAACATTAATGCATGGATACACATCCTATTTATAGTGTTACGAGTTTGACTTAAACAGTACTTGATGTCGACTACACAAGCTTTTACAAGTTCCCACATCAGTCACATGATGTCCTTCTATTCTTGGTAGTCTTACATTATGCTTTAAGGAACAGTTGTCAAAAACAGTTTCCTTATTCTTCATAGTCTCGAACACACAAATGGCATGTCCAAAGTGTGTTGCGAGTTATCAGGGTATTGCCACCCCTGTTAACTCTCAACCCCTCAGAGTCCCTGATACATCTTGGCTGTTATCCATCACAGCCAAGGAGTATGTCTTCAGGTAATCTTCGACTTCCCTGACAAAGTCTCTGACATGGACTCCTCTGAGGTTGCTCACAGAGACTTGGATCTCTGTGAGTCTTGCAAAACTTGCCTGCCTCCTAGGCACAGGCAAGGGACTATCTATCAGCCTAATTATGTTTAAATCAATGATCAGGGAATCTAATAAGTTTAGATTCCCAACACTATTTATAAATCAGACTTTTCAGATTATTTTCAGAAACATATACAGTTTTCTGCTGCACTTTACTTATCAGTTTCATAGCCTCAGTATTTGTTATCTACTCATTTCAGTATATTCTTATCATGCTTTATATCCGTTCATTGGGCGTTATGCTCAGCCGTAGTTCTCCTTTCATGTTCCAAACGGTAGGAACACAGGGACGCTCTTAGGACTTCTGAGAGAGTACATGCATTGGATGGGAGCTATCCAGACTCCTTTACTTTATGCACTCATACATTATTTTGGTTGTTTGGACATTATTTCGTCTTTTTTCTTCAGTACTTAATCTTTTATATTTGAGCTTATGTTTGTATTACCGATGTTTGATTCCGGTATTTCGGTTATGGTCAGTTAATGTTTTAAGACATTGCCTTGCATGCTTTGATGACACGCCATAAATACACGTAATGGTACACTTATCCAAGTAGGGTGTTACAGAAAAATATAAAAAGCTAAGCAAAAAAGCTTATAAGCTGATTTTTGGCAGATATGACCTTTTTAATATACTAAAAACTTTGCAAAAGGAGATTTTGAAAAGACTAACAAATAAGCTAGAAATAAGTTGAAACCAAATTTGAATAAGACAAGATAGTCGGGTTGACTATTTTGTACAATTGAAAGTTTGAAACTTGGCATAGAACTCTAAAATTAAGCTAGAAGAACAATGCAAAGGAAAATTGGCAAAAAGCTAACTTAAATAAGCTGAAAGTTAAAATAAGCACTAGTTAAAATGAGAATGAAATTTTTTTCTAGTGAATTTGAAACCAAAAACAAAACCAAGGCTAAGACTAGTGAAAGACGAGTAAAAAATAAGATTAGTCTACAAACAAAAGTGGTGCATGATGGATTAAGATGGAATAACTGAATACGCTTAAACAACTTATTTACCAAGAAAATAGAAAATAGGAAAAAGAAATACCAATGGGACTTTGTTTGAAAAAGTCCCAAGGGCGCAGTTGGGTAAGTGTGTGTGTATGTGTAAACGGGAGGTCGTGGGTTCGAGTCCCAGCCTCACCTTTTTGTTGGTTTTTTTATTGTTTGGACAGTTCCCAATAAGCATTGACTTATTGGGGATTATTTCAATAAATAAGCACAAACTAACACAGTTTAACACACAAGAATCACAATCAAGCAGAAATTAAAGATTTATGAACTTAAAGTTTCTATAAACCTAAACACCCAACACTGATGCAACTAAGTGAATTTCTAGCTTAAAATTAATCTCCTAAAAAGCTTTCAAACCAAGAATTTTTGTAAGACAGATAATAAAACAACCTAAATCTCTTTACAAACCAAAAATTAAAACCTAAAACCTATGAATCACCTTTAGGTAGCTGCTGAAGTAGACCTTATTTTAAGGCAATTTTTAAACTCAAAGATACACAAATAGACACCAAAACTACTTCCACCCTATGTGAACCATCAGAGGACCTGAAATTGAGTATTGTTGAAGTTCTTTTATTCTCGATTCTTGACAAATTGAAAGGCCTAAAAATATCGAGCTTTAAATTGTTCTTGGTTGTTAAGGATATTTGGAATTCTATGTCTAATTCAATCAACACGTAAAAAGAGGAAAAATATTAAGACTACGTATCCGTAAAAAACAGTGCAAATACCAGTTACTATTTACAAAGTACAAATTTTAAATGCAATAAAAGTAAATTGCTTGAAATGTAAACTAAATGAAAGTAAAAGGACTGAAATGTAAAAATCAAGAACTACAAGGACCAAATATGTAAAATGTAACAACTAGTAACAAACTTAACAAAATCAAACTTTCTAACTAAAAATGTAACAAACTAAAACTTGAAGGACTGAATTATTACAAACCCAAAAAAACTTGACAATTAACCCAGATTACAAACACTATCAAAGAACAAGGACCATATTGCAATTTAATGGGAAATTATATGAAAAACGGGTAAACTAAAATGAATAAGCTGGATTGAGCTTATTAATGAACCAAATTAAGTCTGGTTTGTTTTAATCTGCTTAAAATGGAAAATTAGGTATGCCTTTAACAGGAATCTGCTTAAAATTTTGAAAATCACAAATTAGCTTATTTCAATAAGCCAAGATTAAGCTCAAATGAAATCCAGACTTCCACAATCAAATTTTATTGATGAAACTGATTAATCAACTAACAAGAAGCTAGGAATGTCTTTTAGAATGAAAAATGGTCCACTGAATAAGCCAGAATCAAGAATTAAGCAAAAATGGGCTTATTTTACCAACGTTGACCAAAATTCCAAAAAGCTAATTTTTGTAAAATCCACTCAAGACATATTGGCAAACTGATTGGTGAAAGAAAAATTACAAGTTTTTGAAGTGGATTTGTAGATACAGCTAAATAGTTAGCAAAACTGACATATGCTCATAAGCTGACCAAAAAGCTTATTTCTCACTTAATGCTGGATACTGTATACATTCCTCTTAGACACTAAAAGTTCAGATATTAAGCTATACTATGAAACAAGTTTGAGCTGATTTGGTCAAGTGATGAAAATATGACAATGAATCAAAGTGAGCAAGTTTTACTAATTATCTACTTAAAAATCTGGACCCATACTTTTTAACTACCAATTGCCTTTTTGACTAAACTTTTGACCACAAAACTGAACCAAAATGTTCACACTATGTAACCAAATGTATATGAACACAAATCAACCAGTTTTGCAAACTAAATGTACCAAATTCTCTTTTACCAAACATCACTTAAGAATCTATTAAAGAACTTTTCCAAAGAAGATTTGAGCACAAGTATAAGACGGGTTTAGACTCTTATCAAAACTTGTTTGAATGACCAAATGAAGTATGTTTGAACTGAAACCAAGCAGGTAAACAGTCTATATCACAAAATGAGACTTATGAGTATAAACTGATGAAAATTCTAGCTGAAATCAAGTAAGCTAAATAACAGGCTACAAATCAACTAGTAATCAATCAAACTAACTCAATTATGCTACAAACAAGCTAAACACATATCAGATCAACACATAGTAGTTATTCTAGGAAATGTAGCATGCATTAACATTTGAGAGGAACCAAAAACATAATTTTTTAGAACCTTTTAGCAAAAGGCCTCCTCTGATGGAGTAGAGGATCGTTGAGCTTTCTAGTAAACACTAATCCACCAATTATCTACCCAATTTAACCATCATCATCAGGATTGTCAACAATCAACACCCTTGCTACCAGTTCTGAATATGAATGAAAATGGACCGCACATGAACTCCAACTGGAATGAACAGCTACAAGTACTTCAAATCATCAACAAGGTCTCCATTTATCAATGGAGATCAATAGAATCACACAGGTTCAACAGAATTGTAGTAATGAGTGAATGAGAATGAATGTAAGTGAACTGAATTTTGAGTTTTATTTATTTAGAGGGAAAATTTGTTACAAGGGCTAACTAACTAACTAACAGACACTTAAGTGTGTGTCAAACACTTAAGAGTTGTTCTAACTAAAAAGGAAATGCTGGAAATTGAGAGAAAAAATGGAAGTGTGTGTTTTTCACACTCTAGGCTACACATAACAAATGAGATATCCTATCCTATTTATAGAGCTAGGATGAGTGTTGGTGAAGTGCTTGTGACGTGTTGTATCCAATCAGGAGTTGCCGTGTGTCCTTCTCTTCTTGATTGTATGAACTGGCTCAAGAACACAAAGAGGGATTTTTGTTTGGATCAATTTCATTCTAATTGACCAATTGGGATAGCTTCGTTTCTTGATTTGGAGTCCTTTTCATGTTTTACTCTTTTCCTGAAATTCACTCTAGCTAAAAATCAGTCCTGGGAGCGTTTTTGTTGAAGATGACACGTGGCAGCTTTTTATTCGTTCTCATCAAGTCACACAGATTAATATCCATTTTGGATAAAATGGATTATTGAGTGGCGCCTTGTGATTGGATAAAAGAAAGAAAGTGCGTTTCCACTATGCTGATTTGGTATTAAATGATAGGCGGCTAGTGGGCTTATGTGGAAAATGAGCTGGTAATCCATGTCCAATTATCCAAGCCTTCTAACTGGTTCATATGTTGATACACGGATTAAGACCAAAATATGTTTGAAACTTGGCAGATTTAGCCCTTGGATTTTAACAGACTCTTCATTTAAGCTCTTTTCTCCATTTCTTTGGCAAATTAAGTCCTTTGAACTTCATTCTTGAATATTTGAGTCCTTTGACTTGGTTGACTTGAGAGTTGACCAGGTTTGACTTTGATCTTGACTTTTTCCAAAATTACACTTAAGTCCCTCAACTATTGAACATTGTTAAGATAGGTCCTTAATCTTCAAATGGCTTGTCATCTTTGATCCTTTTCTAGTATTTTATTCATAAATGAGCTTGATTTCACTTGTTTGCTTCAAATTTGTATCCTTGTTACCTATTTAAGCACAAACACAAAACATAGCACATAATACTGCTTTATAGCATAAAAGTTAGGTATTTGCTATGTGGTTTAGCGTGATTTGTTGACTTATTCATATGAGATTTTTCTCATATCAAATCCCCTACACTTGATCATTGCCATGAGCTCATGCAATGCCATATTTTAAAGCACAAATTTACATTTTTCTCTTAATTAACCCACATTGGCCAATATGAAATGCTTTTACACTACTCTATACTATATGATGCATGATTTTGATTTTATACAATGCAATGCAAAGAAGAACAATTCTATTTATATATTTTTGGATTTTTTTCATAAATGGTTTTGACGGAAAAACTCATAAAGAAATCAATGACTTAGATTAGGGCTATTGGTACCATGAACACTCATCACCCTCAAGTTTCACTTTCCCCATACCAAGCTTAAAAATGGGATCATTGTATTCAGAGGTAAAAAGTGCATCAACTTATTCATGACAATTAAATGTGGAACCGGTTATTATTTGAGCAAATTGCTTGAGAGCAAATTTGTCATTATTTAAAGCATGAAGTATAAGAAGTGAAAAATACAAAAATAAGGAAGCACGGTTTTAATCCTAAGTAATCCTCTCATCCATTATTCAAAAAACCGCTCAAAATTAATATAAGTCCGACTCAAGAATAATAAGTCATTCGACTTATGTGTAAGATCCTTATGTCATGCATTAATAAGTAGCTACACACTCGCTAAGGAAAGAAAAATAAAACTCACGCAATAATTTATATTCGCCGCCTTTTTGAGACTTTGGATCTTCAATCCCGCAACCCGTCAAGGTAATATTAGATTAGAGGAACTATCAAATCCCCGCAACCCTTGTGAGAGTAATATTGGAATGCAATAGTCACTATAATTAACACTTCACTGCCCCTCTTGGGAGTCTTTTATAATTATTTTTTTTCTTTTCTTTTTCTTTTTCTCTTTTTTGTCTAGCAACTCATTCTTTTTATAAGCCGCTCTTATTTTTCTTTATTCCTCACAAAGAAAGTTGAAAAGAATAAAAGGAAAAATACCCGCTAAGTATTAAACATGACATAAGTCTAGTACACATAAAATGTTCTAACTTAGAATCTTAAGACGTACTTATACCAACCATGAATGATTAGTCAAAAATGCATAAGAGACTACAAACCGATTAAAATCGTTCTTGATTATTTATTAACATATATACATGCGAAGAAAATAGAGGCAAATAAAAAGAAGGGTTTAGCCACAAGTAATTGTCATGAAGTTTATCTAGCCATTTTATACTTGCTTCAATTCTATCATCTCCCATTCTCCACAAATTTAAAATCTCAAATAATGAGAGTCGTGGATGCTTAACATAATAGACCAATGAAGGACTACATGGTTAAGGATACTAGCTAGAGAATGCTTAGATAAGCAAACTCCGGTTGAGTCAAAATATCCATGGTGGGCCTAATATGTCAAAGAAATCTAAATTTGTTAAACCATATCCTTTATTATATTTTTTTTTCTTTTTCAATTTTTCATAAAGTACAAAAGAAAAAATATATACAATGCAAATGTGTTATGCAAATAAAAAATGATTGATGCAAAAATTATGAATGCATATTTTTGGTGGCCAAAGTAGATCAAAAATTTGAAAAATGTTTGAAAAATTAATTTTCCAAGTTATCATGAAGGTCAATGACAAAGTCTAAGTAAGGTCACTTCGATAGAAGACCCCCTACACTTAAGCTAAACATTGTCCTCATTGTTTAAGAGTATTGGAGTATAAACTCCCCTACACTTACGACAATGAATAGTCTTTGTTTAACCCAAATTAAGGAAAGATCAACTATAATGAATTCATTTTTTAAGCACAATGTGTCTATGAAAAATCACAATAGTAACGAAGTAAACCGGATACAAGGGCCTCCTCCATAAGCTCCAATGCACGTTATGAGAGAGCAACCCTACGAACAACATGAAGACAAAAGGAAGGTCTCTCCCTACACTTATCCTCAACTCTATACCCTTATTTCTATCCTACCACACTCTAAGTCTAAAAACTCTAAACCTAGTTATTCAAGCTTGATTTATGGAGTCTCTAGCTCGACTCTTCCCACAATGAATTAATTCATGGGGAAAATGGGGATCTCTTGGACCATTTCAACGGAAATGTCCTCCCAAAAATAGTACTTAACACGGTGACCATTCACTTTGAAATTTGGACCATCGGGTTGTGACGACTCAATAGTTCCACATGGAAACACTTGAGCAATAGTGAATGGACTAGACCATCTCGACTTAAGTTTGCCCGCAAAGAGTTTCAACCTTGAATTAAAGAGGAGAACCGGCTCTCCAACTTTGAACTCACGGTTCTTGATCTTAGCATCATGCAATTGCTTAGTCTTTTCCTTGTAAAGCAATGAGTTCTCATAAGCATTGTCTCTTAATTCATCCTTTTCATTAAGTTGGTCCTTTCTATGTGAACCGGCTTGGTTTAAATCAAAGTTTGCCCACTTGAGAGCCCATGAGGCCTTATGCTCTAACTCGAATGGGAGGTGGCATGATTTTCCATATACAAGCCTATATGGAGTACAACCAATTGGTTTCTTAAAAGCCGTACTAAAATCCCACAAAGAATCATCAAGCTTATCCGACCAAGAAGCTCGTTGCTATCCCACTGTTCTTTCCAAAATTCTCTTTAAACTATGATTTGTGACCTCGGTTTGACCATTGGTTTGAGGGTGATACGCGGTAGAAAGTCTATGGTTAACACCATACTTCTTCATAACTCTTGTAAATTGATCATTACAAAAATGAGTACCATGATCACTTATGATGGCCCGAGGTACACCAAATCTAGATAATAATTGCTTCAAAAATTTCACTATAACTCGAGCATCATTAGTAGGCAAGGCTTTGGCCTCAACCCACTTTGACACATAGTCCAAGGCTACGAGTATGTACTTGTTTCCCTTAGATGATGGAAAAGGACCCATGAAATCTATTCCCCACACATCAAAAATCTCACACTCTTGTATGAAGTTTTGTGGAATCTCATCTCGTTGAGTAATTTTTTCTTGTCTTTGACATACATCACAAAATTTCACCATCTCTTGGGCATCTTTGTATATGGAAGGCCAATATTAACCCGAATCAAAGACTTTCTTGGCGGTGTAGTTGGGCGCAAAATGTCCACCCGTAGGTCCCTTATGACAAGCTTCTAAGATCTTAAATGACTCGGGCCCATCTACACACCGTCTAATGATTTGGTCCACATATTGCCTAAAGAGGTAAGGGTCATCCCAAAAGTAGTATTTCACATCCTTAAGAAATTTCTTCTTTTGTTGTGAAGTAAGACCCTCTATTAGCACATCCCCCACAAGATAGTTTGCAATATCCTCAAACCAAGGGGTGGAATCCTCTTGTGAAGAAATAGACATGAGCTCCTCTAATGGAAATGATTCATTAATTTCCTTATGAGGAAATTCTCCTTGAAAAGGATGCTCAAGTCTACTCAAGTGATCCGCCGCTAAATTCTCGGCTCCTTTCTTATCTCGAATCTCAATGGAAAACTCTTGTAGCAATAAAACCCATCTCAAAAGTCTAGGCTTAGCATCTTGCTTTGTCATGAGGTACTTGAGATCGGAATGATCCGTATATACTATGGTCTTAGAGAGCACAAGATATGGTCTAAATTTCTCAAAGGTATAGACTATAGCAAGCAACTCTTTTTCCGTGGTGGTATAGTGAAGTTTAGCACCCATTATGCTTTTACTAGCATAGTGTATAGGTTGAAAATGCTTATTCACTCTTTGTCCTAACACGCCCTCACGACATAATCACTAGCGTCACACATAAGCTCAAAAGGCAATTCCCAATTTGGAGAAACCAATACGGGAGCCTTAGTTAACTTTTCCTTGAGTATCTCAAAAGAGTCTAAACACTCTTGGGTGAAAATTAAAGGAGCCTCTTTTTCCAAGAGGCGGGTCATCGGTCTTGCAATCTTAGAGAAATCTTGTATGAAACGTCTATAGAACCCGCATGACCCAAAAAACTTCTAAACCCTTATTGGATATCTTATGTCCCAAGACTATCCCCTCTTTGACCATGAAATGGCACTTCTCCCAATTAAGAACAAGACGTGTTTCTTCACACCTCTTAAGCATATGTTCTAAATGGGAGAGACAAGAAGTGAATGAATCTCCAAAGACCGAGAAATCAACCATGAAAACTTCTATTGTATGCTCAATCATATCATGAAAGATTGCCATCATACACCTTTGAAATATCCCCGGTGCATTGCACAAGCCAAAAGGCATTCTCTTGTAAGCAAATGTAGCATAGGGACAAGTGAATGTGGTCTTTTCTTGATCCTTAGGGTCAATGGGTATTTGAAAATAACCCGAGAATCCATCTAGAAAGCAATAGTATTCATTTCCTGCTAAATGTTTAAGCATTTGATCCATAAAAGGCAATGGGAAATGATCTTTCCTAGTAGCATCATTGAGCTTCCTATAATCAATACAGACTCTCCAACCCGTTAGATGTCTAGTAGGAATAAGCTCATTGTTCTCATTAGGCACTACGGTGATTCCATCCTTCTTAGGAACACAATGTACCGGGGTAACCCATGGAGAGTCGGAAATGGGGTAAATCATGCCCGCATCAAGGAGTTTGATAACTTCCTTCTTAATGACCTCATGGATTTTAAGGTTAACCCTTATTTGGCTTTGAATGGCGGATTTGTAATCATCCTCCATAAGGATTTTGTGTGTACAAAAATTTGGATCAATTACCATTATGTCGGATATTTTCCATGCTATGGCTTGCTTATGTTTCTTAAGTACCTCTATGCGTTTTTCCTTCTCATCATCTTTCAAGTCTTTTACTATGATCATGGGTAATTGGTCTTTTCCCTCTAAGAAAGCATATTCAAGGTGGGATGGAAGGTCCTTAAGTTCAAGGGTAGGTGGAATCTCTATGGAAGGTTTCACTATGGATGGATAATCATTGGTAACTTCTTGTGGAATTGGTGAAGGAATGGGATCATCATTGAGCAACTTTTGGATAGTGAGAATGTCTTCTTCCCAATTGATGGGAGAATCATCATTACCTAGGAAGTTGGACTCAAATTCCTCCAAGAGGAAATCACTCTCTCCAAAAGGTGTTAAGGAGGGAGCAATTAAGGTAACGTTCTCTTACATGAGGCATGTCTTCACTATCATTCTTACAAGCTTCATGGAAATGCTCATCACACACCTCATCAAGTACATCCACTATGTTAACTGTTTCACAAGCTTGAGACTTCTTAGTCACTTTTCCTAGCTTAAACACCACTTTTTCATCCTCAACTCTCATAATTAGTTCTCCCTCCGCCACGTCTATAAGAGTACGACCCGTCCTCAAAAAAGGTCTACCAACAATTAGAGGAACTCTCGGGTCCAGATCATAATCAACCACTACAAAGTCCGCTGGAAAGGTAAACTTATACACACCTACAAACACATCCTCCGCAATACCTACCGGATAAGCTATGATACGATTGGCTAACTCAAGGGTCATCCTAGTAGGAGTGAGCTCGGTAAGAGAGATATTTTGCCAAACAAGGTATGAGATTTATGCTTGCCCTTAGATCCGCTAGTGCCATGTAATTTTCCACCCCAGGAAAATTACAAGGGATCAAAAATCACCTTGGATCTCCAAGTTTTGTAGGTAAGGTTTTGAGCAACACGGCGAAGCAATTCTCATTAAGTGATGTGTTAGGAAAATCCACCAATTTTTCCTTGTTGGATATGAGATCTTTGAACATTTTAGCAAACTTTGGCATATATGCAAGAGCTTCCACAAAGGAGATGTTTATGTTAAGTTGCTTGAACATCCTCAAAAAGTTTGAGACTTATATATCATTCATGTTTTTCAATTTCTCATTTCTCAATCTTGATGGATATGGAAGGCTAGGTTTTGGTGTAGGTTGAGTAGTTGTTGTGGTGGAAGGTTTCTCTTTGTTGGTTTCTTCATTAGGAGGTGTGGACGGTAAAGGAGAAGTGGGTGTAGGTTGAGAAGGTGTAGGTGTTAAAGTGGTAGAGCTTGAAGGTGGTGAATTAGATATTGAAGGCTTATCACAAGGTGGAACCATAGTAGGCTTAACCATAGAAGGTGTAGGATCTGAAGGATCATTAGTTGTTTTTCCACTTCTTGTTGTGGTAGCATTGACATTAGCCCTTGGGTTTGTTTGTGTGTTTGAAGGTAGAGCCCCTTGTGGCCTTTGATTAAGTGCCATCAAAATCCTTTTGGTAGACTCCTCAGTCATAATTCTCATTTGCTCTTGCATTCTCTTTTCACTTTCACGAATTCTTCTTTCAACAAGCTCATTAGTATCATGTTACGCATCCTTGATTTGGAAAGGGTTGATATGGTTGGTTAAATCCTTGATTGGGTGAATGAAATTTGTTTCCTTGATTGTGAAAGTTGTTGGGTGCTCTATAGTTATTCCCTTGGTAGTTTGGCCTAGGCCCTTGATTTCTTTGTAACAATTGAGGAGGATTGGGTTGATTTTGGGTGGGTGGCTGGGGTGGAAAGCCGAGTGGAGCAAGGTAGTTATTTGACTTGTAAGAGAGATTGTTTTGATTGATGTTAGGTTTGAAATTCTCTATATGTTCTTCTTGATAAGCATAACACTCAACTTGATAACCTTGAACCTTACCACATTGTTGGTACGAATGAGGACCACCACAAGTCTAACATGAAATAGCAATAGCATTCACATCATTAGTGGGATTTTTGTTCAAAGAGAGTTCACAAAATTTCAAGATAGTATCAAGCTTTTGAGAGATAATCCCATAAAAATTGTGGAGTAACACTCTCTTGCACCACATGGACTCTCTCATCAAATTGTGTGTTAGTTTGCACCATGGATTTAGTCTCAATAATGTCCCATGCCTCTTGAATGGATTTGGAAAGAATATTTCCACCACAGAGGAGTTGAGGGAATCTTGATGATGTGGTCTTAATCCATTGTAGAAAGTATTGATTTGGTGAACTTCATTGAATCCATGATTGGGGCATTTTCTCAATAACTCCTTGAACTCTTCCCAAGCATCACTAATGGTTTGACTAGGTTTTTGTTGAAATCCAATAATTAGGTTTCTCAAAGCCGTGGTCTTAGATGGAGGAAAGTACTTGTTCAAAAACTTCTTAGTAAAGTCATACCAAGTAGTAATGCTCTTAGGTGGTTGTGTATCTAGCCAACACTTGGCATTACTCTCTAAGGAAAATTGGATCAAGATCAACTTAATGGCATCATGGGAACTCCATTGTACTTAATGGTATTGCAAAGAGATAGAAACTTCTTGATATGATCGTGTGGATTATCACTAGGTCTCCCAAACAATGGTGTGTTTGAACCAAGCTAATCATAGATGTCTTAAGCTCAAAGGAATTTGCGGGTATCTCGTGTATAACAATAGCATCGACATATCCTTTCACATTAGATTAAAGGTGTTCCATCAATGGTCGATTATCAACGGCGGCCATGGCTTCTTGTGTGATGTTCAAAGCACGATTCTCGGGATCGGCTTGATGGACGGTGTTGTTTTTACTCTTTCTCTTTTTCTTCCTTTTCGGATGAAGGGGTTGTACACCAAATGGTATTTGTGCACGTCCGCCAGTGAGCAAGCATCTCAAATCAAGGAGTGAGAGAGAAGCTCTCCTTCGACTTTGGAAAAGAATGGATTATCCTTTCCGAGGTTCAATAAGTAATATCCACAAGAAAGTATAGTATACGTAAGTATAGTATACGCACTAGTGAACGGGGGGTTAGGTGGCGCGAAGCACTTAAGTACCTATTAACCCTTAGACGGCATTTTATAGCACGTCGCCTTTCTATTCACTTTGTAGTTTGTATTCTTCGAATTCTTGCCTATTAGAAGTATTTATCTATTCTTGCTTTAATTAAATTTGATCGATACACGTGTCAAGGACCGGAACGCTCCCGAACACGGTGTATTGCAAAAGCAATACTTATGGAAGTATGTGTATTGAGTGTTCGTATACGTATACGTATCTACATATAATATATCAAAAATATTTTTGTATTTATTGGGTTTTTAAAGAAAATACTACGTGTACGTAAAAACCGATGAAATCCAATAATATATTTTTTTGGGTGCAATCTCTTAGGAAAAAGATTGCTTTTTGGATTTTTTATTTTTTTGGTTCAATTCTTTAGGAAAAGAATTGATTTTGTTACTTTTTTAGTTTTTTATATTTTATATTTTTGCTTTTTTATGTTTTTTATTTATGATACATAAAAATAACGTTCACGAGGTGAACGGATCCCAAAATCCAATCGAAACCGCCAATCAATAGTCTCTCGTAATGTCATGAACCGGCAGCGGTGTGACAATCCGTCAATTTATGGTTTATATTTTATTCTCAATATTTATTTGAGAACATTATTTTAATGTTATAATATGAACTCACTTATTTATGGGAAGAAATTTGGGTTTACGTCTTGAAGTAGCATCGACTACGTCTAAATCGGAGGATTCAAAGTTACGTGCTTACATTTACATACACCGTTTTGGTGACAGTCCAACATTTTAGGAAATAAATTTATCCGTGAATATTATTTTGGAATTTTAAATTTGTGTTGGTTCATAAACTCACAAATTTACGAGAAGAGATTAGGACTTACGATTATAATTTAACGTCCTTTACGACTAAACCAGAAACCTTAGGATTACGTATTTACGTTTTTGAACTCCGTTTTTGATGAGACAATTTTTATTAGATTCGTTTTGTGCCGTTGATTCATAATTTATAAAAACGTTTTTCGTAAAACGAAGTGAGGGCACGTAAATCGAGGAAACTAGAATCGAGGATTACCCGTAAGTTAATAGGGATGGGACAAGTTTGCACTTGCCCACCCCTATACAAGTGGCTTCCAACATAAGCTTTACCACCCTTTGGTGGCAAGCAAACATGCACTAAACGGACACATGTCCATCTAGTTTCACCAAAACCACAAAACAAGCTCCCAAAACCATTTCTCTCATTCTCATACATGCAACCACTTTATTTTCTCTCTACTCTCTCCTTGAACGTCCCATATACATCAAAAACACCACCATTGATCAAAAATCTTAACCAGAAATCATATGTATAAGTTGCATATGATGATAACCCATTGAACACATGATGATTTGAGGTGATCTTAACAACTAAAAAGGAGTTTTCATGAGGTTCAAGGGCTGATTTCTTGGAGGTGTTCATCCATTCAAAGGACCCAAGAAGTTTCCTTGCTAAATTTGAAGATTTGGTAAGAAGAACCAAGTCTTGTTCATCAAAAACTCATCTTTTCATCACTATTGGTGGTATAGAGATTGTTTCTTCATATCCTCTTGTTATTTTGATTATGTAATCTTGTAATTTCTTTATTTATGTATATGTATATGATGATGAATGATGATTAAAAATATTATGTGGGGATTTGGTGTTGATAGATTTGAGAAACATGGTTAAAAAGATGGAAAACCATAGGTAAAATGGTTAAAATCTTGCTTAATGTGATGGCTGTATAAAAACAGTAAGTAACCAAATGTTAAACTGATAAAATGGTAAAGTGGAATCAATATACAGAAAGTATTAGGTTTTATACACATGGGAGAGTTTTCCATACAATGGAATCATAAAAATGAGTGAGATATGATCAAAACAAGTTTAGAGTGCAAATCTTCCTACACTGTTTTGGACGAATTTATTAAAATAATTAGAGGTTGATTCATCAGTAGCTATAAAGGAATAAAATGAAATACATATCATTTAGTTTCTGTGATAAAAATTTGAGGTCCTATCTCATTATAGAACGCTCGATATGGACATTTTAGTGAACTTAAAATTTAGGACTGATTTTGTGAAATTAGAGTTTAATATTATTATATAAGCACTCAAATAAATATAGTATAAAATGTGAATTAAAACCCACTAACTTATATATTATATTTATATAAGTATGTACAATGATAAATAAATGATACATTCTATAAAAATGGTAATTTGATAAGTTTTATAAGTTATAAAACTATAAACATGATTTTTACGACTTTTACGGCTATTACCGTAAAATTAACGTTTGTCGCCAATTAAAACTTAGACGCTCAAACCCGTCTAATGAAAAGTTTTTAAAACTCATATACTGATATATAAACATATATAACAATTAAAAACCGATAAAACCCGAACTATATAACATACGGATATTAACGGACTAAGTTAACGTTATTGGACTATTAAACCAACTAAATGGGCTAAACACTTATAAATTTATTTATTGGGCTTAACCCACTTGGGCCCAACATGTAAAGTATAATACTGATAATAAAAGTATAAAATGGATTAATACAAGTTAATGGACTTATAATAGGCTTATTGGACCTAAACCATGTAAATAGGTAAAACTAGTAAACTAGTATAAAAGTTATCAACACATAATACTAAAATGAGTAAATGAGAATGTATAAACCCATTTGATCATCATAATATGTACAAAATCATCATATGTATACATAATTGTTATTTTTATAAAGTCATTGGACAAGAGTCTAAGACAAGTATTATTTGTCTAGGTTTCTGTGATTGAAGCACATACCGTACATCCGAATTGCCGATAACCCGCTTTCCCACATCAACGTGAGTTCATAGCCTCGCACTCTTTTAAATTTTCTTATGAAATGTTTTATAAACCCGCGAGGGAGATAACATGTTAGTTTTTATGAAATAGGACACCATTTGTCCCGATTGTCTGTTTATTGATTTGGACCCGAATGATTGTATGACCCGATGAATGATTAAATGACCCGATAGATGAAATGAAATAGATTATTAAAGTTAGGTTATGTCACTAAAAGTCCCATTAGCATGAATTGTGAACTACCGGGATTTGGTAGACGCTTATGCATATAATAGTACTATTTGGGGACGATCACCCCAGTTCGCGCCTTGACGGTTGATCCCCGTCGTGCCACATTGATTGGTAAGCGAATTTATGTATGAGAAGATTTCCATAGCATGACCTTTGTGACGACACGCTAATTTAGATGGGCGAATTGAGTTTCGGGCTAGCTACCCGTTGTTTGTTGTAGTCAGGTAACAATGTCATGCGACTTATAATAATCCAAATAACGAAATACTGCCATATGCACTAAATTATGATATATTGCCTGACTAGCAATACGGGGTCTTACTATTGATATTATGTTCGTGTTTTGGTTTTTCATAACCATATTCATATAACGGTTTTTATTTAACTCTATACAACGTTATAAAACGTATTGTATGATGTTTTTAACGACAATGGTTCGTATAATGATTTTGAAGGCGAAAGCCTATATTACGATTTTTGATAACAATTTGTATAAAATGACTTTGGCTATTTTATGGCCTATTACAAAGATTTGTACAAAATGCTTTTCAGTAATAATTTTATACCGATGTTATATTGATGGATTTAATTAAAACTCTATGAATTCACTCGGCGTTATCGCTGACCTTTTCTTTTAACATGTTTTATCTTAGGTACTTGAAGGTAATTCTCAGGAAGACAACAAGAATTCATGGCCCGCACTTAAACAATAATTTCCATTCAAATGCTTTGTAAAACTTTGTATGAAATAATATGACTTGGGACCTATGTAAATCTTATATTTATGAATGGAAATGCTTTCTTATTAAACGACGTGATTTTTAAGCGTTGTCTATGATGTGAGTAATGTGCTATCCCGTAACACCAACGAGTCTTCCGCTGTATTGAATTGTATAAAATTTGGGGGTGTTACAAGCGGCGCCATTTGAAATTGAGTATTTTTGAAGTTCGTTTATTCTCGATTCTTGACAAATTGAAAGGCCTAAAAATAACGAGCTTTAAATTGTTCTTGGTTGTTAAGGATATTTGGAATTCTATGTCTAATTCAATCAACATGTAAAAAGAGAAAAAATATTAAGGCTACGTATTCGTAAAACACAGTGGATATACCAATTACTATTCACAAAGTACAAATTTTAAATGCAATAAAAGTAAATTGCTTGAAATGTAAACTAAATGAAAGTAAAAGGACTGAAATGTAAAAATCAGGAACTACAAGGACCAAATATCTAAAATGTAACAACTAGTAACAAACTTAACAAAATTACCAAACTTTCTAACTGAAAATGTAACAAACTAAAACTTGAAGGACTGAATTATTGCAAACCCTAAAAAACTTGACAATTAACAATGATTACAAACACTATCAAAGAACAAGGACCATATTGCAATTTAATGGGAAGTTATATGAAAAACAGGTAAACTAAAATGAATAAGCTGGATTGAGCTTATTAATGAACCAAATTAAGTCTGGTTTGTTTTAAACTGCTTAAAATGGAAAATTAGCTAGGCCTTTAACAGGAATCTGCTTAAAAGTTTGAAAATTACAAATTAGCTTATTTCAATAAGCCAAGATTAAGCTCAGATGAAATCCAGACTTCCACAATCAAATTCTATTGATGAAACTGATTAATCAACTAACAAGAAGCTAGGAATGTCTTTTAGAATGAAAAATGGTCCATTGAATAAGCTAGAATCAAGAATTAAGCAAAAATGGGCTTATTTGACCAACGTTGACCAAAATTCCAAAAAGCTGATTTTTGTAAAATCCACTCAAGACATATTGGCAATCTGATTGGTGAAAGAAAAATTACAAGTTTTTGAAGTGGATTTGTAGATACAGCTAAACAGTTAGCACTTTGTTATAGAAACTGGCATATGCTCATAAGCTGACCAAAAAGCTTATTTCTCACTTAATGTTGGATACTGTATACTTTCCTCTTAGACACTAAAAGTTCAGATATTATGCTATACTTTGAAACAAGTTTGAGCTGATTTGGTCAAGTGATGAAAATATGACAATGAATCAAAGTGAGCAAGTTTTACTAATTATCTACTTAAAAATCTTGACCCATACTTTTTAACTACCAATTTCCTTTTTGTCTAAACTTTTGACCACAAAACTGAACCAAAATGTTTACACTAGTAACCAAATGTATATGAACACAAATCAACCAGTTTTGCAAACTAAATGTACCAAAATTCTCTTTAACCAAACACCACTTAAGAATTTGTTAAAGAACTTTTCCAAAGAATATTTAAGCACAAGTTTAAGACAGGTTTAGACTCTTATCAAAACTTCTTTGAATGACCAAATGAAGTATGTTTAAACTGAAAACAAGCAGGTAAACAGACTATATCACAAAATGAGACTTATGAGTATAAACTGATGAAAATTCTAGCTGAAATCAATTAAGCTAAATAACATGCCACAAATAAACTAGAAATCAATCAAACTAACTCAATTATGCTACAAACAAGCTAAACACATATCATATCAAAACATAGTAGTTATTCTAGGAAATGTAGCATGCATTGACATTTGAGAGGAACTAAAAACAGGATTTTTTAGAACCTTTTAGCAAAAGGCCTCCTCTGACGGAGTAGAGGAGCGTTGAGCTCTCTAGTAAACACTAATCCACCAATTATCTTCCTAATTTAACCATCATCATCATCAGGATCATCAACAATCTACAACCCTGCTACCAGTTCTGCATATGACTGAAAATGGACTGCAAATGAACTCCAACTGGAATGAACAGCTACAAGTACTTTAAATCATCAACAAGTTCTCCATTTGATAGAATCACATAGATTCAACAGAATTGTAGTAATGAGTGAATGAGAATGAATATAAGTGAACTGAATTTTGAGTTCTATTTATTTGGAGGAAAATCTGCTACAAGAGTTAACTAACTAACTAACAGACTCTTAAGTGTGTGTCAAACACTTAAGAGTTGTTGTAACTAAAAAGGAAATGATGGAAATTGAGAGAAAAAATGGAAGTGTGTGTTTTTCACACTCTAGGCTACACACAACAAATGAGCTATCCTATCCTATTTATAGAGCTGGGATGAGTGTTGGTGAAGTGCTTGTGACGTGTTGTATCTAATCAGGAGTTGCCAGGTGTCCTTCTCTGCTTGATTGTATAAATTGGCTCAAGAACACAAAGAGGGATTTTTGCTTGGATCAATTTCAGTCTAATTGACCAGTTAGGATAACTTCGTTTCTTGATTTGGAGTCCTTTTCATGTTTTACTCTTTGCCTGAAATTCACTCTAGCTAAAAATCAGTCCTGGGCGCGTTTTTTGTTGAAGATGACACGTGGCAGCTTTTTATTCGTTCTCATCAAGTCACACGGAATAGTATCTATTTTAGATAAAATGGATTATTGAATGGCGCCTTGTGATTGGATAAAATAAAGAAAGTGCGTTTCCACTGTGCTGATTTGGTATTAAATGATAGGCGGCTAGTGGGCTTATGTGGCAAATGAGCTGGTGATCCATGTCCAATTATACAAGCCTTCTCATTGGTTGATATGTTGATACACGGATTAAGACCAAAATATGTTTGAAACTTGGCAGATTTAGCCCTTGGATTTTAACATAATCTTTATTTAAGCTCTTTTCTTCATTTCTTTGGAAAATTAAGTACTTTGACCTTCATTCTTGAATATTTGAGTCCTTTGACTTGGTTGAATTGAGAGTTGACCAGGTTTGACTTTGATCTTGACTTTTTCCAAAATTGCACTTAAGTCCCTCAACTTTTGAATATTGTTAAGATATATCCTTAATTTTCAAATGACTTGTCATCTTTGATCCTTTTCTTGTATTTTCTTCATAAATGAGCTTGATTTCACTTGTTTGCTTCAAATTTGTATCCTTGTTACCTATTTAAGCACAAACACAAAACATACCACATAATACTGCTTTATAGCATAAAAGTTAGGGTATTTGCTATGTGTTTTAGGGTATTTGCTATGTGTTTTAGGGTGATTTGTTGACTTATTGATATGAGATTTTTCTCATATCGAATCCCCTACACTTGATCATTGCAATGAACTCATGCAATAGCATATTTTAAAGCACAAATTTACATTTTTCTCTTAATTAACCCACCTTGGCCAATATGAAATGCTTTTACACTACTCTATACTATATGATGCATGATTTTGATTTTATACAATGCAATGCAAAGAAGAACAATTCTATTTATATATTTTTGGATTTTTTTTCATAAATGGTTTTGATGGAAAAACTCATAAAGAAATCAATGACTTAGATTAGGGCTTTTGGTACCATGAACACTCATCGCCCTCAAGTTTCACTTTCCCCATACCAAGCTTAAAAATGGGATCATTGTATTCACAAGTAAAAAGTGCATCAACTTATACATGACAATTAAATGTGGAACCGGTTATTATTTGAGCAAATTGCTTGAGAGCAAATTTGTCATTATTTAAAGCGTGAAGTATAAGAATTGCAAAATCCAAAAATAAGGAAGCACGATTTTAATCCTAAGTAATCCTCTCATCTATTACTCGAAAAACTGCTCACAATTAATATAAGTCCGACTCAAGAATAATAAGTCATTCGCCTTATGTGTAAGATCGTTATGTCATGCATTAATAAGTAGCTACACACTCGCTAAGGAAAGAAAAATAAAACTCAGGCAATAATTTATATTCGCCGCCTTTTTGAGACTTTGGATCTTCAATCCCGCAACCCGTCAAGGTAATATTGGATTGGAGCAACTATCAAATCCCCGCAACCCTTGTGAGAGTAATATTGGAATTCAATAGTCACTATAATTAACACTTCACTGCCCCTCTTGGGAGTCTTGTATAATTTTTTTTTCTTTTTATCTTTTTTATCTAGCCACTCATTTTTTTATAAGTCGCTCTTATTTTTCTTTATTCCTCACAAAGACAGTTGAAAAGAATAAAAGGAAAAACACCCGCTAAGTATTATACATAAGTCTAGTACACATAAAATGTTCTAACTTAGAATCTTAAGACGTACTTATACCAACCATGAATGATTAGTCAAAAATGCATAAGAGACTACAAACCGATTAAAACCGTTCTTGATTATTTATTAACATATATACATGCGAAGAAAATAGAGGCAAAGAAAGAGAAGGGTTTAGCCACATGTAATTGTCATGAAGTTTATCTATCCCTTTTATACTTGCTTCAACTCTATCATCTCCCATTCTCCACAAATTTGAAATCTCAAATAATGAGAGTCGTGGATGCTTAGCCTAATAGACCAATGAAGGACTACATGGTTAAGCAAACTCGGGTTAAGTCAAAATATCTATGGCGGGCCTAATATGTCAAAGAAATCTAAATTTGTTAAACCATATCCTTTATTATATTTTTTTTCTTTTTCAATTTTTCATAAAGTACAAAAGAAGAAATATATACAATGCAAATGAAAAATGATTGATGCAAAAATTATGAATGCATATTTTTGGTGGCCAAAGTAGATCAAAATTTTGAAAAATGTTTGAAAAGTTAATTTTCCAAGTTATCATGAAGGTAAATGACAAATTCTAGGTAAGGTCACTTCGATAGAAGACCCCCTACACATAAGCTAAACATTTTTCTCAATGTTTAAGAGTATTGGAGTATAAACTCCCCTACACTTATGACAATGAATAGACTTTGTTTAACCTAAATTAAGGATAGATAAACAATAGTGAATTCATTTTTAAGCACAATTTGTCAATGAAAAATCACAATAGTAACGAAGTGAACCGGATACAAGGGCCTCCTCCATAAGCTCCAATGCACGTGATGAGAGAGAAACCCTACAAACAACATGAAGACAAAAGGAAGGTCTCCCCTACACTTATCCTCAACTCTATACCCTTATTGCTATCCTACCACACTCTAAGTCTAAAAACTCTAAACCTAGTTATTCAAGCTTGATTTATGGAGTCTCTAGCTCGACTCTTCCCACAATGAATTAACTCATGGGGAAAATGGGGATCTCTTGGACCATTTCCACGGAAATATCCTCCCTAAAATACTGCTTAACACGGTGACCATTCACTTTGAAATTTGGACCATCGGGTTGTGACAACTCAATAGTTCCACATGGAAATACTTGAGCAATAGTGAATGGACCAGACCATCTTGACTTAAGCTTGCCCGCAAGGAGTTTCAACCTTAAATTAAAGAGGAGAACCGACTCTCCAACTTTGAACTTACGGTTCTTGATCTTATCATCATTTAATTGCTTAGTGTTTTCCTTGTAAAGCAATGAGCTCTCATAAGCATTGGCTCTCAATTCATCCATTTCATTAAGTTGGTTCTTTCTATGTGAACCGGCTTGGTTTAATTCAAAGTTTGCCCACTTGAGAGCCCATGAGGCCTTATGCTCTAACTCGAATGGGAGGTGGCATGCTTTTCCATAGACAAGCCTATATGGAGTACAACCAATTGGTTCCTTAAAAGCCGTCCTAAAAGCCCACAAAGCATCATCAAGCTTATCCGACCAAGAAGCTCGATGCAATCCCACCGTTCTTTCCAAAACTCTCTTTGAACCATGATTTGTGACCTCGGTTTGACCATTGGTTTGAGGGTGATACGCGGTAGAAAGTATATGGTTAACACCATACTTCTTCATAACTCTTGTAAATTGATCATTGCAAAAATGAGTACCACGATCACTTATGATGGCCCCGAGGTACACCAAATCCAGAAAATTATTGCTTCAAAAATTTCACTATAACTCGAGCATCATTAGTAGGCAAGGCTTTGGCCTCAACCCACTTTGACACATAGTCCACGGCTACGAGTATGTACTTGTTTCCCTTAGATGATGGAAAAGATCCCATGAAATCTATTTCCCACACATCAAAAATATCATACTCTTGTATGAAGTTTTGTGGCATTTCATCTCGTTGAGTAATGGAAGTCCAATAGTAACCCGAATCAAAACTTTCTTGGCGGTGTAGTTGGGCCCAAAATGTCCACCCGTAGGTCCCTTATAACAAGCTTCTACGATCTTAAATGCCTTGGGCCCATCTACACACCGTCTAATGATTTGGTCCGCACATTGCCTAAAGAGGAAAGAGTCATCCCAAAAGTAGTATTTCACTTCCTTAAGAAATTTCTTCTTTTGTTGTGAAGTAAGACCCTCTATTAGCACATCCCCCACAAGATAGTTTGCAATATCCCCAGACCAAGGGGTGGCATCCTCTTCTGAATAAATAGACATGAGCTCCTCTAACGGAAAGGATTCATTAATTTCTTTATGAGGCAATTCTCCTTGAAAAGGATGCTCAAGTCTACTCAAGTGATCCGCCGCTAAATTCTCGGCCCTTTCTTATCTCGAATCTCAATGGAAAACTCTTGTAGCAATAAAACCTATCTCAAAAGCCTAGGCTTAGCATCTTGCTTTTTCATGAGGTACTTGAGATCTGAATGATCCGTATATACTATGGTCTTAGAGAGCACAAGATAGGGTCTTAATTTCTCAAAGGCATAGACTATAGCAAGCAACTCTTTTTCTGTGGTGGTATAGTGAAGTTGAGCACCCGTCATGGTTTTACTAGCATAGTGTATAGGTTGAAAATGCTTATCCACTCTTTGTCCTAACACGGCCCCAACGGCATAATCACTAGCGTCACACATAAGCTCAAAAGGCAATTCCCAATTTAGAGAAACCAAAACGGGAGCCTTAGTCAACGTTTCCTTAAGTATCTCAAAAGAGTCTAAACACTCGTTGGTGAAATTGAAAGGAGCATCTTTTTCCAAGAGGTGGGTCATCGGTCTTGTAATCTTAGAGAAATCT
Organism: Glebionis coronaria; assembly: GCA_025667525.1. Taxonomy (NCBI): domain Eukaryota; kingdom Viridiplantae; phylum Streptophyta; class Magnoliopsida; order Asterales; family Asteraceae; genus Glebionis; species Glebionis coronaria. Next base: position 113,607,662 of record CM046876.1, on the reverse strand, counting down.
TGTTTGAAACGTCTATAGAATCACGCATGACCCAAAAAGCTTCTAACTCCTTTCACCGTGGTAGGTGGGGGAAGCTTAGCAATAACATCATTTTTAGCACAATCCACTTCTAAACCCTTATTGGATATCTTATGTCCTAAGACTATACCCTCTTTGACCATGAAATGGCACTTATCCCAATTAATAACAAGACGTGTTTCTTCATACCTCTTAAGCATACGTTCTAAATGGGAGAGACAAGAAGTGAATGAATCTCCAAAGACCGAGAAATCATCCATGAAAACTTCCATAGTATGCTCAATCATATCATGAAAGATTTCCATCATACACCTTTGAAATGTCCCCGGTGCATTGCACAAGCCAAAAGGCATTCTCTTGTAAGCAAATGTACCATAGGGACAAGTGAATGTGGTCTTTTCTTGATCCTTAGGGTCAATGGGTATTTGAAAATAACCCGAGAATCCATCTAGAAAGCAATAGTATTCATTTCTCGCTAAACGTTCAAGCATTTCGTCCATAAAAGGCAATGGGAAATGATCTTTTCTAGTAGCATCATTGAGCTTCTTATAATTAATACAAACTCTCCAACCCGTGACATGTCTAGTAGGAATAAGCTCATTGTTCTCATTAGGCACTACGGTGATTCCACCCTTCTTAGGAACACAATGTACCAGGCTAACCTATGAAGAGTCGGAAATGGGGTAAATCATGCCCGTATCAAGGAGTTTGATAACTTCCTTCTTAATGACCTCATAGATTTTAGGGTTAACCCTTATTTGGCTTTGAATGGCGGGTTTGTAATCATCCTTCATAAGGATTTTGTGTGTATAAAAATTTGGATCAATTCCCCTTATGTCGGATATTTTCCATGCTATGGCTTGCTTATGTTTCTTAATTACCTCTATGAGTTTTTCCTTCTCATCATCTTTCAAGTCTTTTGCTAAGATCACGGGTGATTGGTCTTTTCCCTCTAAGAAAGCATATTCAAGGTGGGATGGAAGGTCCTTAAGTTCAAGGGTAGGTGGACTCTCTATGGAAGGTTTCACTATGGATGGATCATCATAGGTAACTTCTTGTGGAATTGGTGAAGGAATGGGATCCTCATTGAACAACTTTTGGATAGTGAGAATGTATTCTTCCCAATTGATGGGAAAATCATCATTACCAAGGAAGTTGGATTCAAATTCCTCCAAGAGGAAATCACTCTCTCCAAAAGGTGTTAATGAGGAAGCAATTGAGGCAACGGTCTCTACATGAGGCATGCCTTCACTATCATTCTTACAAGCTTCATGGAAAAGCTCATCACACACCTCATCAAGTACATACACTATGTTAATTGTTTCACAATCTTGAGACTTCCTTTAGTCACTTTTCCTAGCTTAAACACCACTTTCTCATCCTCAACTCTCATAATTAGTTCTCCCTCCGCTACGTCTATAAGAGTACGACCCGTCCTCAAAAATGGTTTACCAACAATTAGAGGAACTCTCGGGTCTATATCATAATCAAACACTACAAAGTCCGCCGGAAAGGTAAACTTATCCACCCCTACAAACACATCCTCTGCAATACCTACCGGATAAGCTATGGTACGATTGGCTAACTCAAGGGTCATCCTAGTAGGAGCGAGCTCAGGAAGAGAGAGTTTTGCCAGACCGATAAAGGCATGAGATTTATGCTTGCCCCTAGATCCGCTAGTTCCATGCAATTTTCCACCCCGAGAAAATTACAAGGGATCAAAAATCACCCCGGATCTCCAAGTTTTGTAGGTAAGGTTTTGAGCAACACGGCGGAGCAATTCTCATTAAGTGATGTGTTAGGCAAATCTACCAATTTTTCCTTGTTGGATAGGAGATCTTTGGATATTTTAGCAAACTTTGGCATATATGCCAGAGCTTCCGCAAAGGAGATGTCTATGTTAAGTTGCTTGAACATCCTCAAAAAGTTTGAGACTTGTGTATCATCCTTGTTTTTGAATTTCTCCTTTCTCAATCTTGATGGATATGGAAGGCTAGGTTTTGGTGTAGTTGAGTAGTTGTTGTGGTGGAAGGTTTCTCTTTGTTGATTTTTTCATTAGGAGGTGTGGAAGGTAAAGGAGAAGTGGGTGTAGTTTGAGAAGGTGTAGGTGTTAAAGTGGTAGAGCTTGAAACTGGTGAATTAGATGTTGAAGACTTATCATAAGGGGTGGAACCATAGTAGGCTTAACCATAGAAGGTGTAGGATGTGAAGGATCATTATTTGTTTTTCCACTTCTTGTTGTGATAGCATTGACATTAGCCCTTGGGTTTTTTTATGTGTTTGAAGGTAGAGCCCCTTGTGGCCTTTGATTAAGTGCCATCAAAATCCTTTTAGTAGACTCCTCAGTCATAATTCTCATTTGCTCTTGCATTCTCTTTTCATTTTCACGAACTCTTCTTTCAACAAGCTCATTAGTATCATGTTGCGTATATCCTTTATTTTGACATTGATGGTATCCTTGATTTGGAAAGGATGGAGATGGTTGGTTAAATCCTTGATTGGGTGTATGCAAGTTATTTCCTTGATTGTAAAAGTTGTTGGGTGCTCTATAGTTGTTCCCTTGGTAGTTTGGCCTAGGCCCTTGATTTCTTTGTAACAATTGAGTAGGATTGGGTTGATTTTGGGTGGGTGGATGGGGTGGAAAGCCGGGTGGAGCAAGGTAGTTATTTGACTTGTAAGAGAGATTGTTTTGATTGATGTTAGGTTTGAAATGCTCTCTATGTTCTCCTTGATAAGCATAACACTCAACTTGATAACCTTGAAACTTATCACATTGTTGGTACGAATTAGAACCTCCATAAGTCTCACATGAAATAGAAATATCATTCACATCATTGGTGGGTTTTTTGTTCAAAGAGAGTTCACAAAATTTCAAGATAGTATCAAGCTTTTGAGAGATAATCCCATCCAATTGTGGAGTAACATTCTCTTGCACCACATGGACTCTCTCATCAAATTGTGTGTTAGTTTACACCATGGAATTAGTCTCAATAATGTCACATGCCTCTTGAATGGATTTGGAAAGAATATTCCCACCCACGGAGGAGTTGAGGGAATCTTGATGATGTGGTCTTAATCTATTAGAAAGTATTGATTTGGTGAACTTCATTGAATCCATTATTGGGGCATTTTCTCAATAACTCCTTGAACTCTTCCCAAGCATCACTAAAGGTTTGGCTAGGTTTTTGTTGAAATCTAATAATTAGATTTCTCGGAGCCGTGGTCTTAGATGGAGGAAAGAACTTGTTCAAAAACTTCTTAGTAAAGTCATCCCAAGTAGTAATGCTCTTAGGTGGTTGTGTATCTAGTCAATACTTGGCATTGCCCTCTAAGGAAAATTGGATCAAGATCAACTTAATGTCATCATGGTGAACTCCATTGTACTTAATGGTATTGCAAAGAGATAGAAACTTATTGATATGATCGTGTGGATTATCACTAGGTCTCCCAAAAAATGGTGTGTTTGAACCAAGCTAATCATAGATGCCTTAAGCTCAAAGGAATTTACGGGTATCTCGGGTATAACAATAGCATCGGCATATCCTTTCACATTAGATTGAAGGTGTTCCATCAAAGGTCGATTGTCAACGGTGGCCATGGCTTCTTGTGTGATGTTCAAAGCACGATTCTCAGGATCGGCTTGATGGACGGTGTTGTTTTTACTCTTTCTCTTTTTCTTCCTTTTCGGAGGAAGGGGTTGTACACCAAATGGTATTGTGCACGCCCGCGAGTGATCAAGCAACTCAAATCAAGGAGTGAGAAAGAAGCTCTCCTTTGACTTTGGAAAAGAAGGGATTATCCTTTCCGAGGTTTAATAAGTAATATCCACAAGAAAGTATAGTATACATAAGTAATACTTGGGTGCAAGACCCCTAATCAAGCTTTCCTTCTTAAAATACGCACTAGTGAACGAGGGGTTAGGTGGCGTGAAGCACTTAAGTACCTATTAACCCTTAGACGGCATTTTATAGCACGTCGCCTTTCTATTCACTTTGTAGTTTGTATTCTTTGAATTCTTGCCTATTGGAAGTATTTATCTATTCTTGCTTTAATTAAATTTGATCGATACACATGTCAAGGACCGGAACGCTCCCGAACACGGTGTATTACAAAGTCAATACTTATGGAAGTATGCGTATTGAGTGTTCCTATACGTATACGTATCTACATATAATAATATATCAAAAATATTTTTGTATTTATTGGGTTTTTAAAGAAAATACTATATTACATAAAAACCAATGAAATCCAATAATATATATTTTTGGGTGCAATCTCTTAGGAAAAATATTGCTTTTTGGATTTTTTTATTTTTTTGGTTCAATTATTTAGGAAAAGAATTGATTTGGTTATTTTTTTTAGTTTTTTATATTTTTATATTTTTGATTTTTTATGTTTTTAATTTATGATACGTAAAAATAACGTTCACGAGGTGAACGGATCCGAAAATCCAATCGACACCGTCAATCAATAGTCTCTCGTAATGTCATGAACCGGCAGCGGCGCCATTTGAAATTGAGTATTTTTGAAGTTCGTTTATTCTCGATTCTTGACAAATTGAAAGGCCTAAAAATATCGAGCTTTAAATTGTTCTTGGTTGTTAAGGATATTTGGATTTCTATGTCTAATTCAATCAACACGTAAAAAGAGGAAAAATATTAAGGCTACGTATCCGTAAAACACAGTGCAAATACCAATTACTATTCATAAAGTACAAATTATAAATGCAATAAAAGTAAATTGCTTGAAATGTAAACTAAAAGAAAGTAAAAGGACTGAAATGTAAAAATCAGGAACTACAACGACCAAGTATGTAAAATGTAACAACAAGTAACAAACTTAACCAAATTACCGAACTTTCTAACTGAAAATGTAACAAACTAAAACTTGAAGGACTGAATTATTGCAAACCCTAAAAAACTTGATAATTAACACTAATTACGAACATTATCAAAGAACAAGAACAATATTGCAATTTAATGGGAAGTTATATGAAAAACGGGTAAACTAAAATGAATAAGCTGGATTGAGCTTATTAATGAACCAAATTAAGTCTGGTTTGTTTTAAACTGCTTAAAATGGAAGACTAGCTAGGCCTTTAACAGGAATCTGCTTAAAAGATTGAAAATCACAAATTAGCTTATTTCAATAAGCCAAGATTAAGCTCAAATGAAATCCAGACTTCCATAATCAAATTGTATTGATGAAACTGATTAATCAACTAACAAGAAGCTAGGAATGTCTTTTAGAATGAAAAATGGTCTATTGAATAAGCCAGAATCAAGAATTAAGCAAAAATGGGCTTATTTGACCGACATTGACCAAAAGTCCAAAAAGCTGATTTTTGTAACATCCACTTAAGACATATTGGCAAACTGATTGGTGAAAGAAAAATTACAAGTTTTTGAAGTGGATTTGTAGATACAGCTAAACAGTTAGCACTTTGTTACAGAAACTGGCATATGCTCATAAGCTGACCAAAAAGCTTATTTCTCACTTAATGATGGATATTGTATACTTTCCTCTTAGACAGTAAAAGTTCAGATATTAAGCTATACTTTGAAACAAGTTTGCGTTGATTTGGTCAAGTGATGAAAATATGACAATGAATCAAAGTGAGCAAGTTTTACTAATTATCTACTTAAAAATCTTGACCCGTACTTTTTAACTACCAATTGCCTTTTTGACTAAACTTTTGATCACAAAACTGAACTAAAATGTTTACACTAGTAACCAAATGTATATGAACACAAATCAACCAGTTTTGAAAACTAAATGTACCAAAATTCTCTTTAACCAAACACCACTTAAGAATCTGTTAAAGAACTTTTCCAAAGAAGATTTGAGAAAAAGTTTAAGATAGGTTTAGACTCTTATCAAAACTAGTTTGAATGACCAAATGAAGTATGTTTGAACTGAAAACAAGCAGGTAAACAGACTATATCACAAAATGAGACTTATGAGTATAAACTGATGAAAATTCTAGCTGAAATCAGGTAAGCTAAATAACAGGCTACAAATCAACTAGTAATCAATCAAACTAACTCAATTATGCTACAAACAAGCTAAACACATATCAGATCAAAACATAGTAGTTATTCTAGGAAATGTAGCATGCATTGACATTTGAGAGGAACCAAAAACAGGATTTTTTAGAACCTTTTAGCAAAAGGCCTCCTCTGATGGAGTAGAGGAGCGCTGAGCTCTCTAGTAAACACTAATCCACCAATTATCTACCCAATTCAACCATCATCATCATCAGGATCATCAAAAATCTACACCCCTGCTACCAGTTCTGCATATGAATGAAAATGGACTGCACATGAACTCCAACTGGAATGAACAGCTAAAAGTACTTCAAATCATCAACAAGTTCTCCATTTATCAATGAAGATCAATAGAATCACACAGGTTCAACAGAATTGCAGTAATGAGTGAATGAGAATGAATGTAAGTGAACTGAATTTTGAGTTTTATTTATTTGGAGGAAAATCTGTTACAAGAGTTAACTAACTAACTAACTAACAGACTCTTAAGTGTGTGTCAAACAATTAAGAGTTGTTGTAACTGAAAAGGAAATGTTGGAAATTTAGAGAAAAAATGGAAGTGTGTGTTTTTTACACTCTAGGCTACACAAAACAAATGAGCTATCCTCATCCTATTTATAGAGCTGGGATGAGTGTTGGTGAAGTGCTTGTGACGTGTTGTATCTAATCAGGAGTTGCCAGGTGTCCTTCTCTGCTTGATTGTATAAATTGGCTCAAGAAGACAAAGAGGGATTTTTGCTTTGAACAATTTCAGTCTAATTGACCAACTAGGATAACTTCGTTTCTTGATTTGGAGTCCTTTTCATGTTTTACTCTTTGCCTGAAATTCACTCTAGCTAAAAATCAGTCTTAGGCGCGTTTTTGTTGAAGATGACACGTGGCAGCTTTTTATTCGTTCTCATCAAGTCACACAGATTAGTATCCATTTTGGATAAAATGGATTATTGAGTAGCGCCTTGTGATTGGATAAAAGAAAGAAAGTGCGTTTCCACTGTGCTGATTTGATATTAAATGATAGGTGGCTAGTGGGCTTATGTGGCAAATGAGCTGGTGATCCATGTCCAATTATCCAAGCCTTCTCATTGGTTGATATGTTGATACACGCATTAAGACCAAAATATTTTTGAAACTTGGCAGATTTAGCCCTTGGATTTTAACAGAATCTTTATTTAAGCTCTTTTATTCATTTCTTTGGCAAATTAAGTCCTTTGACCTTCATTCTTGAATATTTGAGTCCTTTGACTTGGTTGACTTGAGAGTTGGCCAGGTTTGACTTTGATCTTGACTTTTTCCAAAATTGCACTTAAGTCCCTCAACTTTTGAACATTGTTAAGATAGGTCCTTAATCTTCAAATGGCTTGTCATCTTTGATCCTTCTCTTGTCTTTTTTTTTATAAATGAGCTTGATTTCACTTGTTTGCTTCAAATTTGTATCCTTGTTACCTATTTAAGCACAAACAAAAAACATACCACATAATACTGCTTTATAGCATAAAAGTTAGGTATTTGCTATGTGTTTTAGGGTGATTTGTTGACTTATTGATATGAGATTTTGCTCAAATCAGGACCATGTTTATCAGTTAACACAACATAAAAACTCACAAAGCAAATTTTAACAACTCAAATGAATAATCACTACCTACTGATTTTATAAAGACAAAAAACACAAAGAACCAGAATTTTGTTTTAAAACTTCTAAGATAGAACCTAAGAAAGATTTCAACTATTCTAAGCCTAAACCAGTTTTGTCAGCAAGTCCTAGGCCTATCACCACAGTTTGTTTAGTCAAACAGTTTGACCCAAATACCCTTTAATGGACAAGATTAATAATTTTAACACATGATTTTACATATATAAGCAAGAGACAGGAAATAAAAGGCAACAAGACGCATAAAAACAGACACATTAATAAAAATAATAAAAAAGCAACTAAATAAGCATATATAAGCACATAGTCAAATAAGCTGAATATGATTCAAAATAAGTAAAAAAAAGTAAAAAAAAAGGCAACTCATGGGCTAGATACATCCACCCAACCTAAGCTTTCTATGAGATGTTTTAAACACCTTTTTTGGCTTAAAAACTCCCAACAAGAATTATTCAAATGAGCTTATTAATTTCCAAGAAAATTTACAAAAATAATCAACAATAATATAATCTGATGAACTTTCTTGTACCTAAAAATAATGAAAAGAAAAGGATAGAGAAACAAGAGCAATAAGTTTAGCTTATTTCCAATAAGCTGAGACTTATAGCTTATGTGATAGTAAAAAGCTTTAAAATCCAAGAACTTTGTTTGAATTAAAATATCTTTGGAACTGAAATCTTTGCAAGGGAAAATAACTTGGACATAATTTAACATAATTCAATACTTAACCTTATAGCTTAATTGTCAGTTATGCTATAAGCTAAACTTAATGATTGGTGGTTTTCAATTTTAAAATAGACACTGCCTCCTTTTGATAAAACTTTGAAAAGTAAATTGCACTTAAAGTAAATTTTCATAGAATTTTAAAGTCTATAAAGTAAATAACAAGAATGTAATATGGAACTCAATTGGTTCATTCAAACAAATTCGTATAAAGTTACAAAAGTTTGAATAGAAAAATTAGAACAGAGAAACTAGTGCTACTTCTATTATATATATACACAATACATGAGGAACCCTAATGGTAAACCCTAGCTGGAATATACAATCAAACTACCCAAAATACCCGAGGTTCTTAAAACGAATATGCCATATTTAAATTATGCTTCTTGAAGCTTCTTTGGTTTCAATGTGATGATGTAGAGTACTCTTATGATCTTAGACGTCCATTAGGTGTGGAGAACACGTTACGATATCTTGTCCATTCATAGGTATTTGTCTCTGGAAAGTTGAGGATGAACCATGAGTAATCTTGGTTGGTAGTCCTTTGATAGCTAACATGGAGGGAATCTGAGCACATGGGTATGTTTCTCATGATGTAAATAGCAAAAGCTCTATAGAAACTAGAACGGGGGGGGGGGGGGGGGGGGGTTGAATAGATTCTTATATTTACTTATTAAAAGATGGTTTTCAAAAAATCCTTTTTCTCAAAACCTTAGACTTAAGGAAATATGTGAAATATTCTTATGCATAATATGAACAATGATAGTGTAACTAAACTAATACTAACTAATATATATGCACAAAGAATAAAGAATATAAAGAGTTAAGGGTAAAGAAAGATCAAACCAAACATCAAGGATTTATAGTGGTTCGGCAACGAAGCTCACTCATCGTTCCTACTCCACTCATCGAGTACTCCTTACTCGAGAGTTCACTACACAACAAGCTCCTTATGGTGGAGAAAACCGTACAGGTTGCTTAACCAATTTCCGACTCTAAGCTAAAAGTCGAGCTCTAATCGTAGCTATAACCAATCTACACAACTATACTTAGTACATATACAACTTCCAAATAGACACAACTACTTGGATCTTCACAACTATGACACAACAACAAATGTATAAGATTTGATCTTCAAAGGATCTTTGGTGGTGGACTCAACACTTCACAAGGATAGTGTTCTTCTCTTTTCACTTGAAGAGGAAGGGATGGATGGGATAGATTCACTTCTAAACAAGTAGTAATCAATCAAATGATCAAGGATTTGAGTGATTTAAGAAGTATGTTTGAATCTGGAGATTTATGTGCAAAAGAAGTGAAGAGAAAATCTGAAAAAGGTCCACTATTTATAGGACAAAGGGCCAACGGCTATATTTGCTCTCGGTTCCTTATCTCAGCCGGCAGTACCTTATCGATAAGGAACCGCCTAGGCACTAGGGAACCGCCAGAGTAGACTTTGCTCCCTTTTTGTCCTTTAGTGGTGGAGGAGATCTTATCTGATTATAAAATATCCTGAAAGAATATTCCAAATCAAAAAAGAATATGCCATTTTCAAATTTTCAAATATTTAATTTAATAAAACATTTTCTTAAAAAGAAAGTTTAATTAAAAACTTTTCACACTTAATAAAAGGTGAGTTTTAAGAAAAGATTAAATCACTTGATCACTTGTTTAAGGTTAGTACTTGTTTATTATTGTCGTAATCAAAACTAAGCGAGACCGAAAAATGCAAGTAACGTTTTTAGGCATTATTGCATTAACAATCTCCCCCTTTTTGATTCCGGAAATACATAAACTCAATCACACAAAAAACAAGATTTTCGAAGACGAGTTTATTCATTTCTCCCCCTTTGTCGAAGCAAAAAGGTTGCACAAGTCGGTGTTGAAGAGACGGACTTTGCAAAGATTCCCCTTGGTGCTTACTCCCCCTTGATTGGGGCACCGAGGAATCGAGATATGGTGACAAGCTACATAGAAGGGTTAGTTGAACAAAAGAGACAACCAACAAGAGATAGCTATAGGTCACAAAAAAATAAAAAGAGAAGAAAACACAAAGACTAAGATCCAAGTGAAGTCATATAAAATAAAAAGAATCATACAAAGATGTATGAAAGAGGAAATAAGACAAAAGCATAAATTTAATCCTAGTTAATCTAGAATTCGAATATTTGCTTGAATAAAGTGTCTTGTGGATAAGCAACCAATGTTTATATGAAAGACAAGGTAGTGGCGGAAGGTGGTGGTGGTGGCTTGGTGGAGATCTCATAATCAAAGTGAAGAGGAGGCTTGATTAAGAGACTCTTGATGTAGCTCAACTCCTCATAGATGTGTGCCATAGCAAGATGTTGATATTGACAACAATGACAATATGTCCTATGGTGCATGACATTATCATGAGAAGGAGGAAGAACACTAAAGGGTGGTGGTGGAAGAAAAGATGTTCCACAATCAACATTGTTGGTAGGAGAAATGTGGTTATGAGTGTTCTTGGGTGAATTTGGATTGAAAGTGTTCTTGGGTGAGTTGGGATTGAAAGCAATTGGGGAAGATGGAGGAGAATCAAGGCTTTCATTAGGAAATAAGACATTTTGGGATGTGAAGTATGGCAAAATGCTTATGGTTAAATAGGGAAGGCTCAAGATATTTTTAGGGTGGTCAAAGGGTTGAAACAAAGATTCCTAAAAGTGTTGGAAGAAATTTGGAATTTCAGTAATACCCGAAAAAGGAAGCAATGTACGCGGTTCCTTATTGCTTTTGGCGGTTCCTTATTGATAAGGGACCGCGGTTCATATATGGAACCGCCTACAGAGGCTGTGTTTTGGTGGTGAAGGAAGATTTTTCAGCAAATCTTATTTTTCTAGTCTCACTTATTATAGGGATATGCTTAAAAGCAAAGATAGACAAAGAGAACACATACAAACTCACCAAATAGGGGTTTGACCAAAATACATGGATTTTAAAAATAAAATCGATGTTGGAGGTGTGTAAGACAAGACCTTAAGTCATGACACAATGATCCTCCATGATTCTATCTTGTTCTTGCTATGTTTGAGAGAATCATACATATCAATTATGTAAGCTCGAGATTAATAGCAAGAAGCAAAAAAAACGTTTTTAGATTGAATTAACAATGTCAAAACATTTCTTGACAATTTTTGAAAGAGACTTTGAGGATTTTGAAAAGGAGAAGAGAAGATTTTCAAGAAGAGTTTAGGAGACTCAATGACTCAAAGTGATAAAAGATTCAAAAGAAAATAAGAGACTTAATAAAAGGAAAGAAATTAAGGAATATGTTCCATTAATCCTAGACCTAGACGCAAGTAATTAAAGGGTTCCCTCTTAAGTGGCTTAGTGAAGATGTCGGCTAAGTTATCCTCAGAGGGTACCTTCTCAATTGAAATGTTCCCCTTTTGAACATTATCCCTAAGGAAATGGTGGAGAATTTCAATGTGATTGGTTCGCGAATGTTGCACGGGATTCTTGCTAAGGTCTATAGCACCTTTATTGTCGCACATGATGGGAACATCATTAAAAGAAATCTCGTAATCAACAAGCGCTTGCTTTATCCATAGAGCTTGTTGGCATGCTTTTCTGGCACTCACATACTCGGCTTCTGTGGTGGATATCGCAAGAGCGGTTTGTTTCTTGGAGAACCAAGAAGTTAAACAACAACCCATGAAGGTACAAACACCACTAGTGCTTTTTCGGTCCACATAGTCTCCCGCATGATCCGAGTCCGCGTAGACAATGGTATCTACGCTGGTCCCTTTAGGATACCATAATCCTAAATGTATAGTGCCCTTAATGTATAGGAAAATACGCTTAACCGTTTCAAGGTGAGAGGTTTTGGGAGCCTCTTGGAAGCGAGCACAAAGGCAAACACTAAACATGATATCCGGTCGACTTGCCGTTAGGTAAAACAAACTACCAATCATACCTCTATATTTGGTGTTGTCTACCGACTCACAATCATCATCTACGGTGAGTTTAGTATCCGAGGCCATTGGGGTCTTCATTGGTCTAGATTCTTCTAATCCAAATTTCTTTAGCATATCTTAAGCATACTTAGTTTGACTAAAGAAAATACCATCATCCATTTGTTTAATTTGGAGTCCTAGAAAGAAGTTAAGTTCTCCCATCATACTCATTTCAAACTCATCATGCATGATTTTGGCAAAGTCATCACACAATTCTTGACAAGTTGAGCCAAATAAAATGTCATCAACATATATTTGCACGATTATGAGGTGAGAACCTTTCTTCTTTGTAAAGAGCGTGTTGTCTACCATCCCCATGGTATACTCATGTTTAACAAGAAACGCTTTAAGTCTATCATACCAAGCTTTGGGTGCTTGTTTAAGACCATAAAGTGCCTTCTTAAGCTTGTAAACATGATCCGTTTTCTCAAAATCAATGAAGCCGGGAGGTTGAGCCACATATACCTCCTCATTGATCAAACCGTTAAGAAACGCACTCTTTACATCCATTTGTTGAAGCTTAAAGTCTACGGCACAAGCGTAGACTAAAAGGATTCTAATGGATTCTAATCTTTCTACCGGTGCATATGTCTCGTCATAATCAATCCCTTCTTGTTGATTATAGCCTTGAGCTACAAGTCTAGCTTTGTTACGAGACACAACACCATTCTCATCTAGCTTATTCCTATATACCCATTTGGTTCCTATAATGGTAGAAAGGTGGAGGAACAAGTTCCCAAACATCATTAGCAACGAACTGATTCAACTCTTCTTGCATCGCAATGACCCAACTCTCATACGTCAAAGCTTCTTTAACATTCTTTGGATCAATCAAGGAGACGAAACAAAAGAAGTTGCTATGGTTTTGGACTTGAGATCTTAGGGTCCTTTGATTTAACTCACCAATGATATTATTGAGAGTATGATCCTTAGACTCCTTAATGTTTACTTCCTTTTCAACACTAAGGTCTTCAACTCCTATTTTTCTAACCTCTTTGGCTTTAACTATTTATACTTCATCCAAGTCATCATCAACCAATGGTGGTGTCTTGGGTAAAGGAGGGGTTTCATCAAAAGTCACGTTAACTGATTCTTCAATTACGCCCGAGGTTCTATTGAGGACTATGTAGGCTTTGCTAGTTTGGCAATAACCTAAAAAGATACCTTCGTAAGACTTTGGGTCGAACTTCATAAGGTAGTCTTTGGTGTTGAGGTTAAAGCACTTGCTTCCAAACACCCTAAAGTATTCCAATGTGGGTTTCTTACCTTTAAGAATCTCATAGGGGGTCTTTCCTAGGAAAGGTCGAATAAGAATTTGGTTGAGAATATAAGTCGATGTGTACTACTTGGTTTTTAGGCCTCATATGAAAATTAGTAGTCCCAAGTCTTTTCGAATTGAAAACCGGTCTAAAGTGCGACTCAATCGTCTTTTGGTAAATCAAGAGAATGGTTTGGTTTGTTTGTCTATTTTAAACTGTTTAGCAAGTAATTAAAGTGTCGTTGAGTAAAATGGAAGAATAAAGATTAATACTTAAAATGACGAATAAAAATAAATGATTGGAAACTTAAAGGCAACAATGGAAAAGTAATAGCACACTAAATAAAACTAACACTTGGAAAACTCTCTAAAAATAAGTACTAAGTTGAAAAGTACTAAAAGAAAGTAAGATCGGAGTACACCAAAAACTCACAATCGGAATAAGCCAAAACAAGCCCAGATCGGAATGTATTTCGATCTGGTGGTCGGAATATGGGACGGGGACAGATCGGAATATAGCAAAGACCTACCAATCGGAATGTGTACAAACAAAGGTCAATCGGAATGTTGCAAGTTGGGGTGATCGGAATAAGGGACAAGACTACCGATCGGAATAACAAACTTACACCTATCAGAATATCCAACAAAGGGCTAGATCGGAATAACAAGCAAGATAATCAATCGGAAAGTTCAGAAACACTCCAATCGGAATATTAAAGTGGCTACCGTCGGAATCTACAAACCCTTTTCCGATTAGACTCAATCAGAAAGAGGGGTGGGCTGCTCGGAATGTCTCGATCGGAAAGGGGTTTAATCCCTTTCCGATTTTGGTGGGATTCGGTTGGAAAGCAAGAAAATAAGCTATAAAGGAGAGCTTATTCCCAAAACTAGACGAATCAACTTAAACGAAATCAAATAAGAACTAATCTCAACTTATCCAACCTCGAAATAAGCAACTTTTTGGATCAAACAATAAAAACATAAACTTTTTAAAGAAAACTTTTTATAAAGTAAATAAGCTAATCACAAAAGTAAGACAATAAGCACCAAAGTCTTAAAGCTTAATCAAATGAAAACTTATGAAATGATCAAAAGATTAACTTTTTAAGCACGAAATCATTTAGAACAACACGGATCATATGATAATCGCACCAAAGTCAATCTAAAATCAAAGAAGAGTAGAATGAGATCAAGGATTAAAAGCTTAAAATAGAACTTGATTAATGAAAAAAGCAATACAAAGATGTTTAATCTTGAAAGATTAAGAAAGAAGATGAAATTTAGTGAGAGAAAGTTTAAGACTTTCTCTCTCTAAAACTAGAGAAAACTAAGAAAAATAAAAACTAGCTAATTCACTAAATCCCCTCCTAATGACTATTAGGAGGGTATTTATAGGGAAGGTGGAAGGAGTGCATGTGTTGCATCTTCTTTCTTGCTTTCTTCACGTTTTCTCGACTCGACTTTAATTCTTTGTCTTTGTCGTCTCGGGATTTGAACTTGTCTTTTTAATTTTCTTCTTCTATTAGACTTAAGTTCTTCGACTTCGTTAAACTTCTGTCTTTTGACTTTTTCTTCGATAAATCTTCAGAATAGGCCTTGGACTTCCGTTCTTTTTGCACTCTTGATCTTTTGACTTCGTCTTTTCCCGTTTTCTTCGATAAAAGCCCGTGAAAGCCCGTGTTTTCTTCCTTTTTCATATTTTGGTCCTAAAACACAATAAAAACACAAACCACGCATAATTCCGACTTTTACGACATAAATCACACGTTTTGGTCTTGTAATTATTGGAAATAAGTGGTAAAAGGATAAGTGTTTTCACACATATAAAATCCCCTACACTTGACCATTGCAATGCCCTCATGCAATGCATTAATTTTTAAGCACGGTTTACATTTTCCATCATAAATAACCCACCTTGGCCTTTATTAAATACTAAACATAAAAGATAAGAATAAGTAAAGAAATTAAAAACTTACATTGGGTTTTGGCGGCCATGAACGTTTATCATCCTCAAGTTTCACGTTCCCCATACCAAGCTTAAAAACGAGATCATTGTTATTATAAGTTAGCAAACTAACACGAATTCATGTGGGCCAATTACTCACTTAGACTCCCTTATTCCTAGGTGTATCTCTTATATTTTATTTTTGTCTTGAATGATCACGAGGATGCATTGTTTGACTTATTTCGATAGTTATTTAGTCCGAAAATAAAGTGAACGATTTAATCAATAGTTAGCTAAAGGACCAAATCTTTTAAAACTGCTTCTCGGGATCTCATAAAGTTCATATCTTGGCATAACTCGCTTCACGATTTGAGACCTTTCTTGGACCGATATTTGGCAGCGACTTCATACTTCGAATCTTTGAGAGACGTTCTTGAAATAATGGTCTTCTCTTCATAATAGGAATTTCTTCACTTGAAATTTTGAGAGATTCTTCACTTTGGACCACGACTTCTTCATTTTTCTCCAATCTTTATTTTGGACTTTGATATACAACGATCCGCCTCCTTTTAGGACTTGGATCTATTTATCCTCATACCTTGTTAGGGTCTTTTCGGATAGACTTCTCCATGACTTTTGGGGAGTTTTTGCTTTTCGTCGTGTGTCTCGATCCTTCATATTGATTTTCGATAAATGATTCTTCACATCACTTTTGGATCTTTAGCAACAAAATGTAGCCCTCATGCCTTGTTAGGGCCTTTTCGGACTCGCCAATCTTCGCATCCCGCTTCAATAAGTTATGCCTTGGCTATGAACTCTAATCCGTACCGAGCAACTTTTAAACGATCTAGGGCTAGAAGCTAAGTAACCTTTTAAATCGTACAACCTTATTTATTGCAGATAAATTTATTAACAAGCGGAGGGAGAAAAGGATAATAATTAACTCACATAAATTCACGAAAGAATACCGAACTTATAATTGACTCTATCATCTCTCGTTCTCCACAGTTTAAAATCTCAAGGAATGAGACTCGTGGATGCTTAGCCTATTAAATCAAAGTTTTGGGTTTTCGAGTCGCCTATAGGATCTTGCAAATTCTTAGACTTTTTCAAGTTTAGAAATCGCGTTTTAAAGTTCCCTTGATAAACGACTTTCTAGGATCAATTATAGGAACTTGCGAAAAGTTCTTGTTCTTAACCCGTGAGAGTTAAGACTTTCGCGTTTTATAGCTCCCTATATAAAATCCTAGCAAAACTTGACTTAAACACGTTAAGGATACTAGCTAGAGTAAACTTAGGTAAGTAAACTCGGGTTGAGTCAAAATGTTCACGAGTAAGAAAAAATTAAAACCACTTTATTTAAGCAAGAAAAGAAAATAACCATAATAAAGGAAAGTACAACTATACAACTAGGCCAAAATAGATTAAAAATTTTGAAAAATGTCGAAAAATCAAATTTTCCGGTTAAAATGAGGGCAAATTCATAGAAAAGACCACTTACTTCGATAGAAGTCCTCCCCTACACTTGATATAAACATTGTCCTCAATGTTTAAGCATGTGGGAGTAAACTCCCCTACACTTAGGACATTGTGCACTTTGTTTAAATCTTGCTAAGGAAAGGACAACTAAAGTGAATTCAATGTGAACATATAAAATATGAAATATTGAATCACAAGAGTTTAGGATAAAACCAGGAAGATGGGAACACGGTATCACGGTTCGTCAAAAGTCATCAAGATGGATCTTTGAAACTTTAATCCCTGCACAGCACAAGAAACAAGTCAACAAACATATGCGGGGCTCCCCCTACACTTATTATGAAAGCAGTAAAGGATAGATCACGGGTTGCCTCTCGAGAAGCGCTTGTTTTTGTTCACCGAGTCACGAGCCTGACTCGACCCAAATTTAGTTCATGGGGAACGTGGTGAGGGATGGAATCATCTCTTGAGAGATGTCCTCACCAAAGTACAGCTTCAGACGCTGACCATTCACCTTGAAATTGGGCCCATTTGGCTGAGAAAGCTCAATGGACCCATAAGGAAAGACGTTGGCGACGGTGAATGGACCAGACCAGCGGCTCTTCAACTTGCCAGAGAAGATCTTCAACCGAGAGTTGAAGAGTAAGACTTGATCACCAACGTGGAACTCTCGGTTCTTGATTTTTGCGTCATGAATGATCTTCGTCTTCTCCTTGTAGATTAGCGAGTTCTCATAAGCTTCTTTCCTCAGTTCATTGAGTTCGTTGAGTTGAACCTTGCGATGATCACCGGCTTTGTTGATGTCGAAGTTAGCCCACTTCAAGGCCCAGTGCGCCTTATGCTCCAGCTCGATGGGTAGGTGGCAGGCTTTCCCGTACACAAGACGATAAGGTGTACAACCGATCGGGGTCTTATAAGCAGTACGGAAAGCCCACAGAGCATCATCTAGCTTATCGGCCCACACGGCGCGATGCTCTCCCACAGTACGCTCCAAAATTCGCTTCAAGCCACGGTTGGATATCTCGGCTTGCCCAATTATTTGGGGATGATAGGCGGTGGAAAGACGGTGATTGACACCATACTTAGCCATGACTCTTGCAAATTGATCGTTGCAAAAATGAGTCCCGCGGTCACTGATGATAGCACGAGGAACGCCAAATCGAGCGAAAAGCTGCTTCAAAAAGTTCACAACCACCCTCGCATCATTCGTAGTAAGAGCCTTAGCTTCAACCCATTTAGAAACGTAGTCGACGGCGACGAGGATGTACTTGTTCCCTTTGGAGGATGGAAATGGCCCCATAAATTCGATGCCCCATACATCAAAGATTTCACATTCCTGTATGAAATTTTGAGGCATCTCGTCCTTATATGTGATCTTGCCTTGACGTTGGCAAGCATCACAATGCTTAACCATTTCGTGAGCATCACGATAAATGGTGGGCCAATAGAATCCAGAATCAAACACTTTCTTAGCGGTGTAATTGGGACCAAAGTGACCACCGGTGGGTCCTTTGTGGCAAGCTTGGAGAATGTCAAAAGCTGCCGATCCGTCAACACAACGACGAATGATCATATCAGCACATTGTTTGAATAGAAAAGGGTCATCCCAAAAGTAAGTCTTAACATCATTCAAGAACTTCTTCTTTTGTTGGGATGTTAACCCGTTGATGAGAATACCACCCGCTAAGTAGTTTACAATGTCCGCAAACCACGGGGTGCCATCAAGATTGAGATTCATAGACATTAAGGTCTCAAGGGGGAAAGAGTCATTGATCTCTTTGTTCGGATGATCCCCTTGATATGGATCCTCAAGTCGACTCAGATGATCCGCGGCCAGGTTTTCAGCTCCCTTCTTGTCACGAATTTCAATGTTGAATTCTTGAAGGAGTATGTGACAATCCGTCAATTTATGGGTGATATTTTATTCTCGAATATTATTTAAAACATTATTTTAATGATACAATATGAACTCACTTATTTTTGGGAAGAAATTTGGATTTACGTCTTGAAGTAGCATCGACTACGTCTAAACAGGAGGATTCAACGTTACGTGCTTACGTTTACATACACCGTCTTTGGTGACAGTCCGACATTTCAGAAAATAAATTTATCCGTGAATATTATTTTGGAGTTTTAAATTTGTGTTAGTTCATAAACTCACAAATTTACGAGAAGAGATTAGGACTTACGATTTTATTTTAACGTCCTTTACGACTAAACCGGAAACCTTAGGATTACGTATTTACGTTTTCGAACTCCGTTTTTGATGAGACAATTTTTATTAGATTGGTTTTGTGCCGTTGATTCATAATTTATAAAAACGTTTTTCGTAAAACGACCCGAGGGCACGCAAATCGAGGAAACTAGAATCGAGGAATACCCGTAAACTAGTGAGATGGGACAAAATACATTGTCCCACCCCACTAGCTTACATGGGACGGCACAATGTGTACACCACACCACCTTTGGCTTACTAGTTAGACACTTGTCTAACTAGCTTCACAATGAAGCTTTCCATCCATTAAACCAACTAGCTAAAACCAAGTCTTCATTCTCCTACATGCAAAACCACTTAAAATTCTCTCATCTCTCTCTTGGCTCCCATTTTTGGCCGTCCACTTTTACTACCTCCACCACCATTTGATCTTGATTTAACCATGAAATTCCATGTTGTACATACACATGTTGAAGCTCTCTTGAAACCCTATTGATTGGTGGTGCTTATAACATCCAAGGAGGAGTATTCATGGTGTCTTGGGGCTGATTTTCCACAAGTAGTTCATGGAGCATGGTGGTCTTGAAGATGGTCTTGGCTATGCACAAGTTTCTCCATCAAAATCCATGTTTTGATCACAACCTACATCATCATGGTGGTATAAAGATTGTCCTCCTCAACTTCTTGTTATTTTGATTATGTAAACATGTATTTTATTTCCTATTGTATATGTATATGATGATTATATGATGATAAAAATGTTATGTGGGGATTTGTTGTTGATAAACATGATTAAAAAGGTGAAAAACTATAAGAAACAAGGCTAAAATCTTGTCTAAATTTGATGGCTGTATAAAACAGTAAAGAAGCAAGTCATGAACTGATAAAATGAGGAAGTAGGATGGATTTACAGTAAGCTATGAGTCTTGTACATATGTGAGAGTTGGCCATGCAATGGAATCATTGTAATGAGTGAGATATGATCAAAACAAGTTTAAGATACAAATCTGAAGTTACTGTTTTGGACGATTTTTAGAAAATATTTAGAAGATGATTCAACAGTAGCTATTGAAGAGTTAAATGTAGCACATATCATTTAGTTTATGTGATAAAAATTTGAGCTTCTATCTCCATATAGAACTCAAGATATGGCAGTTTTGGTGAAGATGAAGTTAAAAATCAGATTTTTGGAAATTAAAGAATAATACTATTATATAAGCACTCACATTTTAATATATAAAATGTAAAATAAAAACCCACTAACTTATAAAACTTATTTATATAAATATATTTAAAAGGTTAATCAAATGGATAAATTATATAAATGGTGGTGAAATAATGTTTATAAGTAATAAAAACTATAAACATGATTTTTACGACTTTTTCGGATATTGCCGTTAAATTAACGTTTTTGTTAAATAAAACTTAGATGGTTGGACCCGTCTAATGAAAACTTTATAAAACTTATATACTGATATATAGACATGTATGACAAGTAAAAACCGATAAAACCCGAACTATAGGGCATACGGACATTAACAAGTTAAATAAACATATTGGACTAATAAATGGACTAAATAGGATAAAAACTTGTAAAAAGAATCTATTGGGCATAACCCATTTAGGCCCAACTTGGAAAGTATACATACTGATAATATAGGTACAAAATGGATTAAAATAAGTTAAATAACTTATAATAAGCTTATTGGACTTAAGACACGTAAACGGGTAAAACTAGTAAACTAATATAAAAGTTATCGACATATAACACTAAAGGAGTAAACGAGAATATGTAAACCCACTTGATCATCATATATATATAATCATCATATGTATACATACTTGTTATTTTTATAAAGTCATTGGACAAACGTCTAAGACCGATTATTATTTATATAGGTTTCCGTGATTGAAGCACGTACCGTACGTCCGAATTGCCGATAACCCGCCTTCCCACATCAACGTGAGTTCATAGCCTCGCACTCTTTTAAATGTTTTATAAATGCTTTATAAACCCGCGAAGGAGATAACATGTTAGTTTTTATAAAAGTTTGGACACCATTTGTCCCAATTGTTTGTTTATCGATTTTGGACCCGAATGATTGAATGACCCGATTGTATGACCCGATAAATGATTAATGGACCCAATAGATGAAATCAAATGGATTATTAAAGTTAGGTTATGTCACTAAAAGTCCCATTAGCATGAATTGTGAACTACCGGGAGTTGGTAGACGCTTATGCATTTAATAGTACTATTTGGGGACGATCACCCCAGTTCGCCCCTTGACGGTTGATCCCCGTCGTGCCACATTGATTGGTAAGCGAATTAATGTATGAGAAGATTTCCATAGCGTGACCTTTGTGACGACACGCTACTTTAGATGGGCAAAAAATTGGTATCGGGTTAGCTACCCGTTGTTGGTTTAGTAAGGTAACAATGTCATGCGGCTTATAATAATCCGAATTAACGAAATACTAATAGACGCTCCGAATTACGATGTATTGCCTGACTAGCAATACAGGGTCATACTATTGATATTATGATTGTATTTTGTTTTTCATAACCATATTCATATAACGGTTTTTATTTGATTTTATACAACGTCATAAGACGTATTGTATGACGTTTTTACGACATTGGCTCGTATAATGATTTTTAAGGCAAATGCCTATACTATGATTTTCGATAAAGATTTGTATAAAATGATTTTGGCTATTTCATGGCCTATCAAAAACGATTTGTACAAAATGATTTTTAGTAATACTTTTATACTGATATTATATTGATGGAATTTATTAAACTCTATGAATTCACTCGGCGTTATCGCTGACCCTTTTCTTTTAACATGTTTTATCTCAGGTACTTGAAGGTAATTCTCGGGAAGACAACAAGAATTCATGGCCCGCACCTAAACTATATTTTCCATTCAACAATTTGTAAAACTTTGTATGAAATATAATGACTTGGGACCGATGTAACTTTGATGTTTATGAATGGAAATGCTTTTATTATTAAACGACGCGATTTTTATGCGTTGTCTATGATGTGAGTAATATGCTATCCCGTAACACCAACTAGTCTTCCGCTGTATTGAGTTGTATAAATTTGGGGGTGTTACAGTTTGGTACTAGAGCTCTCGTTATAGAGAACGAAAGATTTTTAAAACCAAGGTTTTGAATATAACATTTCAAAATCTTTTAACTATAAACATTTTTTTAAAAATGTCTAAAAATCTTTTGACTATAACGGTGCCGAAGAATTCCCGAGTTACCGACAAGGCCAGACTGAGAAGTGTTATTTTAATATATATAACTTGGATTATATATATATATGATGTGATCTTATTACATGATTCTTTGATGATTATTTTTATATTTATACGAGGTATTTATACGACGTAGATTGTCACAAGAAACCCTAAATCCCCTAGTAAGTTAATCGAAGCTATTCTCGTAGGAATTTTAGCTATCCTAGATCTAAACCAAGTTGTGGATATTTATGATCCCAACAAATGGATGATATTCATAGAAATGTAGATATTAGTTGATTGCGATATTGTAAAAGAATTGGCGAGATTAAATCTGATATCAATGTCATGACGATCTTTCCTTATAGAGTGGAGTTTGACAAAACGTTATTACCTGGAAAGATGTCATCTGATTCGTTGTCATCCAATTCTTAAATTGAAATCGAAAGGGTGAATGTTGCACTTGAGGCTGTTATTGGAACCATTACCCAAAAGCCTCATGCCACTAATACCTTTCCGAGAAGTCTAGTTGAATGATCAAGTCATTTCATATTAATGACTCATTTGATAATTGTTGTTGTAAGAGCTAATAGGATTGGAAATTAAGTGTTGATTCATATTGAGATTGTATTGCCTTTACAAGGCCGAAGAATAAGATTGAAAGTAGTGAAGAATGAGGTAGGATATCGAATTGAGTATAAAATTGGTTGAAACTTGAATAAAGTAAAATTTAACTTGTATGGGATATAAGATTGTTAAGAGGAAGTCGTTAAGTTTTGTGATAGAATTATAAGGATTTAATTGATTGTTGATTCGTGTTAAGGGTTGTTCCTAGACCATTGTCCACTAACGAGGATGCCCAGTGTCCAAGAAATGAATTAAAGAAATCTTCTTCTGAATTGAGACCGATGGATCTTCTGGGACATGTGGAACACCTAATGACTCTTGTAGATTAGTATTCATTGTGGTATCTTTTAAAATCCCTAACTTAACTGAGATATCAGTTGGTAGGATGAGTTCTGAGAATTGTATGACATAGTGACGCGTAATGTGTTACGGTACAGTTTTGACTTGTTTGTGATTAATGAAAAGACTACCTTTGATCGCTAAATTCTACACGTATCGATGTTATCTATCCGTTATTGCTTCATCCTAATGCTCGCATTAGTGATGCAACCATTGAACAAGTACTCATCTCGAATTGAGTTACGTTGTAGATTATTCTCTTTGTATTCCTGAGTGCCATCGAGATCATGAACCTCATGATTATTTGGCTAAGCTCATTTCCTGATATATATTGAAGTTAGTTCTTGGTGAACATCTTTCCATCACTCTTTTGCAGATCACACATTGTTTTTATAAAGTTAAAACGGTATCCTTTGAGAAAATTTAATTTTCATCAC